>NW_018921737.1:13961-49036 GCF_002207925.1 Prunus avium | reverse complement strand
TCTGTCTCTCTCATATATATATATATATATATATAGAGAGAGAAAGAGGCACCGATTCTACGAATCTGGTGCAAAACGGGGCGTTAAGGTAATACTGTGGAAAGAATAGGTAAACAACTCTTGGCTCAATTGAAGTGATGGTGCATGAATGTCTCTTTTAGAATTCAGCCAGGGAGAGGGAGAATGCGATTTGTCCTAACCATGCAAGTTGTAATGTGGGGTTGGGTTGTATATATTTTGTATCTTTGTGATTTGTGAGATGTAACAGTTGGTCACTATCTTTCAAAAATTTCCGAAAACTAACTTAAAATTTGTAAATTGTGACTTTATTAGTCGCTCTGTTTATCAGACTGTCAAATTAACCCCATAAAATCAAGTTTTCTTATTTGATGTGTAAGGAATAAAAGCCGCCAAAAATTATCTTGAGAAAATTATTATTCCGAAAAATCATTTTTCATACTTAGGGCCAGTTTGGCATTGCTGTGCTGTGAAAATAATCGTTGTGAAATTTGCTGTGAGAAAAATCAGTTGTGAGATAAAACAGTTTGGCATTTGGTAAACTTTTTGTTAAAAGTGTTGTTGGTACTAATTCTCACATAATCAGAAAATGATTGCTGCATAATCATTAAACCCAGTGTTTCTTCGAAACTGATTCCTGCATAATCAGAAAATGAAAGCACCTCATTAGCTGCTTTCCCTTATAGCTTTATCTCACAGCAATTTTTAATAATAAGTGATTTTCTCATAGTTTATCAAACGGGCTGGGCTTCCCAAGATTTTTTAAAAATCACTTATCACCCCAAATAAGCAGTGCCAAACGGGCACTTAGTCAATATTGCACTTCCACTAAAAAATTTATGGGTCTGCCAGTGTCTATAAGTATAACCATAGTTATATAAATTAAAGTAAAAAGTTAATCATAGTTATGCATATGAACATGCGTTAGTATTAAGAAATGCGGGGAGCATACACATTGGGTTTAAGTGGTGAGCAAAAATATTTCCATCTATCAATAGCATTACATATAGCGCCTTATTTACCAACTCTTTGATACAGACACATATGGCATATTATATGGAAATTCATGTCATTGGCTATCTTATTTATTTTAAATATATATTTACTTTCAAGAAAAGAATTTCACCCAACAAATATAAAACCAAAAATTGCTCAATCAATAGTAGGCTACCTAAAAGTAAATCCACTAAATTACATCTTTTTCCTTTATGAAGATTTGTTATTATAATATTTCTCAACATTTTGATGCTTGACGAATAAAAAATAAAAAAGTATCTGTCTCTCTCATATATATATATATATATATATAGAGAGAGAAAGAGGCACCGATTCTACGAATCTGGTGCAAAACGGGGCGTTAAGGTAATACTGTGGAAAGAATAGGTAAACAACTCTTGGCTCAATTGAAGTGATGGTGCATGAATGTCTCTTTTAGAATTCAGCCAGGGAGAGGGAGAATGCGATTTGTCCTAACCATGCAAGTTGTAATGTGGGGTTGGGTTGTATATATTTTGTATCTTTGTGATTTGTGAGATGTAACAGTTGGTCACTATCTTTCAAAAATTTCCGAAAACTAACTTAAAATTTGTAAATTGTGACTTTATTAGTCGCTCTGTTTATCAGACTGTCAAATTAACCATTATTTATTTTGCGTGAAATTCAAAGGATCTTTCTTTTTGCTTACATTACATGGATATCATGTTGACGTCAAGTGGGACGTCACTATGCACTAGATTTTTCGTAAGTTTGCGTAAGATGATTTTGTAGGGTCTTACATGATTGGATGCCAATTTGAAGTAGACCCCAGAGTTTGAGAGTTGGGAAATCGACTTGCCTGATGGATCAGTTATCAATATTCACGACCTCATTTAATTCATTAATAACGAGGACATAAAACACTTTCAAAAAAATAAATATGTTCACCCGTTTTGATTTGGCGCGTGGAATTTTAGGCCCAAACAAAATAAATAAATAAAGAATTAATCATATATTGTATAAAGCCAAAGACTATAAATCAAAGCACATGGAAAATGCAATTGTGGTCAGTAAACCATTTTAGCACGCAATTAACATGACATAGAAAACAATGTATAGTTCATGTACAATGCATAAACACTAGGAAATTACACTGATAGAAAATTTGTCTGCTAATTAACTTGACTAAGAAGAAACTTCCCATTTTATTTGTCATTTTTTGTCGTAAATTAAGGAAGTTTCTTAAAGTTAAGGAAATCCCGAGGCAGCTTCTCTAGCCGCCTGCCATTCCTACCTACCTACCTAGTACCTAATTGATGAGCAACCTATTTTGAAAACTGTTGTTTTAGTTTTACTCTATTCAAATTTGATCATCCTTGACCATAACAATGGCCTCTGCACTTAGTCTGCTTCAAACTGCAGTCCTAGTAGGGAGGCTAAACTGCAGTTACCTTACCATACAAGGAAGAATGGCAATGGAAATTCTATGAATTCTGTTGGCATTCATTGGATTGAAGTTCTAACCTAAACTTGACCAAGTTACGTCCAACCAAACTAGACCGATTATAATTCTAATCCATTCTTTCTTTTATATTAAAAAATTTGTAATGAAACTAAATTTAATTTTCATATGACCATTTTGAAATGTGATCAACTTTATTTTCTTTCTTTGTTGGATCTTGTTGTAACTCCGTGTACTTCTACACTCAATATCTTGAGTTCAAACCTCCCTAGCCCCAATATCAATCTATTACCCTCCGTTTGGATGAGGGAAAATAACTCGGAATTTAGCTCAAAGTCGAGAATTTAAGAGGAGAAATTGACAATTCCCTTGTTTGGCAACTTAAGCGCGGAATTTATTAAATGACGCGCGGAAAAAGTTTTAGTCCTCAAGCCTTTCTCTCCTTCAATTTATGTTTTTCTATTTCAGGGTTACCACGGTTTCTAAATGGCTATCAAAATTGGGTGTTTCTGACTAAATTTATGAATATGTGTTGAATGGGTTTTGTGATCTTTGCGGCACTATGGCTGGATTTTGGGAAGTTTTAACAAAATATTCTATGCCCATGGATATTGGTGTGTGATTTGTGTTTATGGTACAGCTCTGTAGTTGTTTGCTAGCTTTATCGCTTTATGTTATCGCCTTGTTCAAGTTTTACCCTTCGTTTCCTTACTCTGAAGAAAAAGCCTATGTTGCTGAAAAGCTTTTCATATACTCTGTAAGGAAACGAAAAGCTTTGTTGATTGTTATATGCTGCTAAAAATCGATTTTGGTCTTCTCCCATTCTTATTTGACTTTGATTATTTGTTTGGTAGTCTCATGACGATACTAGAGGTTTTCGATTTAAAGTTATAACTAGAGGTTTTCGATTTAAAGTTACAGAAAATTAGGATGATATAGTATATTTGTGTGGCAAAGATAGAGCCACTGGAGAGGGCGCTGATATTTCATGTTATTGATGATATTTCACTAACCTCAACAAATGGTCAAAAGAGAAGAAATAGTGCATCAAATTCTTCTGATATTCTTCCTACATATAAAAGAGGTGATGTCAACGATGTTATTGCTGATTCGATTGCTAGAATGGCTTTATCATTTGAAGAGTTTATCTGTGCTGATACTAAGAACCTTGATCCAATGGAACAACTCAGAGCATGTGCTTGGCTGATTGAAAATGACAAACAATTTCAGATGTTGAAGGCACTCCCAATTAAGAAAAAAGAGAGTATGTTATTGATGTTTATTGCACGTGGGGAGTGATTTGGGTTGCTAATATGCTATGTTTGTTTAAGTTGAGTTATTTAGTTCATCAAACGATATATATGTTATTTTATATTTCGAGGAATACCTTCTATGTTGGTTATCAGTTTTTTTGTTCTTTCGAAATATTTAATTTCTGTCATTTACAATTTAAATGAGCTATCCAAACATTGAAATTTTCAATTTCTATCAATTACAAAATTCGACATACATAAATCCAAACGCTGAAATCTTCAATTGCCGGAAATTGAAATGACGGAAATCTAAATTCCGTCATTTTAGAATTCTATGTAATTTGCAATTTCTTCATCCAAATGGAGCATTAAAGAAAATATAAAAAGAAGAATTTAAGTCATTAATTTGATTCGTCCCCCACCCCTTTAATAAAACTAAAAGCTTTTTGAAAAACAAGACTGCCCAAAATTGAAAGGGGAAGCAATTTCTTCATTGAGTAAATAGGGGCAGGTACTAGAGACACAATAGGGCAGGTTTAAACATCATTCCCTAGTTTGTTTATGCATATTTCAAACTCTGAGGAATGGTGATGTGCACTGGCTTGTGGCTCAAGTGGTTTACCACTACACTCGAGGTCCAAAGTTCGATTCCCCCCTCCTCCAATATCGCTTGTATAACAAATAAAAAAGAAAAAAGAAAAGGAAAAAAGGAATGGTGATGTTTAAGACACAATTGGCAGAATAACCTGTGGAACAATGAGAATCCAAGTGTTTCGCAGGAGTACTTCTAAATTTTATCAATACAACGGCAGGATTCAAAAACAAGCGGAAAATTGGTTTCATTCAGTGGAAACTTTTCAAATCCCAAAAATACATGGATTCACATTTGTAAACTAAAACAAAATAAAATGCAACGGGTAAGGATAATATGAAATTTGGTAATCTGAATAAAAGCTCAAAGGTGATTTTCTTTATATTAGGAGCAAACGGAACAAGAATGGCAAGCAAATGTACTGTTACCAAAGCCTTCACATGAGTGAAGAGCTCTGAACTGGCTTGCAGTTTCAACAGCAGCAGTTTTGACAGGACTAGAACTATATGAACAAGCTTGAATTTACAATTTCTACCTCAAGCACTCACTATACATCTGCACTAGTGGAAGAATGTTATGATCAGATTCTTAGACTCCAGGCAGTGATGTTCTACTTGTAGCTTGTTGTCCGCAATGGTGCCAAGGCCCTTTGAAATCCCATATATTAGCACCGAGTTTTCCAGTATAACAGTCACGTTTCTTCTACAATCTATACAAGGTAGGTTGGAAACTTCTGGGTTTTTTATGTTGGGTTTCATAGTACAGTGCCAATATTAGTCTATGCGGCGGACTGCAAAGTCACATCGACAGCAGCTGTTTGCTCATAGTCTGCACATGCCTCTGGAGTGTCTTCTTCACTAGGTGGAACCAGCTGGTAAAACAGTGGTAAATATTTGTCCCACTCCTTCAGGATCGCAGAGCCCTTGCCGCTTCCAGTTTTTTCCTTAAACCAAAAAAATTGGTGAATTTTGAATCTTATTTTTTGAGTATTGGAATTGTCACATGGACATTACAATAATACATTTTCATACTGTTTGATCTTTGATTCATGCACTTACAACATGGGCTTCAATAAGGCTCTTCAGCTGCATCTGCCCCACAGGAGCATTCACTCTTTGGATTTTCACAATCTCCCTATTTACCTGTTCATAGGTTTACAATAAATTATCCAAGCTGAAGTACGTGTACAGAAATGGAAAGAAATCAACCACAATAGTTGTAAAAATGGTGTTGCAATTGTTACAAAGATATGTAGTCAAAATGTTAAGAGTCAAGAATTACTTTAGTGCTCTGTTTCAAGTAATGAAAGTGGATGTGCCACCCTTCAATCGATAAATTTGCAGAAAATGAGAATCACCACCATAATCCAAGGCAATAAATTACTGTTTATATTGCATGAAAATTCACCATATGCAAGTTTTTATTACTATTACTTAAGTTATGTCTATGAAACAGGACATTCTTTCCTAAGGGGCCCCAAATATTACCTGCTAATTAAAAAGACATGTACACGAATTATTCAAGTGCTATAATTATGATCAATGATGACTATAGACAATTGTTGTAATCATAAAAGCATGCAAAAACAAAAGAGGTGGTTTTTGAGCTTTGCACATTTTGACAGACTTAAACCAATAATTTAGTTGGGAACAAGTGATAAAATGGATTACCAAAGCCATGCAATGCTACGAAGATAGATATAAAAAGGTCTCCAAACTTACGAAGAAAAATGCACAGCAGTGCAATAAAGACCAAGATAATATTTGTAAACCATATGGATGCTTTTTATTGATTAATTTATTAGATATCAGATAGTAATAAAGAATATAATGTCCAAGGAGGACAGCCAACAAAACTGAAAAGAAAAGGCAATAACCACAAACCTTGGGGATGAAAGTATCATCTTCATCAAGAATGTATGCCAAACCTCCAGTCATTCCAGCAGCAACATTTCTACCCACTCTGTCAGAAATCAAACAGAAGTAGCTTGAACATTAACTCAATATAATTCGTATTTTCATGTCACAATAAATATGCTATGTAAAGAGATGCTACTCACTTTCCAAGTACAACTACACAACCGCCAGTCATGTATTCACAACAGTGGTCTCCAGTGCCTTCAACCACTGCTTGCGCAAGTGAGTTTCTTACAGCAAATCGTTCCCCAGCTTTCCCTCTAATGAAGATTTGACCCCCAGTGGCTCCATACAAGCAGGTATTCCCTACAATAGTTGCATCCTCAGGGCAAAACCCAGTATTCTGAACTGGAGTCACAACCAACTCGCCGCCAGAAATACTCTTGCAGAAATGATTTTTCCAATATCAGACTCTCATGAGTAAAACTGATTAAAGTATTCAGTAACTGCTCAAAATTTAGACTAGAGAAAATAGTTGGACAGTAGAGTTAGCAAATCAAATTAGCCAAACTTGATATAACCAAATTTTAGTTTTAACGTTATAAAACCCAAATGAAAACATGATTCCTGCAACAAAATGCACCTCTTGAACATGATAATCACTTTCAATGACAACCACTAAGCTAATACATCATAGTTAAAAAGCAACTCCTCTACTTGACAGACTCATAACAATGGAGAATATTCAACTAACGAACTTATATAAAGTTAAGCCAAGTCTCTAGTTTACTTGAACCTTTGAGATCTTGAAGATTGCATTGAATGAAAGATACCTTTCCGACATAATCGTTTGCCTCTCCAACAAGCCGAATGTTCATCCCAGGTGTCAAGAAGCACCCAAATGACTGTCCAGCACTCCCTGTAAAGCTGTATACAATGGAGAAAACTCATTAGCTTTCATCCCAAAAAATATATGCTGACCAGACCTGAGAATATAAATATATATGACATGACCATGCTCCATCTTACGTTATGTTCAGCTGCCCAGCAAAACCAGTGTCACCATACTTTTTGGCAACCACCCCTGCTATACGCCCACAAACTGCACGGTCAACATTGTATATCTTTATGGTCTTATAGACCACCTTTTCATTCTCAATTGCATCTGATATCTGTACAAATACAAATAATATCTCCTCAAGTTTTCGCAACAGCAGGAAAATGCATGACTCTCTGAGCTCTCTTTTATATTCATTTTCTTGATCATCAAGATAGTTTTTCTTTTAGAAGCCAGTATCTATTTTCTTGCTTTTCTTTCCATACATGCATGTTTGAACAATTTCAAAGAAAGGAATTGGTTGCTAACTGTTAACTATCACTAACACAAAATACCTACTCTTGTTCCCTCATTGTAATATATAATACTTAATGCTTAACAACAAGACATCTTCTAGTATCAAATTAAAACCAAATTTCATAAAATCATTAAATTCCGAAAAGTTTGGACTCAACAGCCAAAGATATAATAGCAACAACAACATTTCCCACTTTAAAATCACAAACTAATGGAAACAGCAGTTCTCTCCATTATCCATCCTCCCAAAACTGTAGGATTCTAACTCTAAAGTAAGTCTTTTTATCTGCAACCTATCGTGAATATGTACATGTCCTACTAAAATATCTTCAAGACTGTCATCCACAACCAACATACATCAAACACCCAAATTTGAAAATGTCTGATAAGTTCATAGAAAATCAACAAAACAGTCCTCCCAAAACTGTAGGATTCTAACTCTAAAGTAAGTCTTTTTATCTGCAACCTATCGTGAATATGTACATGTCCTACTAACATATCTTCAAGACTGTCATCCACAACCAACATACATCAAACACCCAAATTTGAAAATGTCTGATAAGTTCATAGAAAATCAACAAAACAAAAATACACAGCCAGCACCAACAAATGTCATCAGATACATCTGGTGATGAAAATATTGGCTGAATACCAAAATATCTGCCAATATTTTGGATTATATTTCAACCTGCCACCGAAATTTCAGGAAGAAAAACTTTTATGGTAACTGAAGGTTTTAAAGTTTTTTGGCTCAGTTTCCCTGAAATGTCTGATACCAAATATTTCAGTAGAATATCAGTATTGCAGCTGCTGAAAATCGTATATGCTGGTGAAGCATCCAAATGATGTCATGGTGTACCATTTTCCACCAAAAAAACTGGCAATCTATAAAAAGCAGCTTCGGGTGCAGCTATTTTAAAGAACGCATGTGAAGCAGCAGCTTTTTACAGCTACAAAAGCTTTGAACATTTGCAAAATATATTAAGCTTTAAATATTTTATGTATCATTTAGGTTATTTAATAAATTGAGGGTTTTTCAATTTCTGAAAATTGGCCTTTCAAAGATATGGGTTATGTAAGTAAAATGTAAACCAACAAACAGGAAATAATTACACGAGTGTTGACATTTTAAAGCTTATATATATAACCATAACGAAACAAAAAAAATAGACATACATGCGACACAATTAGATTCCCTGTGATCATTAGCTATGTCACAATAGACCTAATAAATCTCTTTTCCTTCACTTACTAGTACAATGGAACATTAAGTACTTCAAACATGCAGATCAAACCTAAAATCCCATCTTCCTATCTGGATGCCCATAAAGCTGTTGGTTTAGAGAATCTGAAGCTAGAGAGTTATCAGAAAGTACAAACAGCGTTTATTTAGCTAAACAAGCAAGCATCAGTCCAAGTATTACCTCTGGATCTGCTAGTAAAATATCATCTAGAACAGGTCCATTAGTGTGAACATCTTGATTCCTGATCATGGTACTGCTCCATTTTGGTAATCCAACATTCTGGAATCAAAGGAAGTTATAAGGAAAAATCATGTCAAGAATATTAAATGCAGGGGCAAGAAACAAAATGTATTATTCAAATACATACTGAGAGAAGATAACTGAGATCAAGATGTTGTGTTTTCACTAGAGATATATCTCGCGGCCTAAGTAAATCTGTCCTCCCAATGATATCGTCTAACTTCTCATATCCCAACTGTGCCAACATACCTCTTACCTGGGGAAAACAATAATCAAGAAAGAAACAATATCATATAGGAAGATCAACCTTGACAGAATGACCCGTATGGATTTGTCAAAAGTACAATTGTACACAAATAAACAAAAAATAAAACGGCAGATGAGAAATTTAAGCACGAATCCTGTTCATATATGAAATTTTAAAAAAAATAAAATAAAAGAGACAGAAGGTTACCTCCTCAGCAACATATAAGAAAAAGTTGACAAGATCACCAGGAACTCCAGGAAATCGAGCACGCAGTTCTTCTCTCTAAAGATAAATTGAAAAAAGGGAACGAAATAATGCAACCCCAGTTTCCATTAGAAAGAAAAAAGATGAAACAATAAAAAAATGGAAAATGCTAAACATACTCCCCTGACAGTTCTTTAAATTAATTTTTCAGAACGTGGGCTATTGATGTTGCTTGACATGTTTATCGCTCACACCCACCCCATGCTTATATCACGTGTAGCAGGAAACCAAATGGCAAGCCACATGTCGTTCCATGTCATGGAGTAGCCCAAGTCTATAAGATTCTTAAGTGTATCATTACTCGTAATAAAATATAAGAAAATCAGTCTCTGATACCTGACTGGCTACACCAACTGGACAATTATTTGTATGGCAAATGCGGGCCATAACACATCCCGTAGCAATCATTGCCACAGAGCCAAATCCATATTCATCGGCCCCCATTGCTGCAGCCATTAGGACATCAACTCCACTTTTAAAGCCACCGTCAACTCTTAAAATGACTCGTTCTCTAAGTCCATTTGAAAGGAGTGTCTGTCAAAATTTTCCAAATACCAAATAACACTTAAAGCATATTCAAAGACATCAAATCAAAAGAAGAAGTCACCCTATCTAGTTCTTAAGTTTCATTGAATTACCTGGTGTGTTTCTGTCAGTCCTAGTTCCCAGGGACCACCAGCATGCTTGATGGAACTTATAGGACTGGCTCCAGTTCCACCATCATGGCCTGATATCTGCATATTATAAAAAGAGGTTTTTGTCTCAGAAAAATGAGAAACAAATAATAGATATATTAGTCACAACTTCTGACAGCTGCTTTCCTATCACACTGATACTGCAACTATGCAATCACTTCAAAAACAAGTAAACTAGTATGAAAGATATGTTATAATAAAATAATATTAATAAAGTTTTAAATGTGAACCTGGATGCATTTGGTGATAAAAACCATAAATATAAAATACAACTTGCAGGCAGAACAGAAAAGAAAGTACTTATTAATGCCTTAAAGCAATGTTTGCTATAACTTAGCCAATAAAAATAAAGAAAAGACATCTCATGAGAGGTATGTTTTTTTATAATTTGTTATAAATACAGGGAGCAGTTTGTTTTTTTGGGATATCCGTGTAGCAGAGGACTCATTGTTTCTTTTTTATAACATATATTATGGGTATTACATTACAATTTAATAAACTGCTGTCAACTTACTAGACAGCAGAAAATGCAGATGTAGGATTTTTCTTTTTTTCCTTTCATTCCAAGAAGCAAAGTGGATAACATTTAGGAAAGAAAATGATAAATGATGGCTAAAAGTATTCTCTTCACCGTTACCCAAAGAAACTTAAATTCATGATGTTGACAGCAACATAAAGAGACACAGAAGCTAGACCATCAAAATGAGCATCCTACCCAGTACATAAGAGATGTATATTTTAAAAATAAGACAAAAATGATTAACATAATCATTCAGTGCCCATTCAAGGTTAGGATGAGTACCTGTATGACATCAGCATTACCCTTTGCAACACCAGAAGCAACAGTGCCAATTCCAGCTTCTGCCACAAGCTTTACTGACACCTTAGCCTTAGGGTTCACCTATTCATTCGGTATCTTTTATCAGCAATCTTGTGATATTTCAGTAAGAAATTAAGCATACCAAATTTGCATCAAATAATCACCTGGTGAAGATCATAGATCAATTGTGCAAGATCCTCTATGGAATAAATGTCATGGTGTGGAGGTGGAGATATGAGTGGAACCCCAGGTTTGGAATTTCTCAACCTTGCAATATATGCACTAACTTTTTTACCAGGCAATTGGCCACCTTCCCCAGGCTTTGCACCTTGTGCAATTTTGATTTCCAGCTGATCGGCATTGACCAAGAAGGTTGGAGTGACACCAAAACGTCCTGAAGCCACCTGAAGATATATCAAAGATTTTTGTGATATATTGGTTAAAGGAAATGCATAATCAAATCCATTTCAGTTATCATTTTATAGACAAAGGGCACCCTAATACTTAAAGATTGAAAGAAGGCTACTTTCAACTGCACTTCTCAAATATTTTCGTATATACTATTACTGAAACAAGGTAGTAAAAGCTGTTTGCAGCTAGTGCCACACCGGATTCCTTATTAATATGCATTGGGGAGTCCCTGTTAAATTAAAGAAAATGTTCAATGTTGTTACCTGCTTGATGGCACTTGTAGCAGTATCTCCATTTTGAAGACCTTTGAGATGTGGAAGGGTCGGAGAGTACCCATCAACGACATCTGTAAGTGGTTTCCAACGAATAGGATCCTGAAGAATGGTTACACAATCTAAATTTTACAAATATAATCATCATTGAAACACTGAATTGATGAAATAATGCATTAAAAGATAACTGTATATGCACATGAAAAAGTTGGAGGTAAAAGCTTTACCTCGCCACCTTCTCCAGAATTTGACTTGCCACCTATTCTATTCATTGCAATGGCTATAGCCTCATGGGTTTCTCTTGAAATAGCTCCAAGTGACATCCCACCAGTGCAGAACCGTTGAACAATAGATACAGCAGGTTCAACCTTTCCCACAGGAATTGGAGCACGATCACTTTTGAACTCAACAAGATCGCGAAGCACCTAAGGTTGAATTAACAAGGTAAAGGTCAAAATCAAAGATAATCCAATTCTGGAATTTTCTTATAAAATCTATCATGAATTATTGGAAAATAAACAGGAAAAAGAAAAAAATGACTTGAGCACTCACATTCACAGGTCGGTTAGCTAAATGCTGCTGATAAACTGAAAAAGCATTTTCATTTTTTTGGCGAATAGCTTTGTGGAGCAACTTTGACATCTCTGGGTTGTTTCCATGATACTCGCCTTATAATAAAGAAACAAACAAGGGTTTCTTAAGAACTTTTGAGGAAGAAAATAATTTGATCAAGCAATGACATCAGGTATGAAATAATTTGATCAAACATATACTTTGGCTGAGTTCGAAATAATTTTCATTTTACACAACTAAAGCCAGCATATAGATTTGCTTCCAGCTGGTATTCTTGTTACCCAAATTTTACAGTTGATTTATTTATAGAAGTCTGGACACTGCAGTGAGGTAAGGTCACCAGTCCCTGAAGATAAATGTTTGATAATAACAGTTACCTCCTGGTCTGAATTGTATAAATCCAAAATTTTCAAGTCTTTTAGCTGTATCCTCAGAGAAAGCCTTCACCCAGAAAGACAAAGTCTCCCTTGCAAGCTGGGAAAGAAACAATTCAAATAACCAAAAAATAAATTCACTGGATATGTGAGTCAGGAGAGCGTGATATTTCAACCACAATATTGTTATGACAGTCTCCTAACAACCTAAGATTGGCTGCACAATACAATTACCAGACCTAAATTATAAACATGGAGATGAGTCAATACGTGCAATCTGAATTAAATATATATAACATAATTTATTAATCTACATTTAACTGAAACATATATATACAGAGAGCTTCCATTGAGGGATCCCTCAAATAAGCTTATTTGAGGGGCACCCTTGTAGAGCCCACTCCGTATTGTATTTTACTAATCCAAATGTCTATTTTGTAGATATTCATTCAAAGATCATCTCTACAAAAAATAACTTGAATCCGATATCATTTCACCACTCAATTGAATTATTGAAATTTTAGTACTTTCTTGAAGCACCGTGTTCATTAATTTTGTAGCGCACAATTGGACGTCAAAACGGTTTTCAATTTCTCTAATTTTTTGCCAGGATGATCTATGAATGTAGACTTAAAAAATTGATGGTTTGGATCGTTGAAAATATATACACTACATATATATGTTCAGATATAAATAATATTTATATGCATGATGATGGTACCGCTGTTCAATCTGCAACCATAATTTTCAAGTTTTCCATGATTCTTACCTCATCAAAAGTTAATCCACCAACACTTGATATACTCCCACAAAATGCGAGATCAACAACCTCCTTCCCTAATCCATAAATCTCAAATATCTGTGCACCGCAATAACTATATCCGGGGAAAGAGGTAAAAAGGATTTGTCAATTAACTGGATAAAGTGAGGGACAAAACAAATTTACTAAAGATAAAAATGAGTTAAGAGAGCATGAATATTAAATCAGAATTCATAGCTTAGAAAGAAAGATACAAACAAAGATAAATTTAAATTTTAAAAATTTAAAAATAATGAATCAGCATTTGTACCTTGAAAGCAACGAGATGCCCATTTTGGAAAGAATTTTACGAAGACCAGCCTTAACAGCCTGAAATAGTTAGAAACAATCAGTTTCCCAGTATTATGTATTCAACGTGTGCAGTGGACGAGTGGTAAACCTTGTCCACCATTATTAAATAGTATTGATAAACGCAAGTTCCAAGAACAAAAAGGAATCATGGCTCATTTTATTAATTACATTTTCAACCAGGAGATCCATAAATACAAAACTACTTATTTGCTCTTGCTCAGTTGTTGGATAATGCTTAGCACGTATTACACCACCACTCCAAGGAAAAACATATAAAAGAAAAGAAGCTACTTTCAAGATTTAACAAATTTTCCCAACATATGGGTTGCAAAAGTTATTGCATACATAATAATCCATTAAAAACAGGAATCAAATTACCAAAAGTAAATAAATCAAACTTACAAAGAATGCCTTCACTTGAATTAAAAATGTAAACAGAAATTTTACTTCTTATACAGTTGTACTATTGTACTGACCTTGCAGAAATTCTTTTGAGCTTGTTCAATCGTTACAGTGGGCATCTTCCCATTCCGCATTAAATTTACTGTTTTAGTACTCAGACGCCATTGCCGACACGTCTCCAATGCCAAGTATGGGCACACAGCACTGCAAAGACCAATTAAAAATATAATGTTATGCATTTTGAAACAGATAAAAAATTGATAGGAAGTAGGTCTATACATTTTGTGAAATTCATGCAATGAACATAACAAATGAACATGAGGACCCTTAAAATGCATAGTATAACATTTTTTTTATGTTGTTTCAAATATGGAAAAGTCACTCATACAGTAAATTGGAAAACTCCCAGCATTTGTAAATGATGAATTATAATCTGTTTTAGTTTTCTGGTACAAGCTTTTCTTATAGTCAAGATGTAATATAAATTGAATAATATGGTAAAGTACCAGGTGGTGAACCTAAGATGAAGAAAATGTTTCTACACTACACACAAAATAAAAGTACACAACTTTAATGGCAATTACTATTCTATGTTTATTGACACAAAGCAGCAACAAAGAAAAGTAGAAAAACACCCAAAGATTCTTTGAAAAATAACTTGTGTGATGGAGAATTGACCTTGCACCATATCCAATCAAGCAGGCAAACTGATGTGTGCTAAAGCACTGAGCAGTATCCACTATGATAGAAGCTGACATTCGCAAGCCATTTTGAATAAGATGCTGATGAACAGCACCAACAGCAAGAAGGATTGGAATTGCAGGGCGAGTTGCTTCCTGAAGTACAGAGGAGAAAAAACAGAAAAGGCATCACTGAATTGTTAAAACTTCTATCACAAGGCTAATCTGATAAAACCAATGGAAATAAACTGGCAGAGAATGAGTCGTAAAATCTTTAGCATTGATTACCATGTTTTAGACAATAGAGCAATTCATACCATTGGTTTTGACATTCAAAGCAAGACTTCCAAATTACAGCAAGGTGTTAAACCCTACAAGCTAAAAAAGAACCGAGCAAAGTGCTACGTAGAAAATAAAAGAATAACAGTAAGAAAATGACTCAACTTATTCTCATTGTACAGGCCGATCTTACATCAAGTTCAAAAATGGTTTAACAAAGAAAAACGAGTTTTGCATGAATAGAGAGAAGCTCAATTGAATCCTTACCAGCTCATCAGACCGATCAGAGAGCACAAGCAATTGGCATCCATTTTGAACAGCTTCATCAGCAGCTTCACAAAGCCTATATAGTGTCTTTTCCAAGGAACCATCAACCCCTTTATGGATATCAAAAAATGTAGGTAAAACTTGGGGTTTCAACTGAGCATCCTTTAGCAGCAAGTCAAGTTCCCCTTCATTCAGCACAGGACTAGACAAGATAACCTAGTCCAGAAAATTATACAAATTTTAATTCATAAGATCTATATTAAAAGAGAAAAAACTAATACATAATCTTCATTTCAACGACATTATAGTTGCCATCACATATATCTGAGGCAGAGTGGTACATGCTAACAAACCTGTGATGCATTTTCAGGTCCAACCTCCAAAATATTTTGTCTTTTTCCAATGTTGACTTCAAGAGACATAACCAAACCTTCTCTAAGAGGATCAATGGCTGGATTTGTAACCTGCAAAGAAGAAAATGAATAACCAATGGGCAAAACAAATATGATATTAACATAATAAAACTCTTACAAAAATAAATAAACTATAAAATCAAAAGCCAAATTTTACATTTATTTTTAATAGAAACGAAATTTATTGAAAGAAAATGAAGAGGAACACACAAGTGGATAAGGCATCCACAAGACAAACAAGCAACAACAGAAAAACAGACTTCAAAAAACCAAAGACACCAGCCAAACTACACAGAGACTGCTACACCAGAAAGACCCAAAGAGAACAAGACAAAAAAAACACTTCACATCACAGCAGCAGCCATATCCCTCAATATAGTGGAGTAAGAATAGTCTTTGAAATCTGAAATGACAGAAGCCCATTGAGCTGCCCAGAATTTAACAAAAGCCACATTTTACATTAACATCAATAGATTTACAGAAAGAACATACAGACCATAACATTAAGAATAGTTGTATGATGTGGTTGAGACTTGATTCCTTAACATCTTTTAGGACATTTCCAGTGTGAACTAATGAAGTTCCTTATGCAGATATATGACAGCATGACAAAAGGCTCAGTTTCAGTTCCACTAGGGTAGAACCTTATTTTTAAGAGACATTTCAAAAAATACAAAATAAAAACATAAAAACTTCTACCCTTTTGGAAATACGACTAAAAATAAGAGCTTCACCCTAGTTGAAATGAGACTAGGCCCTGTGTCATGTTGTAATCTATCTGCATGAGGAACAACAAGATTAATGATTCTCAATCTTTGTACTGTTTCATGTTGTTTCTGTCCACATGATTTGGAACAAAATACCCTCAAGACAGAAAATTTAGTTCGTTCGCTGTTCATGCGAAAACAAATACTTCTGACATGATCCAAAAAAGAAGACCCTATACTTGTCCATCTCCACAACAGTGTGTTTTGTGCAAAGGGGCAAGGGAAATTGCTAATCATATTTCCTCTTGCAGTGATGAAAAAGAATATATATCATCTTTTGCATTGGACCTTCATAACGCAATCTGGGTTATGTTGCATTTGTTTGAACTGGTAGGGATTTGGCCATGGAATTGCAATTGCTTGCTGGGGAAAAATTATTTGGGTATTGGAGCCGACAAAACGGCAATTATTCTTTGGTGCTGATAAGTGCATCCATACTGATGTAAAGAGACCAAGAGTCATTTTAACAATTATGCATATACAACCCATACAGCAGTGGATAACTGATTCTGTTCTACTCTCTTAATACTCTATTTAAAAGAATATAATCAAAGGGAAACTCAAATGTTTGGTAGATCAATCATCTAATTTTGGCATATAAAATAATAAGGGCTCCTCATATTTCAATGGAAATTGTAGTATAGGTAATCTAGGCATCCACTCACAAGTTCAATAAAACCTGAAAGTAACGGACCTGTGCAAACCGTTGCTTGAAATAGTCATAAAGCATATGCGGCCTCTGAGATAATATTGCCAATGGGATATCATCTCCCATGCAAAATGTTGGCTCCTTCCCTTGTGAAGCCATAGTCTCAATAACCATTTGGACATCCTCACTGGAGTAGCCAAATGCCCTGCTCCGATAGAAGTTTACAATAAATAAGCCCCACTCAAGAAAGTACTTATGTAATAACCATACTCAAAGTAAAACCGCGGCCATCACAAAAAGACTGGAAATGTCAATAAAATAGACAGACTAAATCAAGTAATGCAGTCAGCCTGAGACATCAATACGATACTTTAGATAGAAATCAACTTATCCATTCCATTGTCATTAATTCAGTACCATCCACTTAGTTTCTATTCTCTACAGTTCATAGAAATCAAAGCCATACATTTGCTTTGAGGTTTTTGCACAAATATTCAATTTGACAAATTTATCATACTTTAATTATTACATTTTATATACCCTTTGGTATTACTTTTTAAATGGAAATACCTCCGGCTAAATACTTGCTCTGCAGCTTACAATGCAATAAGATGCCAAAGAGAAGACAAAACAGTTCCAAACCTCAACAGAAGGTGTGATCAGAAAAGCAACTTTTCCTTGGGAAGAAGAAAGAAACCAAAAGAGCAAGTATGTTTACTGCTACATTTATTTGGCTTTGACAATTTCAGGAAGAGAAACCTCACACCCAGGGAGATTTTCTTCTTGTGGAACAATAAAAAATGTACACAGTGGAAGAGATAATATCTAACAGTATTTTTTATGAGAGCACATCGGTATGCTAAAACCACAGTACATGATATCTTATACCACAACAATCAAAAACTGAATATTACTTTTGCGGGTTTTTAACTGTAGATGTCCCTGAACTTTGCCCCCAATTGCAATTGGGTCAGTGAACTTTTTTTTGAGGCAATTACATCCTTTAACATCCAAGTCTGTCAATTGGAACTATTTGTGAAGTTAAAGGATGTAATTGCCTCAAAAAAAAAGTTCACGGACCCAATTGCAACTAGGGGCAAAGTTTAGGGACGTCTACAGTTAAAAACCCTACTTTTGCTATATATCAGCAAATAGTATGCATATCACAGAAATTAAGTAGGAACATCAATCATGTGGGTGCAGCAGAAAATCATGACTATAATACTGATAAGAACTTATATGAGATTGCTACCATATCTTTGCATTTACGAATAGCCAGTGAAATAGATAACTCACTGTTGCCGCCTTAGGATTGCATCATTTTCTGCAACAGTGCCTGAAAGGAAGTTCACAGCTTTCAAGGATCGCATGTTTTCCTGGACCCACTTTCCATATGGATGTGACAAGGCTACTCGCTTTTTAACTTCTGTGTTCTCATAAACCTGCAATTTGAAATGCTTAAGATTTAAAATAAGCTTTAAGGTAAGGAAGCCTAGATAATGGGTAGCACAGCTGAAAAATAAAAAGAAGGGTTAAATTTTGATGAAAATATGCCTGATTTGAAAAGAAAAAAGAAGAAGAAACGCATACATCAACCTATGTACTCTCATGACCAAACAATATGAAATGCTCAGGTTAAACCATGACCATAAAGAAACATTACATACGCAAGCCAGTAATAATTTCATTTTTCTTACTGCACCATCATCAGTTAACAAACCTCGACACAAAAACTGACGGAGGGCGAATCGGTTGTGAAACATAAGTTTGGGTACGAGAGTGCAAAGGAAAAAACTTTAGGTACTAAGTGCTGAAACTCGGTAAACTTCTAGGTAATAAAGGGTAAACTACTCAGAAAAAAAAAACAATAATCAATCAAAGGAAAAAACTTTAGGTACTAAGTGCTGAAACTCGGTAAACTTCTAGGTAATAAAGGGTAAACTACTCAGAAAAAAAAACAATAATCAATTTTTTTTTTTAAGATAAACAATTTTATTAACCAATAAACAAAGGAAATACACAAACAGGAATAAAGAACATTAAATATATATAAACAATAATCATCATAGTTACTTCAAAACCATCCATCTATATATAGCACCAAGGAAAACCAAAAGAATGTTGTACAAACTTGGCCTGTCAATAAATCCACAGTTACTACCATTGTTGGGACTAAATGTTCATCACAAACAAATCCAAAGCAGCAATCTTATACAGAGACAAAGCAACAGAAAAGAAAAGGAAAAAACTAAGTGCTCTACAAACCTGACCACTTATTAAATCAGCAGCTATCATCATTCCAGGACCTAGACGGCCTTTCATTGTAATTTTTGAATCATCCACAGGTAGAACACCGACCTGAACAAGATAAGCACACCGAATATCTTTTAGTACATTGATCGTAAACCAGAGTCAACAGCTTCAAATGTTTAATCACATCAAACACATTATGAAGATAAGATGTTAATAACTCATCACTGTATAATTTTCATAATAGTGATTACATTGAAGAAAGGACAGTCTGGCCAAGCAAACAAGCAAATTTAAAAAATTATAAAAACAAAAACAAAAACAAAAAACATACACACACACACAACATCCTAAGAGATAGTGGCATCCCAATCCATGTTCACTGAAGAAAGTGCTGAAGTTTTGGATCTGCCCGTTGGGTCCCACTCTAACAACACCGATACTGTCCCCACTTTACCACCTGCCCAATCCGTCAGGTGTGGGGTTTTACCACAAAAGGCCTCGATGTTAGTTAGAGTGTGGTAATTCTATTTAAACCCAAAAGTGCCATTTACTTGGCAAAGAATCAAGTATTTTCTGGAAGATCAAAGCACATTGAAGCAAGATATCACAGAATCAGAAATTGGGTGGAGTCTAAGGAGATTTGGATTGAAAAGGTTCATACGGATGACAATGCCGCAGATTTCCTTACAAAGATAGTGCCGGTCAAGAAGTTCAAGCATTGCTTGAACTTGATCAATCTCGTTGATTGATTAAAGTGGAACACCTCCTCACTTGAGGTGCAATGAGGCAAGAAGATTGCCAAGGTGAAAACTCTTGAAGATTTCCAGAGCTGCTTCAAGTAGGTTCAAAGATACTCTAGGGTGCAACGATCAAGACTTGGTTTGACTCACCAAGGTGGAGATTGTTAGGATTTTGGCTCGTCAAATATGTCCTAGTTGGTTTAGGATTGCTTTAAGAAAATTAGAGGTATTCTTGTCCTAGAGGGATTATGAAAGAATTTCAGTTTTCCTTATTCAATTCAGGTTTGGATTTCTAGAAGCCTATTTGGTTTTGGATAAGTGTAATTTCCTAATCCACTTAGGAATAGGAATTCAATCAGCCTTAGGACATGTAAGCCAACTCTATATCTATAAATAGGGTGTGGCAAGGCTTATTTTAGAGAGAGGAAAAACAGCCAGAGACAGCCAAGAGTTTTGAGATTAGTTCTAGGGTTTGCAAAAGTTCTGTAATCTCTATTATTAATCAAGGGAGCGGTGATTTCTCTACCTAGAGAAATCACAACTGGACGTAGGCAAAAGTTCTGCCGAACCAGTATAATTCTTGTGTGTCTAAGGTTCCTAATATTTGCTAGTTTACTCTATTGCCGTTGGTTACATTAAAGAACAAGATCCAGCAGCAAGTTATTTAACAATTGGTATCAAGAGCCTGGTTCAAGGGTTCTACGAT
This sequence comes from Prunus avium, assembly GCF_002207925.1. The sequence continues at coordinate 28,119 of NW_018921737.1, read as the reverse complement.
GTCTAAAGGGAAGATGAATGCGGATCTAGGACCCGTGTTAAAACCTTTTAACGGCAAGGATGACTTCACGGATTGGCAAAAGATGATGAAGAACGTACTAATACAGCAAGATTTGGATGATGCACTCAATGGTGAGAAGCCGACAAGCATGACAGACGCAGCATGGACTAAGGTTCTCAAGAAGGCCAAGAGTTCCATCGAGATCCATCTTACAAGATCAGTTCGGTCACACATCACTGAAAAGATGACTGCCCATGAAGCATGGACAAAGTTGGAGAATGTTTATATGGGCAAAACCGTGTCCAATAAACTTTTTCTAAAGGATGAACTATTCGGACTTCGACTGGAACAATGTTAGTTAGAGTGTGGTAATTCTATTTAAACCCATTTGTTTTCTTTCACCCCGCCGATGTGGGATTCCAACAGAAAGGACAGTCTTTGAATTAGGAAGTGACTGACACCCAAAGCAAGACCCAGAATCTATCTTGTCACAAAAGAAATCCACCGCCTCTCTATCTTTACTCTAAAAGATGAAACTGTTTCTTTCAGACCAAACCACCGAAAGAATTGCCAGCACTCACAGAGACACTGAAGCACATAGGACACCAATTGACGGTAAGAAGCACACTGGAAAGTACTGCAAAATTACTACAGAACTAAACACAACAGGCCAGGTGCTGGACTCTCATATTTCATACGTTATAAGATCCATCTACTCCTTACGTAGTAGTATTCCAAACAGAATTAATAACGTTTTCTCTTTCCCAGTTAACCATTTAGTACTTCTAGACGTCACTAACACTTCTTGCAGATTCTGAACTCCCACTGATTGACTACTATTAATGACTCACTCTTAGACTATCATTAGTAACTAGACAAAATGAATATACCCTAGCTTTGAACCGTTTTATTTTTATTGAATAGTTATGTTTATTATCCCACAAAAAACAGAGCTTTATTAATTATCTCAATCATCAGCAGAGAGCCAGTGGCATGAACCAAAGTTGTGCTCCATCCATCCAAGCACTCAAGCTTTCCCGAACATTAAGAATTTTGAAGTAATAAAGGAAACAGAGCGCACCTCAGATGCAACATATACAACATTATCAGATGTCCGCCAATACCTAGCCGGGCGAAGTCCATTGCGATCAAGACAGGCCCCAACTGTTTTTCCATCACTGTACCATATAAGTTAGAAAGCAACAATGAGAAAGAATAATTGTACATTAAAAAAGGATACTATTCAAAATGCAAATGTGACTCAGCAAAGAACAATTTTCAGTCACAAAACTATACTACTGTACAAAGATCACAAAGCAATATGGTGTGTAAACATCATTGATCCAGAGCCATATATTTGTCACACAAGTATACTATTTTACAAAGACAAAATTTCATCACAAACTAGTTTTTTCAAACCTTCTAGGGAAACAAAGAAAAGACCTACTTTCACACCTCAGTTTTGGTAGTCTACTACCCAAGGATGAAAGTATAGGTGTCCATGCAAAATTGATCCAGTATCCAGATTCACATAAACATCAATAGTCTTCTGGATTTTACAAAATTTTCAATGAAAATATCTGTAAAAATTATGAAAACAGCGGAAGTTTTCTTATAAGCATGAAAATATTGAACAAAAGTTTGAACTATACCAGACTAATGAACGAGTTAAACATGTGAAATTCATAAAATAGCATAATCAATAAATCTTTATAAATATATGAGATGTAGCTGCTGCCCATGTAACTCAGGACAAACAAGAAGTAACAAATCTTTATAAATATATGAGATAGCTGCTGCCCATTTCATAACTCAGGACAAACAAGAAATAGCTCATGCAGCTTTAGCAGCTGCTTCCTTCAAATCAAGCTGTTGGTGGAATTTGCACATCTAAAAAAAAGTTCCGCTGGAATACTGGTGTCAGTGGAAACTCAAGTATTTCTAGGGAAAGAGGTAGAAATCCTCAATTTCCACCAAGACAGAAATTTAGACACAATTGTGGAAGGATACACTTTCAACGCTATTTTCAGTGTTAGTGCTCTCAAAAGAAAAAACCACGAAATATTGGCCCATATTTTCATTCTGGTGAGAATAGAATATAATTCTCAAACCAACACTAAAACTAAAAGACCATGTGTCTCCTAGCCAATCTCTGATACCCTAAAGCTCTCGCCATGCGCATCAAAATCAAATTGGATCATTTGCCACTAGCTGCAAATCTAGAGGTATTTAATAAGAAATCTCATACAATTAAAGAAACAAAACACTATTTGAAGCAGTACCTAACCATATGGAAAACTAAAAACATGGATACTGCTGTTATATTGTTCTTAGGCCACACAATGAAATAGCTTTTCACTAAACAAAACAAATGAGACAATGCCTCATTTTAAGCAAAGCACTCTTTACGTTTTCACCTGCTTTTAGTTATGCAGACCCTAACAAGGCATCTACTTGTTCTTTAATATCGTATGCATTGACTTCGGAAGCTTTACCTGAATAACAGTAAAGCAGGTCCATCCCAAGGCTCCATCTGACCCTTGTAATAGTCATAAAAATCAACCACCTAAAAACAGAAACAAATTAAGTATAAATATAGCATAACCAAAATGTGGGATAACTTAAGGATTTACCAATTTGTTTCAAGATGCAATCTGTTTAGCTCAGACTACAAGAGTAGTGGAAAATGATAGATTAAGAAAATCCAGACATTAGAGAGAAAGAGAGAGTTTTTCCTGTTTTTGTATTCTCAAATTCTTTGGTATGCCATATCTACAGGACAAACAAATAAAACAGAGAAGCCTAAAATACCCTTGCAAAATAACTAAAGGCACCCGGAGCCAAACAACAAACAACAACAACAACAACCTGCCAAAGAAACAAGTTGACAAATGGCAAGCTTGTAATATGACTATTTCACTTCGCAGAATTTAAAGGGTAGAAAGTGCCAAGACTAAGTACAACGATTCAACTAGTAATTAAATCAACATGAAGGCTTTCTAAAAGTAAAGACAGGTGGATTGAGGCATTGAGAAACGAATTTTTTTAAAATTAAACACACCTTAAGACGTAAAGAACAAAAGGATAGTTAAAACGGATTAATGAATCTAAGCCCCATTTGGAATCAAAGGCTTCGTTTAATTATGGAATCACCGAAAAGGTTAAACAAATGGACACAAACCAGATTAAATCTATATAAATAAATAAAAATGAGCCACAAAACATATGTAAGAAAAGAAAGGCAAACTATAATGCAACCACATGCATATTCACACTTTAAACCAAATGTTGAGATATCAACTAAGATTACCTCAGGATATTTTATCGACAAAGTTGGGTGATTTTTGTATCCCTCTGGGACAAGAATCATTAGAGCCTCCTCAGCACTGCGGCCACTTCTTAGTAGGAACTAAGCACACATAAAGAAGAGAGGATGAAAGGCAACAAGTCAACTTGAGGGGAAAATAATTATTCGAAATAAAATAGAAGCATAACAAGTGCTAGTCAACCAAGAGAGAATGTGTGTTCCAGAAATCAAAAACTCGAAAGTTTGGAAGAAGTATAAGGGCAGCATATAAATGGAGACCAACTATCATGAAAACAGGCACATCACTCAAAACACAGAAATGAAGATGAACAACTCATCATGAATCAGCTTCGAAACCAAGCTCGACCAGATACTAATCAGGAACAGACAGATTAGCATAAAGTTACATGGATAGTTCAGAAGTGAAATCAGCTTTTTATTTCACAAAAATCTACAGAAAAAAAAAATTAATAATGCAACACATGTCCACAAAGATATTTTTTGTACTATAAACTTCCTTGGTAACATCGCAGCATGTATTATAGGTCGAGTTTTTTAATAACCTAAATTCATTTTGGACTGCCATTGAAACAGTAAAGGAGAGGATCAAAGAAATATCAATTTGCAGAATAAATCAAAGAATTTCCCAATGACTTTATATTTCGTTAGTTTTAGACAATAGACCATTTATTAAGAACCAAAAATGTGGAGGATCAGTAGGAATTGACAGATTGTCAGTGTACTTAATAAATAAAGACATGAACGTCAGAATTTAACAACAAAAATGAAAAGGCTTCAGGCATGGCAACCCTTTCCATATCTATAATGATGTGGAAACAACTAGCACCTAATTATAACTTTCGGTATTAAACAAAACATGATGAAAATACAATTAGGCCAAAAGATATTGCACCGAAACATCATACTCATAATGCAAAAAATTTCTCTGAACTGAACACATTAACTTGGTTTTATCCTTAAAGCAAGTGATGCCCAGAAATAAGCATCCAGAAGGCTATAAGTAAAGTGTGATTGGCTCTACTTCAGTTTTGTGAAGACATGCTGCAATATCATCAAAATATTGGACCCACTTGAAGAGAGAGAGAGAAAACCAATTTTACAAAACCCACTTGGAGATAGGTTAGTTTTTCATTTAATTTATTTATTTCCTGTGAGTCATCAAAACAGAACTCTCTATAAAATTATAAATATGAGCTACATATGTTAATTCCATACTTCAGCTGCACTATCAAGATTTGCAGAGTCAGATGCCGTCGGATTGCCGTATGGCCGAATTTCATTTTCACGACCATTCCATACAGGTGATTTCAATGAGGCTTCACGAGATTGCATCCAGTTCAAGTTTCCCTGAACATAAATGTGGTGTCAACTTAAAATGAAACTGTAACTCATACAACCAATTTAGAAATTATCTAGAAAACTTTTCAAAAAAAGGAAAAAAAAATGAAAACCTGTATGGTATTAATCTCTCCGTTGTGACCAAGTAACCTCATTGGTTGTGCAAGGGGCCATCTGGGAGAGGTATTTGTGCTATACCTCCGATGATAGATGGCAAAAGGGGATTTATACAGGTCACTTTGGAGGTCAGAATAAAATAAACCAAGAATTTCTGAGCGGAGCATTCCCTTGTAAACTATTGTTTGATTGGACAAAGAACAGAAATAAAGCTCATTTCCCCAACTTTCTGAGCTTGCTGCTTTCTCAATTAACTTCCGGCATATGTACAGTTCTCGTTCAATGTCCTCAACATTTTCCTCTTTAACAACTTTGACGAATACCTGTTGTATGTTGGGCATTGTTTCTTTTGCATAGTAACCAACTACAGAAGCATTCACAGGAACAGGTCTCCATCCAAGCACTTCAAGACCCTCTTGTCTAAAAATATTCACAACAACTACAAAGAAAACAGAATTTACAGTCAAACAACAGATTATATGAATAGACTGAACTTAACTCAGAAATTATGGCAAACAGAACTGACAGAAACTGATAGATAAATAGACAGATGGTTGAGAGATGCATGTAGAAAAGCTAGACAGAGATAGAGATAAGTACGTATGCTTCAAAATTGAATTAGTATTATTGTCGAAAGAAATAAGAACTCGATCATATAAATTTACGTTTCTTCTAGTAATCGACAAAGATTATTCATTGCTACGAATAAATTATAAGAAAGAATGAGCACCCGTTTCTTATCTCCCATCTACTATTTTGCTGCTATTTATTCATAAATCAATATTGGTCAGTTCATCAAGAAACTTACATTGAGAAACAAAAAGGCTTTAAATCTAATCAAATCATTTTTTTTTTTTAACTGAGGTATGTGAAATTAAAAACCTCAAATGGGCTATGGAAATCATGAGATGTGACCTAACCATTACACCTTACACGAGTCATGCTTATTCAATGTGAGGGCAGAAACCAGACACAAAATACTGACCAAATGACTGGATTAGCTAGCTTTGAAGCAAATAGTCTGTCCAAACTCATTAACTAGTATAGAAAAATAGGATTGCAAAAGACTAACAATAATAATATGGAGGACAAGTTATTGAATTTATAAGGTTGGTGTAGTACCCACTAAAATACAAGTCCCTACCTGGGTGGTGGTTCATGCGAAGCTAAATACTTGTATGATTCAAACAAGCCCTTATGTATGTTAATCTCAACACTGGTCCGCTTTGTGTAGAATGGAGGGAGAGGGTGATGTTGATGTTTTCTCGCATTGCAATTTCACACGGCAAATTTAGGCCAAGTTGTTAGATATGTCTGGACTGGTATGGGCTTGTCCTTGTCGGTAGAAAGGTTATTGCATTTAGAGGCCAACAAAAAGGAAACCACTCATTGCGGTGCTTGATTTTGGTTCTTTTGTGGATTGTTTGGTTGAAGAAAAAAAAACATAGATTTTTTAAAAGAAGAGATACGATCTTCTTTTGAATAGGAATAAATTTTTAGCTTCTCTCTGGATACCTTTGCCAGAGAATTTAAGAGATAATACCAAAACCATCTTCAGACCGAAAATAAGATAAAAATCATCTTGATGGGTGAGGAGGAGGGTTGACTTGCTTTAAAAATAACTCATGCAGACCTTAACCAAAATTCAAGAATTATGCACATTATTCTATCAGTGAAAACAGAAATAAATTATTGTGACCCACTTAATTCAAGGATTATAAAAAAAATCACCTTTTTTGGCTTCTTTCATAAGGTCGTCATCTTTTGGGAGGAAAACCATTCCAACACCAGTGTGCAACTTGTCAAAGGAAGAAATCCCTTGCTTGTTAGCCCAATTGTCAAATAGATCCCATGGGATTGAACTCATCAATCCCGAACCATCACCAGAGTCATTATCTGCTCCACAGCCCCCTCGATGTTCCATGCAGCCAAGAGCAGTTAGAGCATCTTCAATAATCCCATGGGATGCTTTGTTTTCCAAATTGGCAATGAATCCAACTCCACAAGCTCCCCTTTCTGCTATAATATCATGCAAGTCTGCAACCTGTTGAGCATGGAATTTGATTTTCTAGAAATAAGGGCTTGCAATAACTCATTCCAAATGCATAAACAACTACTGGGCCAGAAAAGAAAGAAAGTGGAAGAGAACAGAGGGTCAAAGTTTCTAACAAATTTTCATGAAAGACAATAAACTTTCGTGAAATAAGTCTCTCTCTTGCTTGGTCCTCAAGACAATGGAAACGATTGACAGCTATCCCGCACAACCACTGGTGGAACATAGTTCGGGCTGAAGGGGGTCATGCCTCCCCCCTCCCTCCCAACCCAAGATTTCAAAATTCCCTTGACACACCAACTATGGGATAATTGTCTCTTTCACAAATTCTACTCATACAAAACTCTTATACAGAGTACAACCTTAGGACGACTAAATTTCTGGCATATTAGTGGGTAATATCCTGCAAACTTTATATATGGTTTACTTTTAGAATTAATATTTCATATTACAGCTGTAGAGTTTCAATTAACACATATTCATGCAGAGAAACTAAATAACCACCCTATTGTGTATTAGAAACTCTCCTAGGGGTGTATCAGATATCAATCCTCATTTTTGTATATTTCGCCAAAAAAAATATACAGGTAAACCACACATATGTTTCGTCAAGGTACTAAAAACTATTTTTAAGAATTAATCAATGGAAAACACCAAAACTGGAACTGAAGGGTATCACTGGAAAGAACTCCGAAGCTCTTCTATAATACTTATCAACTATAGTAGGTAAGGCGGCAACCTGTAATTTGGTAGCATATTATCTCATATGTATGTGTTCCAGCAAGAATTTTCTGTAATGAAGATTGTCAAAAGTAGACTGCATCATATCTAGTATATTGAAATGAAAAGTAGACAGAAGTTTTTACTTATTTTATGATAAGATGAAGATATTGCTTAAGAGGATATTGCAGTGAGAAATTCTATTTTGATCTTTCTTATTATCATCATGTTTGTAATTAATTTGACACCTTAAATTTTACTCTAGTATAGATAAATCTAGGAAGCACAAAATCTCCTCCAGGTATGTCATGACAATGTTTGACAAAGGAAGGACACCTGTAAGGGTAAAACATATATACAGACATTCCATACATGTCTATGCTATTTGATTAATATGCCATGCCACTGGGTAGCATACCAGGACATGCCTATGCTATTTGTCTCTTTGATTAATATGGTTGATGTAGTCAGTGGAGAAAGACTCAAATAATCACAATACTGCCTTCAGTTATGAAGAAGCACCATTTGACAAGCATATCCAACTCGCAGACATGAATTATAGCGTGGTACTTAGGAAACATCCCTGAGCATTTCTTTGACTACATTAGTTCACTATTTGTAACTGAAATCATTCATCTTGCGTTTAGCAAAAGTCAGAAAGACTTTAACGCTTCAAAGCGATGAAAAATAGATACTTCCAAAAGCCCAAACAAACAGTGGCTTAAGACCTTGAAGAACAACTGCATATCAAATAAAAGAAGCTCGCAAACACCAAACAAGGGCAATGAAAACAAACACAAGGAACACGTTTGACTCTGTTCTTAAATCCCATTTTCTATTTTCCCGGGAAAACGGTTTGTTAGGATCGGAACCAAACACCTCCTCCTCTCAAAGTCTGAAAGCATACCTTTGGCTTCAAATCCGAAGAAGGAGAAGCAGCTGATTGATCCAAAGCAGCATCGCTACGTCCAAGGTCAAGAACAGCTTTGACCGAGTAGTTCCTGGAAACGAATTGAGGGAAGGACCGATGCTCGGAGGCTCCGAATTTCCTGCGGGTCCGCTTCGATTTACAGTAGAGCCCGACGAAATCGACGACGAAGAGCCCGTTCCGAAGAGGCTGGGCGGGTGAGCGGCCATTATTGGAGCAGTGAACCAGCTGAGGAATCGGAGCCACTGACTGCAAAGCCATTTTGAAAACGAAGAAGAAGAAAGAAGGTACAGATAAAGAGAGGGAGGGAAGGAGGAGAGTGAAAGAGAGAGTGAGAGAGGAGTTTGTGGAGAAATGAGAAGTGTGGTGTGGTGTGGTGTGGTGTGGTGTGGATGAGAGTTGAAGATAAAAGTGAGAGAGAGAGAGAGAGAGATAGAGAGAGGCTCGGAGAACCAAAACCAACCACCCGCGTCTCACCTCACCTCTGGCGTCTACTTCGTCTTCGTTCAATTTTCTTTCATTTATTTTGTTAACTGGGCCTCCCCCTCCGCAGCCTCTATCTCCTGCACCTCGGTGCACCCGTCTTACGCTGCGTCCTCGCCCTGCGTCTTTTTGTCCCTTGGGGCTCCCAAATCCCACTATGTGGGAGAGATCAGAAAAGGGCTCTCTTTTTTCTTTTTTTTTAGTGGTCGGTTTGTTTTGTTAGGAAAAACAATAATGATTAATTATCAAGTGAGAAAGAAAAAAAGACAAACGAATTTGTACTTGCTTGGTCATATATGCGGCATCGAGGATGAGTTGTAGGTTTAATTACGTATGCTCGTGCGACAGACAGCTGATTGGGTCAAACTCAGACATGGCCCGCCGGACTTCCTTGTGTGTGAGGGTTAAACAAAGAGTTTTTATAAAAAATAGCCAAAATTTGCGTCCCAATTTCATAAGAGATTTTTATAGAAATGTCACTTGAATTTATATCTCAATTTCAATTTGTTATCTTAAAGAAAAATTTAAGAGCAATGTCACCTTAATTTTTCAAAATCCATGATTTGTCATTTGACTTTAACATTACCCAATTTTCCATCCATTTTTAAGGGTACTTTAGTCTTTCCATTTTCAAAGAAAAAAAACAAGACCTCTCTCCCCAACACCACCCGCCTCCAAAACGCATCGCACAGGACCCCTCCCCTCCCCCCTCCTCTCTCTCTCTCTCTCTCTCTCTCTCTCTCTCTCTCTCTGAGCATGTATAAATTTTTGAGAAATAGCTCAAAATGCCACCTATTTTATAATTTTTTGTGAAAATACCACCCCTCCCCTAAAATTTTAAAACTATCACTTATAAATACATTTTTATTGTTCATTGATTACACACATATCACTTTTTTCAGAAATTTTGGTCTATCTCACCTCTCTTATTCTCTTTCTGGCGCAGCTATATGTCTCTCACTCTCTCTCTCTCTCTCTCTCTCTCTCTCTCTCTCTCGCAGCTCTGTCTCGCTCTCTCTTTTGAATCACGAACCCGTATTTTAGGTATATCTTCTAAATAGGTGCTTGCAACCTTGAAGCTCTACAGGATCGGCGACCTTGAAAAGGTAGGGTTGATGGTTATTTTCTTAATATCTGTGGGATTATGCGAAATAGGTTTTGTTTGATTGCTTGGGATTCTGTTAAATTGGTTTTGGGTTTAATTGCTTTCGGTTAGGTTTTTTGAATCTTCATGCTCATCCATCTGGGTTTGACCAATTGCATTTAGATTGATCTGGATATGTGAATCTGGAAACTTGGGATTTTTCGTTTGATGTAGTTGATGCTGTTGTGTTCAAGTTATTTTGCAGTCGTATTGTTGTTATGTTGTTGTTATATTGCTATTATATTGTGGTTTTATTACCTTTATATTGCTGTTGTATTGCCTTCTTATTGCCTAGTTATTGTGGTTGTACTGTGGTAATGAAATGTTGTTTTGTCATGGTCGAAAATGGAGACAATTGTTATTCTGGTTTGCTACAATGGAAAATGGGTAACTTCAAAGAAGATGTTCAAATATGAAGGGGGTGACTCAAATGGCTTAATAGTTCCACGGACCATCACATTTGCTGAATTGTTAGATCGTGTACATCATATTGGTAATACAAATTTGGTATTTTCCCAAATTTCCAATTTTATATGCAGTGCTTTGTATTTGTTTTTCGGCCATATCACGTTTCTATATTTTCGTTGTTCTTTAGATTTTGTCATTTTCAATCTTTCTGTGATTTGAGTATATTCAGAAATTGGGCATTTCCCAGTAAGGTAATTTTTCCGATTTTCCAATTTGGCAATTTCGTTTTCTATGTTTTTAAAATTTCCACAAATTGCTTAGTTACAGAATCCATTTTTGGCCTGAAATCCAATTTTATTGCTATTATTGTAATGCTCTAATGCTCTAAATTACAGCCAAGGAGTAAATGGTGTACATTTCAATCCAATCAATTTAATTCACCAACTACATACCCAATTTCGTCATATATAGACATGCAACTAACTCCTTGAACACAATATAAAATAGACAAGTTCCTATACATAACTGAAGCATAGGCAGCTTCTTAATGTGATGTTTGGGAAAGGTCATTATTCTGCACTTACACAAAGACAAACATTCTCCAGTAAAGCTGACCATATTTTTGTCTACAAGTTTTCAATAAATACAATTGTGAGACTGAATGTACCTTTTGAAATTTGTTTTTGCATACTGCAGTTGTCAATTGTCCCCAACAATAGTTAAAGATGTCGGACATACGGCCTCCAAACAAAGATGTCGGACATACGGCCTCCAAACGAAGATGTCAGTTACTCGAGAGACCAGCTGTGGCATGTGCCGTTCCCATCTCCACCTCTGACTCCAATTGCCACCCTATTGCATGTATCCCAACGATAGTTATTGCTACCATATTGTAATTATATTGCTCTCATATTGCCACTAGATTGTCTGTATATTGCCCACATATTGTGGTTCTATTGTATGTATATTGACTAGGGCTCGTCATTGGGTTTAGAGTTTAGGGCCTATTTTATTCGAAAACAACAAGAGGAGAAATGAACAACGTGCCTTTCAAAAAGAGGCACTTAGCTGCATCATAATTACACCGTAAGACATTGTAAGAAATAATTATTAAAAATTATAAGTATGAAAAAATTATTTAGAAAAAAAAAAAATGCATCATAATTACACCGTAAGACATTGTAAGAAATAATTATTAAAAATTATAAGTATGAAAAAATTATTTAGAAAAAAAAAGGAAGGTATGAATAAATATGCAAATGCTTGGTGATGGGTTGAAGAAAAGCATGATTGTATTTGGTGGTATGATTATGTTTGATGATATGATATGTTGTTCGACTTAATCTTCATATATGTAATTGTTGTATTAATAAGTGACACAAATTAATCTCGTAATCATCCCATTATTAATTAGTAATGGGTCAAGATGAGTAAATGAAATAAAACAAAACAAAAAACCCAAAATAAACACAAACAACAATTTCCAACACCCTTTTATTGCCACTATATCGCCACTGTATCACCAGTTTATTGCGTTTTATGCACTTCCTCTGTTTTCTACCCATTATGCAAATTTTGTGTTATGTATATGATTGGATTGAGCACAGAAAAATGAACAAAATTACGGACCAAATGTTAAAAAAGGATACAAAAAAGAGTAGAAGTCAGTGGAAATGAACACGTCGTTTCAAACAAGTAAACTGTTATACCTCCATAAAGAGCAAGTATGCTTATATATCAAGCAGTACGAAATAGTTTAACTTCATAATCTAAATAATAAATAGGCTAACCATGATTGCAACTCGAAAACAAAACCCAAAAATGGAATCAATGTATGTGCCATGTAAGGCAATTAGCCACTGCCACCGACTGTACAATATTACATTTCACCTTGCTACACAGAATACCTAAACCAAATAGCTCTATTAAAATGTATGGATGACCATATAAAGCATCTCTAGCACAGTTCGATGTATGCATCTTCATATAAAGGATTTCCTGACATAATTAAGGAGCACAGTGAATTCCCAAGTGATAAGTGAAGACTGAACTTAATTCACTGACATTATCATATTTACCTCATATATATGCCTCCCCCTTTAAAGCCTCAATTGCAAGTTTGAGTCGGTAATATGTAATCTTCGAAGATTCAACTTTATCCAACGAAATGCCGGGATTAAGATGCTTAATGAATTTGACCGTTATGATTCCGCACGAGGTATTGTCGGGCCAATAAGTATAGAAATTAGAACTGCAGTTATGTACAATATCGATAAACTGCACTAAATTCACATAGCCTACCCATCACGTTGTTGTGGCACATCTCCAATACTGCAAATCGTATAAAAAAACCAACTAATTCATCAATTGAATAAATAGGTGCTTTGATACCTCTTCCTACAAATTGACAAAGGACACCATCGTCCAATGAACTCTATTAATTTTCATTGAAATAGGAAAATAAATATTGCTTCATATTAAAATTCCAACAAAAGCTACTGCAACTGCAAAAACAAACTACAAAGATTCATGTGCCTAATGTAGAGACTATAAATGAACACCTACAATTTCCCTTCTTTAGATGAAACAAAAACAACAAACAAACACAAAATTCAATTGCATAAATCGCCAAAACCATTAAAACCACAAGGGAAAGGGAATAAAACAATAATAAACTAACAATAACACAGCACTACGATGCCAATATAATACCACTAAAATGATAATCCAACATCAATAAAACAGCAATACGATACCAATAACAGCAACAAAACAACAGCAGTTTCAGACGAAGAACAAAGAACACACTCCTTCACTGTTTCAAACAAGGAATCATCACAATCAAACAATTTCAGAGAAATCCTTAAACCCTAAACCAAATTCAGAGAAACCTCTAAACCAATTTCATAAAAACCTATAAACCCTAAACCAATTTCAGACAAATCATTAAACCAATTTCAAACAAACACCTAAACCCTAAATCAATTTCGAAGAAACCCCTAAACCCAAAGAAAATGACGATGAACAGTACCTTTTGGATGTGAATAGTGGAGTTCAGCTTCGATGAACAGACACCGTTGAGGGAGGAAGACCACTGCGTCACAAAGAGAGAGAGAGAGAGAGAGAGAGCGTGAGGGCTAAGCGAAGACGGACTGAGACTTGAGCCACAGAGAGATAGAGCGAAGAGAGAGTGAGAGCTGAGCTACAGCGAAAGATGGAGCCAAGAGAGGTGAGAGAGAACAAAATTTCTAAAAATGCGATATATGTGCAATCAATGGACAATAAAAATGTATTTATAAGTGATAGTTTTAAAATTTTGGGGGAGGGGTGGTATTTTCACAAAAAATTATAAAATAGGTGGCATTTTGAGCTATTTCCCTAATATTTACTGCCCCCAACCACCTCCACGGTACCCCCTTTTAGGGATGGCAAAAATCTCCGCGGGGGCGGGTCCCCGACCCTACCGGGGGAAGATTTAGGGGCTAAACGGGTATCGGGTACGGGGATCCCCGAACTTGAAAAATCCTCGACGGGTATGGGGAGGGGATGGTATTGGCGTCCCCATCCCCGAACCCAACCCGAAAATATATATGTTTATATTTAAATAAATAAATATATAATTATAATATTTATGTTTAA
>NW_018921734.1:624226-637659 GCF_002207925.1 Prunus avium | reverse complement strand
TTGGGGTCTCTTTCGTGCAGGTCTTTCCTTTTCCGACACCAACAACTTGGAAAATGTGCAAGAAGGCAGAGCTAAGTCAACCCAAGAACAAATTGATGAAGTTAAAATCAAATTAGTAGAATTTGTGAGCTATGTAATAGAATAAAGATTGGTTGACTATGTAATAACTATTGACTCTTCAAAAAACTAAAGATAATAAAACGATGGTTTTATTGGAAAAACCGTCATCTGTATATATTATCAATGACCTCTTTTAACACCATAACGTCTTTTTATATACAATCAACGACGGTTTTACTAAAAAATCGTTGTCTTAGAGTTAATAGACGACAATATTTCAAGAAATCGTCGTCTTCACATTTAATAGATGATGGCTTTTTAACAAAACCGACGTCTTTGGATATAATAAAACATAGTTCTTTACTTAATAATAGACGACCCTTTTTATAAAAACACCGTCGTCTTTATATATAATAGACGTCCCTTTTTATATGAAAAGGGTCGTCTTTACTTCATAATAGACGACCATTTTCATATAAAAAGGGTCGTCTTTACTTCATAATAGACGACCATTTTCATATAAAAAGGGTCGTCTTTACTTCATAATAGACGACCCTTTTTATAAAAAAAACCATCGTCTTTACATATAATAGACGACGGTTTTTATATAAAAAGGGTCGTCTTTACTTCATAATAGACGACGGTGTTGAGTAAAAGCGTCGTCTATTTACATATAATAGACGACGGTTTTGAGTAAAAGCGTCGTCTTTACAAATAATAGACGACGAGGATTTACCGTCGTGGTTTTATGCATCAAAAGATGTCGCTCGATTTCACGACGGTTGAAAAACCGAATACACGACAGTTGATTACCGTCGTCTATTTCGATTTTTGTAGTAGTGGTAATTAACACCCATCCTGTTGTGAAATTATTGCAAGCGCACAATTCGCACAAGTAATATAGAAATAAGTAGAGTGTCATTCCCACGAAGACTGTAATTTCCTATTAATTACCAATTATGATTAATTCAAAAGTTTATCTGAACAATTGATTAAGAAGATTGATTGATTTAAGTAACCTAAAATAATTATGAAAAATAGCAATTTAATTAATGATAGAAAATTAAGATGATGAGACACTAGAGCATCCGATTTCACCATAACCAATTCCACTTAATTCTTATAGCCAATTAACCCTAATTACTACCCATGTTGACAGTTGGTTTCTCCTAATTCATTCGATATCCCCTCTCGGTCTCAACCAAAAGTATTCTTAATTAACAACCCATTCTCTCTCGAGCAACAGATTTAGAAAATCAAGAACCCATTAAGTTTTATGAGAACCTGCAAGAAAAATGCATGAGTCATGTTAGTCCCTCTCGGGCACTCATTCAAGACATGGTATTTGTTACGAGAATCAAACACCAAATATCTCCTCTCGGTCTCTGCTTGGATCATCAAATCAATTAAATATTGGCCAGATATTCAAAGCATTAAGAACAGTAACAAATACTCAACATGGAATAGCAATAAGAAATTAATAGAACTATAAAAATTAAGTATTCATGGTTAGGCTACATCGTAGCCCTAGCAAGGAAAATTAGTTCATGACAAAAGAAAAGATAAACAAGAGAATTGTTGTCATAAAACTGATTTGGCAGATGGATTTGATCTCTAGATTCTCCACAGCAACACCTTCGTAAGCTCCAAAAGCACTGGGACAGCAAACTCTTGGCTCTCGCTCTGATATATTTATTGGTGTATGAAAGTTGTATATGGGAAGATGATGATATGAAGAGATCCTCGTAGAGGGAGCTTAGGGTGATCTTATATAGTGTAAAACAATTAAACCCTACTCTTAAAAGGTCTGGAAAAACTCTCCTAAAGCAAAACAAAATCCCAAACAATTAAGGAAACCAACTAGGAAAGAATCCTTCTTTGACTTGGAAACACGTCAGCCAACTTACATGCACGTTTTGGGGTCGTTCCACTTCCTAGAAAATTCTGGAAAAATATGAGAAACATAGCTTTATCTCTAAGCTTTCCAAGCATATATTACACGCCACTAGGAAAAATCGGAAAGGTCTTCAAATCTTCAATCTTCCACAGCAGTGCAGTTCTGACGCGATTTCAACTTAGGCTGTCTTGACTTGCAAGTCTGGAGCATTTGGCTTAGTAGAAAATTATGAAACTTTGATACAATGATCTTCAATGTCTTAGCTTTCTTCTCCAATTGGCCTTGCGCTAAAATTTATTCGAAAAGTCGATTTTCAATCAAAATCCTTCCAAGAGTGCAGAATAGCTGAAAATAAGGAAAGTAAGGTAATAATGCTCTTTTTAATTTACTTTCCCTACAAAAACCAAATAAACGAGGTATAAAAATATAGGAAATAATACACTTATCACATCCCATAGACAAATCTCTCAATGGATTATGCCAACTCGAACAAGTCAATAGTAACTATCAAAAAAGATAACAAACAGAAAAGATTACATAAAAGATGAAGTATAATAACAGTCATTAGCTAAAGACATAAATGGGTGGACTCCACCAAGCTAATTGCAACTAGCCAAACTTTCCTCTTTGTAAGATGGGTTCAGAATAGGACATTATCTTATCTTAAATCACTTTATGTGGTCTTCCAATCACAGAAAGCTTGTATCGATTAGGAGCATGACTAAAGCCTATCTAATAAACCTTGTATAAGTGCAGTTTCAATGGAATACAAGGACTGTGAAAGGCTCTGAATGAATGAAGAATTATGGCTCATACAATATGGCCAATATATGGCTAAATTTTGTTTGTTCATGACTAAGTCATCTTGTCCAAAATGCCCAAATGAACAACTTCAATGTCCAAGCAAAGTATTCATGACAGATGCAGCAAATGTTTACACCAGCAGTGGCAAGTCCTCGTTGTTTGGGCAAGAAAATCTCTTTTAATGCTAGCCTCCCCTTCATGAAATTTGTTCATTTGGATGTCTACTACAACATATCCAAAATTCGCAGAATTTCGATAAGTATTGAGTCTTCAAGACATAAAATACTGAAGCATATTTTCCAGCCCGATTGAGCTACAGTACCAGCCCGATGAGCCAAAATGAGAAATTTACAGAACTCAAATGAATTGGCTTGCTTCATGAAAGTTGTTTATCTAGATGGTTCCTATAACATATCCAACATTGGCCTTTTTTGGATAAGTATTGAATCCTCAGAGAAGCAAATACCAGATGACTACAACAGTAAAATTTGTTCGTCTATGTGTCTAGTATCTTGTGTCCAAATGGGGTGGCATTTAGACAAGTATTGAATGCTCACGGAATTAGACACTGAAGTCTGGTCGAAGGCAATGTCTGTGACAACCAGTCACTTGCAGTCATGCCAAATCGTATTTTCCATTCCTCAAAATGGATACGAGTTCTTCATGACAATTGTTTCTAGGTGTGTGTAGAAAAATATATCCAAATTTAGTAGCTTTTGGATAAATATAGCCTACTCGGGTTGTCACATATCAAAACAGGTTTGGAAAAGAAGTTAAATGACCTAGTGGCCAACTTTTGTTAAGTCAATGCAGGTGCATGAGTTAGCTTGAAGATCTAGGCTTATTAAAAAATGAATGATAAAATAAGCTTGCTAATGGAGTGAAACAAAGTTTGTCTTGGAAGATATTTTGAATTGCCTATGGAGCTTCACCTAGGAAACAACACCAGGGCAACTTTTCTGGTTTTGCTTGCATTTTTAGCAACCCACTCACCAAAATCAATGGTAAGTAGGTACTTCTCATTGGTTGCTGGTCCCAACACTCAACCCACCTCATTTTATCTATAAATAGAAGGATAAGTGATCAACAATCTGCTAAAATATGAATATGGTTTGAATGTATTAGGTTAATTTTATTCTTCTCCATAAGGAGGTATATATAAGAGTTTACATGAGTGCTTTACAAGGAATTAGATACAGTAAAAAATTAGGAAAGTATCTCCTAATTATACAATGATTTATCAATTATATAAAATAGGGAAGTAAATCCCTTAATTAATCAAGGAAATAAATATCCTTGATTAATTAGGAGACTCACGTCAACACTCCTCCTCAAGTTGGTGCATATACGTCACCAATGCCCAACTTGGTAAGTGAGTCATGAAATACTCTTCAACAAACAGCTTCGGTTAAGATATCTGCCAATTGATCTTCTGATCTTACGAATGGTAGGCGGATGATCTTCTTCTCAATTTTTTCTTTGATAAAATGTCTATCCATCTCAACATGTTTAGTTCGATCATGTTGAACTGGATTATGGGCAATATCGATGGTTGACTTGTTATCACAATATAACTCCATTGGCTTTTCTAGCTTGAAACCCAATTATGTCAATAATCTTCTGATCCATAGTAATTCACAAACTCCATGAGCCATTCTTCGATACTCTGCTTCAGCATTAGACCGAGAAACCACATTTTGTTTCTTACTCCGCCAAGTGGCTAGGTTACCTCCCACAAAAGTGAAGTAACTTGAAGTAGAGCGTCTGTCAGTAACGGAGCCAGCCCAATTAGCATCTGTATATCCAACAACTTTGAGATCTCTATTTTTTGAGAACATTAATCCTTTCCCAGGTGCTGACTTTAAGTATCTTAAGATCCGATCAACTGCATTCCTATGGGACACACTAGGTGAATGCATAAATTGACTAACCACACTCACAACATATGCAATATCTGGTTTTGTGTGGGCTAAATATATCAACCTTCCAACAAGGCATTGGTATTGTTCCTTATTGGTTGGTTCTTGATCCATGTATTCACATAACTTATGATTCATCTCGATGGGTGTATCAGCAGGTTTGCATCCAAGCATTCCTGTTTCAGTGAGCAGATCTAATATATACTTCCTTTGAGACAGAAATATACCAGTTGTGGACCTGGCTACTTCAATTCCTAGAAAGTATTTCAGATCACCTAAATCCTTCATCTCAAATTCCTAAGACAAATACTTCTGCAGTTTCAGTTGCTCTCCTATGTCATTTCCAGTTACGATTATGTCATTCACATAAACAATCAATGTAGTAAGTCTTCTTCCATCACGCTTCAAGAACAAAGTGTGATCTGCATTACTCTGTATATATCCAAAATTCTTCATGGATTTAGTGAATCTGCCAAATCATGCCCTGGGGGATTACTTTAACCCATACAATGACTTTATGAGCTTGCAAACTTGATTCTCCGTGTCACGAGCTAAGTTACATCATGGTGGTAAGTCCATATATACTTCTTCTTTCAAGTCTTCATGTAAGAATGCATTTTTTACATCAAACTGATGTAATGGCCAATCGAGATTTACTGCTAGAGACAGAAGGACTTTGATAGTTTTAATCTTGGTTATTAGGGCAAAGGTCTCTTGGTAGTCTATCCTATATCTTTGTGTGTACCCCTTCACCACCAATCTAGATTTATATCTTTCAATGGATCTATCTACTTTGCATTTCACAATATAAATCCACCTGCATCCCACTGTATTCTTTCTATGAGGTAATGGCATGAGTTCCCATGTGCCATTCTTCTGGAGAGCTCGCATTTCTTCATTCATGGCTTCTTTTCATTTTGGGTCTTCTAGTGCTTCAGTTACACTGTTGGGAATAGGTATGTCAGCCAACTGCTTCACAAAGTGTACCCGTGTCTCTGATAATCTACTAATGGATACATAATTGTTGCTGGGATATTTCCCTTTTGCATTAAGATTTGCTTCGTAGTGAACTGGAGATTTTTCACGGTTCTTCCGTTTTGGAATCTGATATGCAAGCTCTGTGACTTCTGAAATTAAATCTGTTGGCGCTAAATCTTGAATAGATAGAGATGAGTGCAACTTACAAATGGGATGGACGATCGAGAGATCGATTGAATATTGGATGCCGATTCTTCCTGTCCTTGGATGTTGATCCTGAGTAGAAAGAAGTCGAGACTCGTAAGGTCTATGGAACCGGTGTGGAACCAGCCTAAGACCCTCCGATGCTGAAGTAAGTTTGTTGTTTTAAGAGCTCTTGTTGTTGACCATATAGAAGTATAAAAGTCAAGTTGAAAAGTCTTACCCCTGTATTGTAGTGGGAGGGGCATATTTATAGAGGGCATTTAGTATGCTCTTAGTGCTCATTTTCGATGTGGGACTCGTGGGAGGGCCCTATGAGGTTGACACGAGTCCTTAGATATTTCAGGCGGGTGCTTCGAGGTTGATTCTGCAGAATCGGTAGGGGATACCGATTGTAGGTTGTGTCCGGCTTGTAATGATCTTTTGCTGCTTTGAGACAATATCATCAGTAGCATATGCCGATTGTCCGAGGCCTTGGGTGCTTGGGCGAGTTTATGAGATCCACGTGTCGTTGTACGAGTGGAGGGTCAGATATGGTACAAACAAAATCATCATGGGATATTTAATTAATGTTATCAGGTTCAGGAAAAGATGTTACCTGAATAACGTCCTAGGTGATTGGTGTGGTACTGGAGCTGAAGAATTCTCTGGAGCGGGCAAAAACTCCTCAATTTTCTCCTCCTGAGTTTGAGAGCAGGGAGACGACTGGTTGCGGTCCTCTAGTGATCGGTCGTTTTGAAGCAGATCAGGCGTAGACGGATTTCCGGGGAGCGACCGGTCGCTTTTAACCTTCGACCGGTCGCTTTCAGGCAGATTCTCTTGCGACCGATCTCTTGCATCCTGCGACCGGTCGTTTTCAGTCTGTGACGATTCTGAAGGAAAAAGTTCTGAAATTTGAGAAGTGTTGGCATCGCGATCCTCCTCCTGTACGGCTGAAAAATATATGTAGTGTTTTTGGAACACAACATCCATAGAAGTATAGACTTTCTGACTATGAGGATGATAACAGCGGTACCCTTTTTGATGATGTGCATAACCAATGAAAACACACTTTTCGGCGTAGGGATACAATTTGCTGTGTTAGTAATCATGTAAGTGGACAAAGACCACACAACCAAAAATCCGAGGTTCCAGATTTTGGGTAGGAGGTATTTGGATATGGTGGTGGAGTGTTTGAAGGGGGGTTTGGAAATTTAGGATACTGGAGGGAATCCGATTGATAATGTATGCAGCAGAGAGAACGACGTCCCCCCAAAAGGGCCTAGGCATATTGGCACAAAAAAGAGAGGCATAAACTACTTCCAATAAGTCTATATTCTTTCGTTCAGCCACACCATTCTGGTGGGGAGTGTAAGAGCATGAGCGTTGATAGATGATGCCATGATCTTGAAAGAACTTATTAAGATCATGGTTGAGAAATTCTCTGCCATTGTCGGAACGAAGAACCTGAATTCTAGTATGAAATTGTGTCTCCACCATTTGATAGAACTATTGAAACTTGGAACTAACTTCCCCTTTTGTTTTGAGAAGGGAAACCCAGGTCATGTGTGTGCAATCATCAATAAATGTAACAAACCATCTAGCTCCCCCTGGAGTGGTAATTTTAGCAGGGCCCTAAGCATCAAAATAAACAAGAGAAAAGGGAACCAAACTTTTATTTGAACTTAAGGGAAAAGGAACACGATGGCTCTTGGCCAGTTCACAAATGTCACACTTAAAACTGGAATTATCTAAATTGGAAAATAAGGAAGGAAATAGCTTATGTAAATATCCAAACGAAACATGTCCAAGACGGCGATGCCATAACCATACTTTTGAAGTTTGCTTCTCAACACTCGCACCCCCAATTTTGTAAGCTTGACTGCGGCTAGCTTCACTGTCAGATGCCAAGTCCATATAGTAGAGTTTGCCCCTCCTAGTACCACAACCAATCGTCTTGCTACTGAGAATGTCCTGAAAAACACAATGAGTAAGCCAAAAGGTTACAGTGCAATTCAAAACCGTAGTAATTTGGGCAACATACAAGAGATTATGATGTAAGGATGAAACAATCAACACAGAATCCAAAGTGAGGGAGTCAGAGAGAGAGAGGGAACCCTCCCCAATTATTGGAGAGGAGGTATCATTAGCATTAGACACCACCGATTGAGAAGACGGTGTATGAGAGGTAATTTGTCTAGGATAAATGTCATGTGATTAGTGGCTCCAGTGTCAATGACCCATGTGTGTTTCTTTGAAGAACTATGCAAAACATAACCTTGGGTACCTGTTGTGGCTACAGTGGCAGGGCGGGACGGTGCAGTTGGAATAGCAGGACTTATAGGATTTGAGGCGGAAGATGTGTTGAGTGATTTGCTCCTATTCTTGCAGGGAGCTTTGGAGTGGTCCCACCAATCCGGGTACCCAATCAATTCGTAACAGCCAACACGAGTATGTTTGCTTCCACCACAGTGAGTGCATTTGTCCTCCAGACGAGAGATTGTGACTTGAGTATGAGAAGTGCCACTGGTAGAGGGCGGAGGGCCCTGTGGACGTTGAGTGGCCATGACCGCAGTTTCTGGAGTACTGGCCATGGTCAGTCGTTGTTGAGCTTTGCGACGTACATATGCAAAGGTTTGGTTAAAGTCTAGTTTGGGATCTTTGCGCAGGATTTCCCTCTGGACTTGATCAAATTGAGGGTCGAGCCCGGCAAGAAAAAGGTGAACACGAAGATGATCTAGTTCTGTCTAACGTTCAGTCACGTCGGCGTCGCAGTGCATGTGATTTAGAGTGCGGTGATCAATCTCCCGAAAGATGATCTGTAGCTGACTGTAGTATTTGTGGACAGGTGCATCATTCTGTTTAATGGTGAACGCCCGTTTGTTGAGATCAAAAAGGAAAGTTTCATCCCTACCATCAAAGTAGGTTTTCTTCACAGCATCCCAGATTTCTTTGGCGGTACTTAAACGGATGAAACGACTCATCAGGTCAGGAGACATGGAGTCGATGAGCCACCCCTTAACTCGAAAGTTCTCCGTACACCATTTGCTGTAGGTGGAGGAGAGCTTAGAAGGTTGCAGGGCGTCGCCGGTTAGGTACCCCAATTTTTCGCGGGCAGCAATTCGCATCTCCATGACTTGAGGCCATAAAGCATAATTAGTCTCTGTCAAGATGATGTTGGAAGGAAATGGAGTGTTGTCACTATGAATAGTAACAATTTGGGAGGATGGTAGAGTGGAGTCGGTGGCTTTGGAAGATGAGACAATATCCATGGCAGCGGAAGGATTTAAGAATAAGAGAAAAGTATGTGTTTAGGGTTTTGTGATAAGAGGATATGAGGATTTGGGTATGAAGATCTAAATCTGAAGCTGTAAATATGAGGAATTTGATTTAGGGTTTGGGTGTGAAGAAATTTGATATGAGATTTAAAGACAACTGATGATCGATTGCTCTGATACCATGCTAAAATATGAATATGGTTTGAATGTATTAGGTTAACTTTATTCTTCTCCATAAAGAGGTATATATAAGAGTTTACATGAGTGCTTTACAAGGAATTAGATACAGTAAAGAATTAGGAAAATATCTCCTAATTATACAATGATTTATCAATTATATTAAGGCTTTTTATCACAAATGGTCCTTCACGTTTACGAAATTATCACGAATGGTCCTTGAGGTTTTTTTGTGACACTAATAGTCCTTAACGTTTGGGATTTTTATCGCAAATGGTCCCTGCCGTTATAAATTCTGTTAAGTGTGACGTGGCAGATATGTGGAGCCCACATGTCCAATCACATTGTGACATGTGGATAAAAAATAATTAAATAATTAAAAAAAAAAAATCAAAATTCCATTTTTTTTTTTCTGCAACTTTTCATCCCCATTTTTTCTGGTGAAAAGCTCTACTGTCGTCTTACCGTCAACACGCAACTCTTGTCTCGGGTCTCCCACCCACTCAAAGTTGGAAGGAACAACTTTCGCCCTTGGCCTAAGGTAGATTCCTCTGTCGTTCGAATTGAACCCTGGAAACTACCTTTTGAAGTGAACCAAAATGAGTGGGATGGCTTTTTACGGATCTGTTTCAATAGGAAGAACAAAACGCTTGGCTCAATTTTTAGGCAGAAAAGTGTCATCAATTTGCTAGAGAAGAATTACAAGACCTTGCAGGGGGCTTAATCTTGCACCAGCCCAACAAGGTGCCTTGGAGGATACTAATGATGTGGTGGATTTTTCAGATGAGGACAGAGGGAGAAGAGATGGAGAGCAAAGGCAGAGGGGGAGAGAGATGGAGTAAGGAAGGGGGATGAAAAGTTGCAGAAAAAAAAAGGAATTTTCATTAAAAAAAATTAGGAATTTTCATTAAAAAAATTATTTAATTATTTTTTATCCACATGTTACAATGTGATTGGACATGTGGACTCCACTTATCTGCCACGTCACACTTAATTGAATTTATAACAGCAGGGATCATTTGTGATAAAAAGCCCAAACGTTAAGGACTATTAGTGTCACAAAAAAACCTTAAGGATCATTCGTGATAATTTCGTAAACGTGAAGGACCATTTGTGATAAAAAGCCTTATATTAAATAGGAAAGTAAATCCATTAATTAATCAAAGAAATAAATTTCCTTGATTAATTAGGAGACTCACGTCAACACAATCAACACACACAACTCTCTCAAACAGACTCAATGTCTTTAACACTTGAAAACCTCAAGCTTGAAACAACTTACCTTCCTGTCAAGATAACTGTTGGGGTCTTTTTCCGTCGGAAGGCTCATTCGGGCTTGTTGATTCTCGGACCACCATAGAGTGGTAGATCAAGCCTTCGTTGCCCCTTTTTCTGAGTTAGCGAGGACTAGGCCCAAAGCATCCCGAGGGAGAAGCATGTCCCAGGGGAGTACTTTGTTCTTCTTCCAGCGACTGCGTATTTGGTGCTGACGTTTTCGGCAGCTTGACGAAGAGTTGAAGATGACTTGCTAATGTTTTCGGCAGCTTGATGAAGAGTTAAAGATGACTTACTGATGTTGATATGAAATTATATGAGCTTGGCATGAGAGCTTGGAGTGTGGGAGCTAAAGATCCACAAGTTTAGCAAATGAGAATGCATGTGCTTGGCTTGGTGTTGGATATGCTTGAGTTTGGGTGTTGATAATTTGTTGTTTGTGGGTATGATGTTTATAGCTTGGAAGTAAGGGAAAACTTGGAGTAATGCTTGGTGAGGCTTTATGAATTTAAGAGTTTCAAGAGAAGGATAATGGGAGGAAAAGCTTGAGGTTTGAAGGTTATGGTGTTTATAGCTTGGAAGGAAGGAACGTGGTTTGATGGTTGCTGGGGTGCTTGAGCAACCAAGAGGTGTTGGTCGATGCATCCCAGCAGCCAAAGGATGAAGGTTGATGGTTGGGATGGCCGCTAGAACGCTTGCAGCAGCTGAAAGGAGGAAGGAAGATGAGTTCTCATGGTTGCTGAGAAGCTTGCAGCCACCAAGAGAGACTGATTTTGCCCAACAAATGACTCCCAATTTATAGAGGGTGAGGGTTTTCCTTTATTTCCAATAGGCAAAGAGAGTTGCTGGAACCAGCCTATTTCCAATGGGTAAAAGGGAGCGCTAGGGCATGCTATTTTCCAACAGGCGAAGCTAGGTACCATAAACTGATTATTTCCTATGGGTAAAAGGAAGCGCTGGAAATGGCTTGTTTCCAGTGGGTAATAGGGAGTGCTGAAAAAGGCTTGTTTCCAATGGGTAAAGCTAGGCATTTGGAAAACGACTATTTCCTATGGGTAAAAGGAAGTGCTAGAAAAATATCTCAAATTGGAGAACTCTAAGTAATGGGCTTGGACTTTGGTGCTCCCAAGTAGCTAGAGCATCAAAGTCTCCATTATCCAAGAGCTTTCATGGGCCTTGTGGACCTCCGTAACCTTCCACACCACAATCCCTCGTGCAAGCCCCGTAAACCACATGACTTGGGTTCATGTGAGCTTGATAGATGATTGACATATGAAAAATGTATTATTGGCCTCGCATGGCATGGACACTATTATTTATTTAATTAATTAATACACAAAATACAACTTGGATTAACGCATGACCAACATTTTATGTTATTTTGGGCTTTAAATGTCTTTGGGCTTCTCGTGACTTTTTTGGGCCTCAACAATAACCAGTTGACAACTCTTGATTGTTATCTTTTTATTTTTATGCTCTGCCAACACTTGGTATCTTTTTATTGTTATCTTTTTGGAATTTGGTTTTCGAGATTTTCTAAAATATTGAATTTATGAAATAGGGATTGTGTGGTTTTGAAGAATGTTGAATATGTGGAATTGGGATTGCGTGGTTTTGAAGTTTTGAAGAATGTTGAATATGTGGCTGGTGGTGAGGTGAGGAGGGGAGGTCAGTTCGTGGTGTTGGGTGGGTGGTCTGGTGGTTGTTTGTTGGGCTTGTTTTTTTCTTCTAATTTTTTGTTTTTATTTTTACTTTTATTATTTTTGACTTAACTGTGTTAACTTAGAGTTAAGTGAGCGTCCAAGTGTCAATAATTAGCTAAGGGATAGAGAAGTCAATTAAAGTGGGTGGAGAAAGAGAATAAGTGGGTGGAGAATTCAGAGCATGTATTTAGGTAAAGCACGCTGTGCTGTCTTTTCAATTTAAGAGTCCAGCCTCCTTGACCTTGTAGCTTTGAACAGAGTCAATGAGCGTCTCTTTCAATTCATGATTATTTTTATTTAGGGAGCTTTAGTAATATACCCAAAATAGGGGCTGAAATTATATAAAAAAAACCCTACATGGAATGCACTTTAGAAACACACCCAAAAACCATTTACTACATATGAAATTAGTATTGAAGTTCCTATACATTACATCTCTGCCATTGATTAACTTAAAACAAGCCCAAAACAAAATTCCTAAAAAAACCCAAAACAAGCCCAATGAGCCCATATCAAATTTTTTTGAAAAAACCAAACTTAAAATAATAAAAAATTAAAAAATCAGAAAACCAAGGGTTTGTCCCCACGGCCCTTCATTCTCCATCAAACCTCCACAAACCATGTCATAGAAGTGCATTGTTAATACCATGTCATAAAAGTACATTGTTAATACCATGTCATAAAAGTGCATTGTTAATATCATGCTATAGAAGTGCTTTGTTAATACCATGCTATAGAAGTACATTGTTAATACCATTTCATAGAAAAACATTGTTAGTACCATTTCATTCAAAAAAAACATTGTTAATACCATTCCATACAAATAAAAACATTGTTAATACCATTTCATACAAAAAAACCATTATTAGTACCATTTCATACAAAAAACATTGTTAATACCATTTCATACGAAAAACATTGTTAATACCATTTGATACAAAAAACATTGTTAATACTATTTCATACAAAAAACCCAAAAAAGCCTAGCAAGACATCCGATATCCTTTGCAGAAACCACCTCCAATTGTCTACAGTTTCACCAGATACAATTGCAAAGGCAAAAGGAAAAACCTCTACAAGAAAAAAAAGTACACTGTTAATACTATGTCGATAGAACTATATTCCTAGTAAAAATCACATTCTACATATCATAAACTTCAAG
>NW_018921734.1:585351-620011 GCF_002207925.1 Prunus avium | reverse complement strand
TATATATATATATATAAACCCACTAAGAGAAGAGAAGAGAAGAGAAGAGAGAGACTGGCCTGGCTGTCTGACTGTTCCATGAACAACATAGTCCTTTGAAAGAAGAAGGTTAACGACCCAAGAGGCTGCAAATCCTCCAGCCCCAGTCACGCATACTTTTTCTTTCTCACCCGCCATCTATAATCTATGTATGTCTATGTATTATTAGCTGCTGCTATGACTTGTTGTTTCCCTTCATTCTATCTACCTGTCTATGCCTATCTATATATAATTAGTTATGCTCTTTTTTTTGTCTGAATTTCAACGACCTTAGTTAATGCATTTCTCGCATTGCGACTTTGTTTTTTATTTTTATGACACAGGGCCCAAGAGTGCATCGCGACTTTGTTGCCTTGTTTACTTCGCACACTGGTTTTTTAAATTAATTTTATAAATATTCATGCAAGAATGTACACCATACAAATATAGACAAAATTAGCACTGGAAATAATATGAATTTACAATATGAGAATATAAATAAATCTGACGACAGAATATTAATTTTTTGTTTATTTTTTGTTTTTTGTTTTTCGTTTTTGCCGAGAGAATTTTATTGTCCCTATTCTTAATTAATCCACAAAACCATAGGACTCGGTATGCGGTTGAAGCTAGCTGAGCTTTCTTTGTCATCCATTATTAGAAGATTCTAATTGAAAGAGTCCAAATAATTGTGCCGTATCATCATTCATTATTGAAACCTAATCAACAACAAATTTCACTAAATAAGAATAGCAACATAAACACCTTATCTAATTGGTAACTAAAACTCGAACAAGTCAAAGAATAGCAACATAAAGGCTAAAGCCAAAGCACTATACTCTCCCAACAAATAGAAAAGATAACATAAAAGATATGAAGTATAAGAATAACTATCATTAGCTAAAGACAGAAACGTAACATATATAATAGGGTGGACTCCAAGCTAATTGCAACAAGCCAAACTTTCCTCTTTGTAAGATGGGTTCAGGGCATGTAGTATCTTTTCAATCTAAGATTCCAGCCTTTTTGTAGCTTTCAACAGAGTCAATGAGCGTCTCCTTCAATGGCCGGACACTCCAACCCAGCCTCTGCAGTTTCTCATTACTCAACCGCTGCTGTTCTTCTACTTCAATAAAGCTGCCAAAACATACATGTGCATAACAAATTAGTTTAAAAGAAAATCGTAACAACAGAAATCACAGTCAGTCAGTTCTACTTTTGGATTGCATGACCATGATGATCAAGAAAGTAACATACAGAATTTGAAAAGTCCCTCAAGAATCAAAGGGAAACTTTACTTCTTAGGATAATTGTAGTCAGGATAAATGCTCCTCAGCTCCTCAACGAGATCTCTTGACTTGATATAGTGGGCGGTGCACATGTATCTTCCTTCAGCCTCAGGCTTCTCATACGCCAGAAGGACTGCTTGAGCTACATCCCGCACATCAACTATCATTCGGACCTTGTTTTCCAACCCTTCTGCATGGATACATTGCTAAACTCAGTTAATATAGACACCAGAGATAATGAACGGGGGATAAACCTGGATTCTGTTTCATAAAAACTGAAATGGAGCCAAATACATATACACTAGCCTAGACAATTACTGAAGGATGCGTTTACTACACCAACTACCTATCTATACATTTGTAGATTCTAAAGCAATAGAATTAGTTATGCTCCATGTGGTTATGTCAAAAGTAAGTACCTTTCAAAAGCTCGATGAGGACCAAGGTACTTGTATTTACAGTGGACTGCAGAATTGGCCCCAAAATAAGTGTAGGACAAATAGTTACCAAGTCAAGCCCATTTCTTCTTGCAAACTCCAGAGCCTCCCATTCTGCTAAAGTTTTTGAAAGACTATACCAATTCTGGAAAATTAAACAAAGAACTAGACAGTCAACATACAAATGCAAATCACTTGCATTAGAGTGCACAGACAATGCTTCATAATTGTTAAACTGGTAACACATAAGAAAGTGATATAATCACACTAGAATAACTTTAAGAGTTTGCATAGCTAGACGACAAGATCACACCAATGGATTTGCTTCATTCTAAATTTCTACGATAGTGAAAAGGTTCTGGATGAGACTATGAGCTAAAGTTGCAGAACTGCTCAAGATAATTTTTCAACAGCATTGCATCTCATAGGCCTAATAAAAAGCATGATTTGACCATTTTATGAAGTTGTGTTTTTCTAATAAATTTTAGTCCAAATTTGGATTTCAATTTAAACAATAGTTTGTCATGATTCTAAAACATATGCAGTTTTAGAATTTTGGTGGTCATTCTCAAAACCTCCTGTTTTTTTGGTAAATTCCTTTATTTTTATTTTCCTGTTTTAGTGGGGATTAATGATATTGCTTTAGGATTTCTAACTCTACAGATGAGAACTCAAGACACTTATAGTCTATCGACAACAGTCCTTCATTATTATTGACTAAAGAATAGAGTTTCCTTTCTTTTATTCCTATTTTATTGGCATTTGCTCTTGGAATCCTTGGTGAAGAATCAACAAATCCTAGCATGACCCTAGAGGAAAGTTGTGTATATGTGTCCCTGTTTGTTGGTTCTACTGCAAGTCGCGTTGATCACCAAGACCATGAGTTCATTATACAATTATAGGGAGCTGCTATGGGACTCCTAGGTAGTCATCATGCACTCGTCCCTAATGAAAAAGATCACAGATTTTCGAGTGTAGGATGACGATTTTGGAATGCTAATAAAAATTCCCTAAATACATACATTAATTGAATACCTCAGTTTTTCTGCAGTATTCCTTATCCGACCAACAAGTTTCATCCAACAATTGACCTTCAGACCACCTAGGATTCATGATCACAGCAACAACAGAGGACACAAAAACAACCCGTTTGACTTTTGCTTCAAGGCATGCTTTAAGTACATTAAGTGTTCCCTTCACGGCAGGTTCAACAACTTCTACCTGGAAAAATAGTACAACAAGATGCAGGAGAATATAAGCATTAATTTGGTATGCATATCTTAGCACATTCAAATTATTTGAGTATGAAGCATGAACGTATACTATACAAGTGAGCAACGGCAATGAAGATAGAAATGGTTGTAAATAGTTTGGCACCCCTTCAGTGCCCTAATCAATGACATAACTTAGAACCACTTATATGAGACTCACTAAATGATTTAACTTAGCAACCATAGAAACTGAGTGTAGTAATTAATCTATTGCAAGTGAGATCGAGCATGAAGGGGATGAATTGGAGAGATTATTGCCTCAGGATTTGGCACAGTGGTGGAGGGGACTGGACTAGCAACATGAAACACTCCGTCGCATCCTAGAATCGCTGCACAAAGGGACTCATAGTCCAACAAGTCGGCTTTGAATAGTTTAAGGTTCTCAGATGCCTTGTCAAGTTTTTTCAAGTGGGCGTACTTGTCATTGCCTGCATGCACAATACAGTAATGTCACTAATTCCACATTAGTAGAGCAATTTCCAACATTCTTTACTAGCTAGTGGAGAACAATGCTTGCTGAATCAAGAAATTTATTGATGTTTGCATTATTAAGCTTATGTAAGCATCAGATAATGAAAAGAAAAATGCAGCCAACCCATTGGAACTTGAAACTGATAACAAAATCACCATTTTGTTTTTGTTTAAGTAAGCATCAGATAATGAAAAGAACACCAATTTATTGATATGAGATGACACAAAATGCAAAGGCATCAGCTTTTAAGCACAAAGTTGGGTTGACCAAAGATGGCAGCCCAAATTTGCCTAATATTTAATCTGCATAAACGAGATCTAGCTTAACAGATTTATTATATGATGATGGAACAGTAGAGACTTGAGTAACAATCACATAATTATACAGTAAACAATAAACTTGAACATAATTTCTTAGCTAAAGCAAGAAAGAAAGAAAGAAAGAGCAGGGAAGGAACGTTAGTGGAATTTGTATATAATTACTGGGGTCTCTAACGGTGCCGTGGACAGTGCAATCCTGGGAAAGCAGAAGCTTAACGACCCACGACGCAACGAACCCGCCAGCCCCTGTTACACAGTACCTTCCCTTCTCAACCGTCATTTTTATTCAAACAACTCTCTCTGTTCCCTCTCTCTCTCTCTCTTAATTGACCCTGAGTCGGTCTGGCTTCTTCTCGCGGGCTTGGAGCCAGACATTACACGCAGATATCAAGGGCTTCCTAAGATTACACGTCATTTGTTTCATTCTCTTTTTTTCGTATTAGTTTTTTTTTCTTTTCTCTGGTCATCCCAAAATGGTATGGTTTAAAAAAGTTGACACTGGACCAAAATTTGATCAGAATCTTTGATCGTAGTCAATTTTTCGAATTGAAAATTTTCCTTTGAAATTTCGGCAGGTCTACTTTGTTTCTTATGATATCTCCCAAATTGTATTTAACTTGTTAAATACTTCTACATCTTTAACTACATTATAAAGAGTTCTCCAAAAAAAAAAAAAATCCTACATTATCAAGAACAACATACTTTCAAATTTTACATAAAAACCAAGGTTCTAAATATCTTGGACAATTCATAAACAAGAATTCATATGGAAGATGAGAAGAAGATGGTGTTGGAAAAGTTGGCTCACATAAAGATACAATAAATGAAGGGTGGCAAGCTGCTGGAAAACTAAGAGAGCATTTAAGGACAATTGTTGACTTGTTTCAGGGAGTACCTACTCTATGGTTCTATATAGGGTGGCTGAACATGCAGCCATTAATGTCTAGCCTTTGGTCTGCCCAACCTGTTGTCAATGTCAGGTAATTAAGGGGAGAACGTGGGAGAAAAGATAAAGCCTTCTCCACGGTCCAAAGGCTTGTGTATTAAAGGGAAGAGGAAGCAAGACAGAAACGTAACATATATAATAGGGTGGACTCCAAGCTAATTGCAGCAAGCCAAACTTTCCTCTTTGTAAGATGGGTTCAGAGCATGTAGTATCTTTTCAATCTAAGATTCCAGCCTTTTTGTAGCTTTCAACAGAGTCAATGAGCGTCTCCTTCAATGGCCGGACACTCCAACCCAGCCTCTGCAGTTTCTCATAGCTCAACCGCTGCTGTTCTTCTACTTCAATAAAGCTGCCAAAACATACATGTGCATAACAAATTAGTTTTAAAACAAAATCATAACAACAAGAATCACAGTCAGTTCTACTTTTGGATTGCATGACCATGATGATCAAGAAAGTAACATTTAGAATTTGAAAAGTCCCTCAAAAATCAAAGGGAAACTTTACTTCTTAGGATAATTGTAGCCAGGATAAATGCTCCTCAGCTCCTCCACGAGATCTCTTGCCTTGATATGGCGGGCTGTGCATATGTATCTTCCTTCAGCCTCGGGCTTCTCATACGCTAGAAGGACTGCTTGAGCTACATCCCGCACATCAACTATCATTCGGACCTTGTTTTCCAATGACTCATACCCTTCTGCATGGATACATTGCTAAACCCGGTTAATAAAGATACCAAAGATAACGAATGGGGGATAAACCTGGATTCTGTTTCATAAAAACTGAAATGGAGCCAAATACATATAAACTAGCCTAGACAATTACTGAAGGATGCGTTTACTACTCGAACTACCTATCTGTACATTTGTAGATTCTAAAGCAATAGAATTAGTTATGCGCCATGTGGTTGTGTCAAAAGTAAGTACCTTTCAAAAGCTTGATGAGGACCAGGGTACTTGCATTTACAGTGGACTGCAGAATTGGCCCCAAAATAAGTGTAGGACAAATAGTTACCAAGTCAAGCCCATTTCTTCTTGCAAACTCCAGAGCCTCCCATTCTGCTAAAGTTTTTGAAAGACTATACCAATTCTGGAAAATTAAACAAAGAACTAGACAGTCAACATACAAATGCAAATCACTTGCATTAGAGTGCACAGACAATGCCTCATAAATGTTAAACTGGTAACACATAAGAAAATGATATAATCACACTAGAATAACTTTAAGAGTCTGCATAGCTAGATGATAAGATCACACGAATGGATTTGCTTCATTCCAAATTTCTATGATAGTGAAAAGGTACTGGATGAAACTATGAGCTAAAGTTGCAGAATTGCTCAAGATAATTTTTCAACAGCATTGCATCTCGTAGGCCTAATAAAAAGCATGATTCTAAAACATATGTAGTTTTAGAATTTTGGTGGTCAATCTCAAAACCTCCTGTTTTTGGTAAATTCCTTTATTTTTAATTTCCTGTTTTAGTGGGGATTAATGATATTGCTTTAGGATTTCTAGCTCCACAGATGAGAACTCTAGACACTTATAGTCTATCGAAAACAGTCCTTCATTATTATTGACTAAAGAATAGAGTTTCCTTTCTTTTATTCCTATTTTATTGGCATTTGCTCTTGGAATCCTTGGTGAAGAATCAACAAATCCTAGCATGACCCTAAAGGAAAGTTGTGTATATGTGTCCCTATTTGTTGGTTCTACAGCAAGTCGCGTTGATCACCAAGACCATGAGTGGGACTCCTAGGTAGTCATCATGCACTCGTCCCTAATGAAAAAGATCACAGATTTCGAGTGTAGGATGACGATTTTGGAGTGCTAATAAAAATTCCCTAAATACATACATTAATTGAATACCTCAGTTTTTCTGCAGTATTCCTTATCCGACCAACAAGTTTCATCCAACAATTGACCTTCAGACCACCTAGGATTCATGATCACAGCAGAAACAGAGGACACAAAAACAACTCGTTTGACTTTTGCT
Organism: Prunus avium; assembly: GCF_002207925.1. The sequence goes on along the minus strand of NW_018921734.1, from coordinate 613,265 downwards.
TCAAGGCATGCTTTAAGTACATTAAGTGTTCCCTTCACGGCAGGTTCAATAACTTCTACCTGGAAAAATAGTACAACAAGATGCAGGAGAATATAAGCATTAATTTGGTAAGCATATCTTAGCACATTCAAATTATTTGAGTATGAAGTATGAACGTATACTATACAAGTGAGCAATGGCAATGAAATAGCAATGGTTATAAATAGTTTGGCACCTTTCCAGTGCCCTAATCAATGAAATAACTTAGAACCACTTATATGAGACTCACTAAATGATTTAACTTAGCAACCATAGAAACCGAGTGTAGTAATTAATCTATTGCAAGTGAGATCGAGTATGAAGGGGACGAATTAGAGAGATTATTGCCTCAGGATTTGGCACAGTGGTGGAGGGGACTGGACTAGCAACATGAAACACTCCGCCGCATCCTAGAATCCCTGCACGAAGGGATTCATAGTCCAATAAGTCGGCTTTGAATAGTTTAAGGTTCTCAGATGCCTTGTCAAGTTTTTTCAAGTGGGCGTACTTGTCATTGCCTGCATGCACAATACAGTAATGTCACTAATTCCACATTAGTAGAGCAATTTCCAACATTCTTTGCTAGCTAGTGGAAAACAATGCTTGCTGAATCAAGAAATTTATTGATGTTTGCATTATTAAGCTTATGTAAGCATCAGATAATGAAAAGAAAAATGCAGCCAACCCATTGGAACTTGAAACTGATAACAAAATCACCTCTTTGTTTTTGTTTAAGTAAGCATCAGATAATGAAAAGAAAAATGCAGCCAACCCATTGGAACTTGAAACTGATAACAAAATCACCACTTTGTTTTTGTTTAAGTAAGCATCAGATAATGAAAAGAACACCAATTTATTGATATGAGATGACACAAAATGCAAAGGCATCAGCTTTGAAGCACAAAGTTGGGTTGAACAAAGATGGCAGCCCAAATTTCCTAATATTTAATCTGCATAAACGAGATCTAGCTTAACAGATTTATTATATGATGATGGAACAGTAGAGACTTGAGTAACAATCACATAATTATACAGTAAACAATAAACTTGAACATAATTTCTTAGCTAAAGCCAGCAAGAAAGAAAGAAAGAAAGAGCAAGAAAGGAACGTTAGTGGAGTTTGTATATAATTACTGGGGTCTCTAACGGTGCCGTGGACAGTGCAATCCTTGGAAAGCAGAAGCTTAACGACCCACGACGCAACGAACCCGCCAGCCCCTGTTACACAGTACCTTCCCTTCTCAAGCGCCATTTTATTCAAACAACTCTCTGTGTTCCCTGTTTCTCTCTCTCTCACTCTCTCTCTCTGTCAATCTTAACTGACCCTGAGTCGGTCTGGCTTGTTCTCGAGGGTTGGAGCCAGACTAAGACTACACGTCACATATCAAGAGCTTCCTAAGATTACACGTCATTTGATTCTTTCTCTTTTTTTTCGTATTAATTTTTTTTTTCTTTTCTCTGGTCATCCCAAAATGGTATGGTTTAAAAAAGTTGACGCTGGACCAAAATTTGATCAGAATCTTTGATGTTAGTCAATTTTTCGAATTGAAAATTTTCCTTTGAAATTTCGGCAGGTCTACTTTGTTTTTTATAGGGCTGTGCACGGGTCGAGTTGGGTCGGTTATGGGCCCAAACCGCACGCCGAATCGGGTCTTATCGGCAGGCCCAAATGCTAAATCGTGGACCTCTTTTTTAGGCCCATTTTCGACTTAAGTCGAAACCCGAATTGATCGGGCCGGGTTGGTTCGGTTCGGGTATTTGCCGAGGCCCAACAAAGGCAACAATTGAAGGCTTTTTTTTTTCTAAGTTTTCCAAGTCCATTCTGTTTTTTTGGTCAGATTTCAACAATTCAAGTTTTGACAGTTCTTGTATAGTTTTTCCAGTTTTGACAAATCTGCATATCTGAAGTTTTCATCATTCAAATACTTTAAAAAAACCTTAAAACCATAGCAAATCATCATCCACCACACATCTCCAAATACAGAAATTATTATTACAGTCCATAGCAAATTGTGAGAGTAATCTCAATCACAATTTGCATATTTGCAAAGTTCAAAATAAAATCCAAATAAAATCAAATAAATTTCCATTACATATACACATACAATTCCATGAGTTGTTTCATATTCAAATCAGATTTGCACCTCTGCACAAAGAAAGAAAAACAGTTAGTAAACATATGCATTAATAACACAAAGAAACTACAAATTATAATTAATGTAGAAAAGAAAGAAAACTTTTTTCCACTTTTTCCAAAGCTTGGTAGAAATCTAACTCCTCCAATGTGGGTTCTTTGTAGTAGCTAAACTCCTCCGCCATTAACCAATCACTACAACAAATCAATGCCTCCACGGTTTTTGGAGTTAATGAACTCCTAAAGGGATCTACAACTCTCTTTCCCGTGCTAAAAGAACATTCTGAAGCCACAATTGATGCTTGGACAGCAAATACATCTTTTGCAACATTGGAAAGTATTGGAAATTTTGTAGCATTCTCCTTCCACCAATCAAGCAATTTGAACTCATCATTGGTAAGATTCACGGGAGGTTCCAATAGGTATTTATCAATCTCATTTCTTATCTCACCAACATCCTTATCTCTCTTTGACTTCAAGAACTTTTGTATCCTTGATGATTTAGTAACATCATTGTTCACATGCAATGATCCTTCACTCTCTACATTACCATGAAACACTTGGGCAGCAGCTGGATTTTGCTTTCTATAGTAATCATACAAATGGTGTAAAAGTGTCTTGATCTCCAATGACATGTCATTAACCCCATTTTCATCGGACATCAAGTCACCCAAGCAAAATTCCACATATTCCATCTTGTATCGAGGAAAGAATAACTTGTTGATGTTATTCACATTTCCCCAATATTTATCAAACTTTCTCTTCATCATTGTTGCTATTTTGCACATAACAACATCATCAACATTCATCATTGTGTCTATCTCCTCCAAAAAAGAACATATCTCATGGAGTGGGGCATTAGAAGACACGGTTTTTGATGCACTAAACCTCAAAGTAGCATCATAAAACGTTTTTGATGCACTAAACCTCAAACTAAACTTCGAAGTAGCATCATAAAACTTCTTCAAAAATTTGACAAATACCTTCGTATTATCCCAATCCAACAAAGTTGGAGGCCCCACTCTTTTCTTCTTTTCCTTACCATGAGCTTCATACTCCTCAAAGTACCCCAAAAAGTTTGGGTCATCCTCCTCCATCCTCTCAAAACCTTTTTGGAGCTTCAAAGCACTCTCCAACATCATGTAAGTTGAATTCCATCTTGTGCACACATCTAAAGGAACCATCGTCCTAGTATCAACCTTCTCCATCTCCAAACAAGCCCTAAACTTCTCTAACCGTTGGGATGACCCCCTAATGTACTTAGCACAATTGCGAATACTCTCTATAGATTGATGAATTTCTTTCATTCCATCAGTTACAATCAAGTTTGTAATATGTGCACAACACCTCACATGCAACAAACTACCATCACCTATGAGTGAATTCCACTTTTCTGACCTCTTCTTCATGTAGCTAATACATCCATCATTGGAGGAAGCATTATCAACCGATATGGTGAAAACTTTGTCTATCCCCCATCCATTCAAAGATGCCTCCACAAGCCTACCAATTGTATCCCCCTTATGATTAGGAATGACACAAAAATTAAGGATTCTCTTATGCAAGACCCAATCATCATCAACGAAGTGGGCCGTGAGAACCATGTAATTGATATTTTGAATGGACGTCCAAGTGTCGGTGGTAAGAGAGACACTTTGTGCATTATGTGTTAAGACACTCTTGATTTTAGCTTTCTCCTCTTGATAGAGATCCCACACATCTCTAGCAATTGTTGTACAAGTTGGCAAATCAAATCTAGGTTGTGCCTCCTTCAAAAATTCACGAAACCCAATACCCTCCACATGACTAAACGGAAGCTCATCCCGAATAATCATCTTGACACATGCAATTCTACATCTCTCTTTACTAAATGCTTGTGCTACTAGGTTACCCCCTTTCGCTTGCCCCTCAAATGAAAGGACTTTTTGTCTTTTCTCATGTCTCAATGGAGAATTCTTACATTGACTTCTCAAATGGTGCCACAAAGTGGATGTACCATTCCTTTTACCATCACATGCATAGTCCTTTTTACAATACTTGCATATGCGTCTAGACTCACTAGTTTCATCCTCACACTTTATCTTTGTGAAATGATCCCAAACCCCTGAAGCATTCTTACAAGGCTTTCTTTTTCCTAAAGTTCTAGGGGTTGATTGTGGTGGGTCTGATTGTGGAGGGGCTGATTGTGAAGGGGCTAATGGTGGAAGGGCTAATGGTGGTGGTGGGTTAGTTGAAACAGGGGTTTCAGATTCTGCTTCCATTAAATTAATAATACCCTACAAAAATACAAATATTTGGTGCTTCAATAACCAAAAACAATAAGCATGTAATCAATATTGCATATCTGCCAATGTGAATAAGCAACCAAAATACAAATATCACATTATTCAATAATTCCACTTTTCTAACCTCTTATTTATGCCTTTAGCCTATGTGAATTGCTGCCAAATTTAGTGTGACATTACAATAATCATAGAACTTAAATTATTACTCCATATCTGCCAAATCACATTATTGAATGATGCAAATTTTCAAAATCCAAAATGAAATCATAAATAATAAATAAAACTACCACAAAAAATAACAAATAAAACTACTAAAAAACACAAATAAATCAAACAGCATTGTTCAATCACTTCTGTCCCAAAATCAATTCTATGATCCTAGATATTACCATAAATTACAACAACACCATAAATAAATCAAACAACAACAAAGTCAGATTAGAGAAATTACCTAGAGCAAGCCAATCGTTTCTTATGATCCCAAAATCAATTCTGTCCACCAAAAATCACAACAGAGTCAGATTAGATAAATTGAATTAACAAAAATTGTCAAATCCCTAACATTTTTAATTAGGGTTTACACATATTAATACCTCAAACTGAGAGAGAGAGAGCAGCTGACAGAGAGCGAGAATGGCTGAGAGAGAGAGAGAGAGCGAGCGAAACTGGCTGAGGGTGAGAGAGAGAGTGACTGAGATCGGGTGAGAAAAATCGTCTGAGAGAGAGAGAGAGAGAGAGCGAAACTGGCTGAGGGTGAGAGAGAGAGTGACTGAGATCGGGTGAGAAAAATCGTCTGAGAGAGAGAGAGAGAGAGAGAGAGAGAGAGAGAGAGAGAGAAAGCGGGTGAGAAGGAAGAGAAGACAGAGCCGAGAGTGATTGAGAGAGGCAGAGCCGAGAGTGATTGAGGATTGAGAGAGGCAGAGTCGAGAGGGATTGAGAGAGGCAGCGACGAGAGAGAGTCTGAGAGGAGAAGAGGCGAAATGGAGAAAAAAAAAATCGATTCAATGTTTTAGCTTTTAGGGTTTCGCTATATCCGGTGTAACATAGAGTAGGAAATGATTTTCCCTCGACGAATCATCACTTGACAAGTGTATTAATTATTTTTTTAATAATATAATTATATTACTCGGTCCGGTCCGATTTTCGCCGGTTTGCAGCCAATTAAAATCGATCCAACCCGATTCTTGGCCAGTTCGGGCGGTTTTTTTACCGGTTCTTCAATTTTTCAATGTAAAAACCGAACCAAACCACCTTAGGCGGTCCGGTTCGGTTGGGTTTTCGGTTAAAATGCTCACCCCTAGTTTTTAATGATATCTCCCAAATTGTATTTAACTTGTTAAATACTTCTACATCTTTAACTACATTATCAAGAGTTCTCCCAAAAAAAAAAATTATCCTACATTATCAAGAACAACATGCTTTCAAATTTTACATAAAAACCAAGGTTCTAAATACTTGGACAATTCATAAACAAGAATTCATATGGAAGATGAGAAGAAGATGGGAGCAGATAAGCGTCAGAAATTGGTTGAGAAAGTTGAAAAGAGAAAGAAAAGGATTGGAGCAGGAAGCGGTGAAATGGAAATTGGATGAGGGAAAGGGAGAAAGAAAGAGAAAGGTGAGGCTAAGTATTTAAAAGGCCAAGATGTTTGAGGATTATGTGCCAAGATGTTTGAGGATAAGTATTTAAAAGGCCAATTCATTCTTAATCCTTCCTCACAGTCTAAGGAGGATGGTTCTTCTACCTGGAAGGGTATTATATATGGTGCCCAACTTCTTGGACAAGGTATGAGTTGGAGACTTGGCAGGGGTGATATTGTTCTGTTTTGGAAGGATCACTGGCTCCATGAGGGTCCCTTGCTGCACCAAGAAGGAGTGCTCAATGTAGTTGAGCAGTATTGTACAGTGGATAGCTTTTTTTAAAACAGATGGTGGGATATTGATAAATTGAGGGGTGTTGTGACTAAGGGAATTGTACAAAAGATCATTAAGTTTAAAGATCATGCTCTTTCTAATGCTGCTGTCAAGTCTTGGCTCATAGGTAATCTATGTTCTAAGGCAACTTGGGGGGAAGGAATTCCTTGGTGCACTATCTTTATTTTTACTTTCTAGTTTATCTAGAAGTGGAGGAACCATCAGATTTTTGTTGAGCTTGAGGAGTAGCCTAATTGTCCATAGAAGATTATTCAAGTTGCTGTGAAGGAGTGGCTTCGTTCTGTCAATTGTGTCAATCCTAACTGCCTCATTGGATTGTAGCTTTTAAATTAAATGTGGATGGTACTTGTAAGACTTGTTCTGGGGCTATTGGTGCTAGGTGTGTAATCCGTGACACACTTGGGGATAGGATAGATTTTGGAAGCTAATTATGGGGGTTGTTTTTTGGATTGCAGCTTGCAGTGGCTCGAGGGATCTCTAATCTTGTCATTAAAATGGATTCAACCCTGTTATGAATCTCATGAAAAATCCTGATACTGTTGGCGTTCATCCCCTTGCTGGTTTGTTATCTAGTTGCTGGGATTTTATGAAATTGATCAATGTTTGTGATCTTCAACGTGTCTACCGGGGGAGGAATTGCTTGGTAGATTGTCTTGCTAATGGAAGCTATAATCTGGACATAGGCGTGTGTTGGTTTGACTAAATGCCTTTGTTATCTAGTTGCTGGGATTTTATGAAATTGATCAATGTTTGTGATCTTCAACGTGTCTGTCGGGGGAGGAATTGCTTGGCAGATTGTCTTGCTAATGGAAGCTATAATTTGGACATAGGCGTGTGTTGGTTTGACTCAATGCCTCTTTAGGTTGGAGCAACTTTGGTTGATGATATGATTAAAGTCTCTAAGCCCCGTTTAGTTCGTGTAGTGTAGGTTTTGTTTGGGTGTTTACCCCCCTGTGTCATAAAAAAGAAAAAAGAAAAAAAGAGAAAGGTAAGGAGAGAAGGTCCTGGGAAACGGAGCCATCTTGGGAGGATTCATGTTCACCTGAAACTTGAGAAGTATATGATTTGTTACTAATCAGAAATCAGAATCTTTTGAATCACCAAAGGTCATTATCGTTTAATTCCAATGGAAACATGTTCTTGTATTTTCAATCCAAGCTATTCCACTCTCTTGGTCATTGGAGGCTACCACTTATACAAAGAAAACAACTCCTTTCTATATTTGCATCAAGTCATCTGTTGGCCGAATGCAATGTAATTATAGTGGACTTTCTTATCCTCATCCAATGCATTTCTTGACAAAACATTGTGTTAGGGAGTTACCACCACAATCATGACATTCAATCATAGTTATGGCTATTCAAGGAGTATTTCTGTTACACTGTTATTGTATTATAATTATAGCATTATTGTTTAATGTAAGGGTGTGTTTATAAAGTCTGTTTAATGTAAGGTAGGGTGTGTTTATGAAGTCAATTTCATGTAGGGTATTTCTATAATTTTATGGCTAGAAATGGTTTTCTTTATAGTTATCTAAAATAAGAATCCTACAATGAATTAGTGCAAATTGAGCAGGGAAGTTGCCTCAACGTGGCGAGCTCGACCTCCTCTTTCTACTACCTAGGAGGGCAAAACAAAGAAAATGTGAGATAAACCTTAGTGAGAAGACAAGAATAATAAGTTCAAAAGTAACTACTTCGAACATACTAAACCCCAGTGTTCGCAACTACTTATCAATGCTTTTAGAGAATCTTTATATAAAATACAAAGTAACCAAATCATTTGAAAGCCCACTAGACTGTTCATAATGTCAAGATAACAAGACTTTAAACATGATATATAAACTCCTCAACTCAAGCTGTGAAACTGTAGTTTGATGTAACTCAAACCCAAATATACATCAATCCTCTCAACTGAAATAAAGTCACAAAGTTAGCAATAACAATCTCGTAACATACTTAAAATATATACCTTACTTGTACCTAGGAAATAAGCTCAATAGCCATACAAGGACATTGTAAACTTGATGCACGAGCAGGTTGTGGGGTTTGGGGAGGGAGAATAAGTTGTCCATCCACATAAGCTGGGAGGATATATTGTGTGAACTAGTTGGTCATAGGAGCATAGACAGCCCCAAAAGTATAGGCATCCTCGCAAACCACCCAAAACGAATATGTACGCCCTGATGCGTCAAAAAACCTAAATGTAACCCACTGTAACTATAACTAGGGGAGTGTACTTGTAATGTGGTTTGAAAACCATAGTTCACTCCACGCTATACATATATTTAAGGGTTATTCGTAGCAAACGGACGAGAAGTGGTGAAACGCTACCTTGGCTTGCGAGCGTTTGTTTTGGTGCGAAGCGAGAGTCGTCGAGAGAGTGAGAATTGGGTCTGGAAGTGCCGAAGGCTTTTACTGCACAGATCGAGTTGGGTTTATTTCTGTGTTCTTAATCTTTTAGGTGAAAGTTCTGTTTTTGCATTTTGGTTATGGGAATGAAGGGTGATTTTCAATTTGGGCATGATTCAAATTCGTTGAATCTTCTCTCTGAGGTTTTTGTTATCATCAAAAATTGGAAGAAAGATGATGTTAAGAAGGCCATGGCCATGGCTATGAGAAATTGCTACTGCAACCCACTTCGTGGATATGGATTTGATGGGTGTTTGATTCCTTAGAAGGCCATGGTCAAGCAAAACAAAAGGGTTTTTTCATCATCATCATCTTCTTCTTCTTCCTTGGATACGTTGGCTGAAGTTGCAACCCAGCAATTGATGGAGTTAGGGGATGGGAATGGACTCACAATCGAGTGGGTTTTTGATGAAAAAGCTGTTCTTGCAGAATTCTTTAGTTTCTGTGCTAAAAAGAAAAGGTGATATGCAGGTGATATGCTAAAAAGAAAAGCTGTTCCGAATTTACCCTCATTTTTGACAGAAAATTTAACAGAGTTTGACGGAGGGACTACTGGTGCAACGTAGCACCTAGTTGAGTGACCCCTGCAACTAATAATTGAATTGGTGGACCAAAGTGTAACTACGGGTATAGTTGAGGGACCATTGCTGCGAATAACCCTATATTTAAACCACAAAATCTCAAGAAAAGCATAATTAGAATCCACATTGAAAACATCATAAGATAGAGCCGATAATTAAACCAAGTTTCCTTACAATCGGATGACGATCCCTTCACATACCCTTAAATTCGTCAATCCATGACCAACGTGCATTGGATTTACGATCCGTCAATTTCTACGCACTCCTAGTAACTACACCAAAATATTACTAAAAGTTAGGGATGATAACAACTACTTTCGAAGAATAAGGAAGAAAAATGCAACTTGGGGTATATTTTTCATGGACCATTGCTACAATGTAGCCGCAAATAAAATATTTTTCATTAATAAAAAGTACATCAAAATTAACTAACTGAAAAACAAATGACTAAATTTCCTTCTTCAATAAGACATCTTTAGGGATGGTCAATTTCTAATAGGAAAATTCCTTAAAAAAAACTAGAAAACCATGTCATGCAATGCTATGTAGTCCCTTTCCATATGCGACCCCTCATAAGAGGTTCCACCTTTGCCTTTTTTGCTTGAATGTAAATGAAGCTGGCTCTGATATTTCCATGTGTCATCCTCAAAATATTTAGTGATGACCACATAAGACATCATTGTATATAAAAAATAATTAAAAGGTCAATAATACTTCCAATCTACTTAACAAAAATTGAATCATGTTTGCCTATGTGATTAATGATTTGAGCTCTACACTCTGTGGTAACTATTTGGAATAGTTAATGAATGTGAGTGATTGAAAATGAGTGTAAGTTATTCAACTGAAGTACGAGAAATGTCATAATTAGGGCTGGCTCTGACATTTTGGTGGCCCATGGCCAAAAATTAAATGAGGCCCTTAGATATAAGTTTTTCTTGAATTTGCTCATTCCTTTTTCTTTTTATGAATAGGGGGAAAAGTCCCAGAAAACAACTAAGCCTGCTAAATAGAATAATTTCATTCAACTAACGAAAAAAAACAAAAGTACATGATCCATAAACAACAAAAATCATATTTAGTTCCATAGAGCTTCTAAAATTTCAACAAAACAAAAAAAAAAGTTCTCAAGTGGCGTAGTGGCTCTTCAATAGGGCTTAGTTCTCAAGTGGCTCAATTGTACACAAAAAGTTGCTTTGACTTCCACTCCATCATCTACAAATCAAAAAACAAAAGCAGTAACATTAAAATACAAACAATCACTGAAAAATTCTTGATCTTCTAGCATTTTGAGAAGCAAAATCATCAATAACCTCTTCAAAATCAATATTTCCAACATATTCTTTTCAATACATAAGATTGCCAATCCATTTAACCTTTCTTGTGACATAGTTGATCGCAAATAAGATTTTATTAATTTTAATTTTGAAAAACTTCTTTCTGCAGACGCCACAATTACTGGCAGAGTCAATACAATTCTATAAGCAATTGAGACATTTGGAAAACAATCCACAACATTTACAAACTCAAGAACTTCAATGGCTGTCTTTGTCTCTTTCGATAAATACATTTGTAACACTTCCAATTCAGAAAACAAATCATCAGCATTAATATCAGATTCATTATCATGTGTTAAAGCAGCTTCAAGATTTCTACAACATCCACGCAATCTACTATAATTCATTTGAAATAAATTCTTAGGATTGAACAAAAGAATAAAAAATGCCTTCAAATATTTCGAATTGTTCAAATCTACTCCTCAAAGAAGAAATTGCAGCATCAACTACAACAAGAAAATAATTAACCCTAAAAGATTCTTCAGCAGATTGAAATGTCTCTTTATGGTCATTTTCATCAAATTGTTTTTTTCTTCTACTTTGACGTTTTTCAGGAAATAGAGGGTCAATTTCCATCTTTGATGCAATCTCTTTAGCAGAAAGTAGGGCAAATGTGAACCCATTTTCCCTATAGTCTATAAAATAAGAGACCAGCCCCTTCAAATGTTTTATTGCAACATCAATTTGCATATCTCCAAATTGCAATTTTTGGCTAACCAAGTCCATTTTTTCCAAAATGTTATGCCATATACTCATGCCCAACAAAAATTCAAAATTTTCAAGTTCATGTGTAGCTAAAGATTCAACTTCACTCTTTGTTTTTGCATCTTCACTAACCCCAGACAATTCAAACAAAGCTTCTCTTATATCATCAGTTTGGGTTATTATGGCTTTAACACTATTAATATGACTTTCCCATCTTTTTGTTGACAATGGTTTAAGAGTTAATCCAAGGACATGATCTTGAAAACATTTCCACCTCTTCGTAGAACTAGCAAATAGAGTATACATACGTTGCACAACACCAAAAAATGACACAGCTTTAACACTAGAGTTTGCCATATCACAAACTGTTAAATTAAGAGAATGAGAAGCACATGGAATATAAAATGCCCTAGGATTTAATTTAAGAAACCTTTTTTGCACACCATTGTTTTTCCCCTTCATGTTAGCTCCATTATCATAACCTTGGCCCCTTACATTATTAATATCAAGTTCAAGACACTTTAATACAGCTTGTAACTAATTAAAAAGCCCACATTCAGATGTATCATCCACTTTCAAGAACTCTAAAAAATACTCTTCTACCTTTATGGGAGCATTTGACACATCTACACATCGAATTATTAAAGTCATTTGCTCATGGTTACTTACATCAGGAGTACAATCAAGTATTACAGAAAAATATGTTGCCTCTTTGATTTTTTTCAATTATACCACTTCTAACCTTGGAGCCTAACATACCAATAAACTCATTTTGAATTTTATGACTAAGATAGTGATAATGAATCTCATTATTTTGAATACGTCTGAAATGCTCTTGCAATAACAAATCAAATTTTGCAATTAATTCAAGCAGCCCCAAAAAGTTACCATTGTTATCTTGGTAAATTTTCTCATTCTCTCCACGAAAAGCTAAATTTCTTTTAGCAAGGCATCTCACAACAGAAATTATTCTTATTAAAACCAATTTCCAATGTTCCTTCTCTTTTTTAATTTGCACTTGTAGCTCTTTATCAATTGTTTCATTCTTTTTCAATCTAATTTGCATGTCAATCCAAGTTCTCATGTTATTTATATGCTCACTACTAGTTTCATGTTGTTTAAGCCTCACACTTAAACATTTCCAGTCATTAAGCCCTTCATTTGCCAACAAACTTCTAATTTTCACATATTTAAACAACTTACACAAAAACAATATACTTTGTCCACGTCTTTTGAGTACACTAGCCATTTTCTATCTTGACCCTCCCCATTTGATAACTTTCTTGTATAATAAGAATATGAAAAATGCCTAGAGACGCATCCACAGGAAACTTGAGATTACTTTCTCTTATAGGACCCTTTTCTACTAAAATATCCTTTGTTTTGTTATCAATGTTATCCCAAAGTCTTGGATCATAGATATTCAAAGCATGAATTATTTGTTATGTTTCATTTTCATTCTCAAATTGATCACCAACCACATTCAGTTCATTAGTATCATTCTCTCTCATTTCTTCTTGATTATTTTCATTCTCAATGAGGGCATCAACCTCTTTATTTTCTATCATTTCTTCTTCCTGACTAATTGGTTGTTGTGATTCATTAACTAATTCATTAGATGGATCTTCAATTGAAGAACTAGTTTTAAAAAAACTTATCAAGAGCTCCTTTTTGAGTTTGAATCATTTTTCTATTTTCCTTATTTTATTTCTTTTTTGACTGCCAAATTCATGTTTCCTAACCATTTTTTATTGCAACTCTTAAATCTAGAAAGAGACAAACAACAAATGAACAAACTAAACACACCACACCAAACACACCACACCAAACACAACCAGCAAAGCAACCAACCACAACCAGAAAAGGAAAAAAACTAAATTTAAGCAACAAAAAAAAAAAAAAAAGCAATACAACATGGTTTATGCTTAAGTTGTATAAAAAGCTTCAATCTTGCAGAGCTTTAACTTCAATTGATCTATATTGCACATCTGCAATGATATAAAAAAATTATAATTAGATACATACAATTCGATATATAAAAAATATGTATACAGATTATGGAAAGAATTCAAATATGGGGTTATTAATATTATTGACGAACCTCATCCTCACTCAGATAATCTTCCAGAGTCTTCTTCTCTACAGAAATCGTGTAGTGTAGAAGAAAGAAATCTACAAATCTTTGTTTGGATAGATCAATTCAAAGACAAAGATAAAAGAGAGATGAGAGAAAAACTGGAAATAATATATTGAAGAGAGCTTTTCTTTTGAGTCAAGGACAATGATATTGAAGAGAATAGAGCTTGGGAGAACAGAGCATGGGAGAAGGGTCTAATATATTGACCAAAACAGAGAGAGGAGAAGACGGTGGGAAAGGGAAAGATCGCTTGGAAGTAGAAAAGTTTTTTATGGGAAAAGAGGAAGTGTGTTGGAAATAGGAAAGATTGCTTTAGAAGCTGGAAATAGGAATATTTGTAATTTTTTATTAAGGCCTCAAAATTTGGAGGCCCATGGCCGTCGCCCTCGGCGCCCAGGCCCAAGGCCGGCCCTGGTCATAATAGAACCTAAGTGCAAAGATGAGAACTTAAGGGGAATCTATTTATTATAGTCAGCTTCATTTACAGTCAAGCGAAAAGGGTAAAGTTGGGACCTCCTATGAGGGGACACACTATGGAAAGAGACCGCAAAACATTGCGAGACATTGCATTCAAAATATTTGGAGTAAATGTAAGGTTAGAAATTGATCGTGATTGCAGATGTATTGTTGAAGAAGGGGGGGGGGGGGGGTTCAGTAAGTTGCTTTTTATATTACTTAATATTGACGTCATTCTTTTTTGTCAATATTTTATTTGTATTGTATATCTAGGGGGGGGTGTTCAGTAAGTTGCTTTTTATATTACTTAATATTGACGTCATTCTTTTTTGTCAATATTTTATTTGTATTGTATATCTAGAATGTTTAATCACCCTTGTCTTTTGTGATCAAGAGAAATGTTGACACTTAGAAGCATAGATTGTCTTGAATTTGTTGAGAAAAAATCGAGCTTAAAAGAGAATTGGAATTAATTCAAATCAATCAACAATCTCTTACCTCATCCGATAGGTGGTGTGTAGAATATAACACTACTACAATTTTAGCTTATACCGACGGACTAATACTGGCAAAAGAGCAGCTTAGCCAATACTTGGACCCAATACTGGCGAAATAAAGTCATTTGTCACTACTAAATAATACTGACCAAGTCTTTTGTCTTTACTAAATTTACTGACGAGCCCCTGTGCCAGTCTCTTTTAGCGCAGGAAGCAAAAACATTAAGCGCCTAAATTTTCAGAGTCACTGACAAGTTTTATTGCCAATACTATTCTTAAATATAATTGTTAACTTCAATTCTTCACTAAAACTTTTCTACTTCCTCCAAACCGACCATCTCTTCCCTCTTCTTTTCATTGAAGAAGGAATTGTACTCTTCCTTAAAGCTAGTGGAGTTGGAGGAATGTGTGAAAGTGATTTTCATGTCTGCTGGTTCAGATTGAGAGAGAGAGATTAAATTTGGGGGTTTTCTTTGCTCTTCTCAATCGGGGTTGTTGATTCAGATTGAGAGAGAGATTAAATTTGGGGGTTTCTTTGCTCTTTTCAGTTGGGTCTGACTTGGTTGTTCTTCTTTAAAGAGAGCCCCTGTTCTGGTGAGATTTTTGTTCTTATTTTGTTTGTTATTTTATTTTTTCAAGTATTTGAGAATAGGTAATGACCCATGAATCCTTCCAATTAGTTGTATAGGTGAAGCCTGATTACATCCTTTGATTTTTCAAAGCTATTGTTTTAATTTTTTATTATTTGTTGGTGAAGTCTGATGTGTGGGTATTCATGTATTAATCTATTGCAGGAGTGTTGAATTTTTGTTGGAAACTTAGAATCCAGGTGTGTTTCCCTTTACTTTTTTCTATTATATGGTTGTTCTTTGATTATTGTATTGAGATTATCGGGCTTTCATCTATGAGTTGATATATTTTGTTTCATATGTATACTTTTTTTTAGGTGAGACCCAAGGGTATCCACCGCCGACAGCAGTGACTAATCCCTTTATACTTTATTTGTTGTTATGACGTGAGTTTCTTTAGCTATTAAGTGGGTCTAGTTGTTTGGTGTTATAGTTCTTTTCTTCAGTTGAATGAATATGCAATTTTTTAGTTAATATATTATTTAGACTCGGGTTTTTGTTATTTTAATTTGGTTTTGCTTGTGAATTGAAGTAGATGGTAATGAGGGTCATCTAATGGATAATAAATTGACCCACCTGATAGGAATTTATCGACAGTAAGTATGAGGGATGATCTGTGCTGAATAATTGTATTTGGTGCCTTGCACTCAATATTAGGTGAACTATGGATAAAAGTTGGGTACATTTGAGGAGAAATTGTAAGGAATACGCAGACGGATGTTTTTAGATGACGTCTTTGCCAAAGTGGGTTTTGGAGAGAGGGTCATATGTCCTTGCAAAAAATGTTGTAACCGTTATCGCTATGAAAGAAACATCATCCAACAGCATCTTATAGAAAAAGGAATGGATCCCACATATATGAATGGCCCTTGGAGGCATCATGGGGAGCCCATGACAAATTTACCATTCCAAGAGGATATAGAATCAGTTCACAATGAAGAAGTTTGTATAGATGACATTCATGATTTTCTCAATGAAGCCTTTGTGCAACCAATAATTGGAGAAACTGTTGGGACTTTGAGAGAGCCACCTATCTTTGATGGCCAAACACCTAAGGCTGAAATGTTTTATAAGTTACTTGAAGAAGTAGATATGGAGTTGTACCCTTGGTGTAAATATAAGAAATTGTATTCTGTTGTAAGATTGTTCCAGATTAAATGTTTAGGGAACATGAGTGATAATGTCTTTACAATGCTGTTACAATTGGTTAAACAATTGTTGCCAGAGGGGGATTGTTTACTAAAAAATAATTATGATGCTAAAAAAATCATTAGGGAGTTGGGACTCACAGTTGAGAGGATCGATGCTTGCCCCAATGATTGTATGTTGTTTTGGAAAGATACATTAGACTTGACTGAGCGTGCACTTTGTGGTGCCTCAAGGTACAGAGTCAATATTGTGGGAGGTTGTTCGAGTAAGAACATATCAGCTAAGGTTCCAGCCAAGGTTCTTCGGTATTTTCCATTAAAACTAAGGTTGCAAAGATTGTTTATGTCGAAGCATACCGCTGAAGATATGAGATGGCATGCAACCGAATGTCCTAAAGATGGATTCATGAGGCACCCATCAGATTCTCGTGCGTAGAAGCATTTGGATTCCTTATACCCTGAATTTTCTTCGGAGATACGCAACGTGCGATTGGGGCTTGCGAGTGATGGGTTTAATCCCTTTTCAAATATGAGCAAAGCCCATAGTACATGGCCTGTTGTACTGTCAGTTTATAAATTGCCTCCGTGGATGTGTATGAAGCAACCAAATTTATTGTTATCATCAATAATTCCTGGTCCTGATGGGCCTTGCAATAATATTGATGTGTATTTGAAGCCTTTAATCGATGAGTTGAAAGAGTTATGGGAGGTTGGTATTAAGACGTTTGATGTGTTTGCCAACCAAACTTTTACAATGAAGGCTGCATTGTTATGGACGATTAATGACTTTCCAGCCTATGCGATTCTTTCAGGATGGAGCACAAAGGGGAAGAAAGCGTGTCCGCATTGCATGGATGATACAGTCTCAATGCATTTGGCAAATAGTACTAAGATGTGTTATATGGTAATCGAAGATTTCTACCTATACAACATCGGTTTCGAAGAGATAAAGCAGCCTTTAACAGTAAGGAAGAACATGCTCTTCCACCTATTCCCTTGAGCTTGACAGGTTCCCAGTGTTCAGAAAAATTGTCAAGTTTGACATTCACATTTCGAAAACCCAAAAAGAAGTCAGCTGATCTTGTTGGGCAAGGAAAACCCAAAAAACGTTCTTGTCCCATTAGGAATACAAATACATGTCCCACAATGAATATAAATAGTAACAAAGTTCAGTGGAAGAAGAAAAGCATATTCTTTGAGTTACCATATTGGCAATATCTTTTGATACGACAAAACCTTGATCTAATGCATATTGAAAAGAATGTTTGTGAAAATATTTTAGGTACATTGTTAAATATTCCTGGGAAGACAAAGGATGGAATAAAAGCTCGTAAGGACCTTCAAATTTTGAATATAAGGAGAAAACAGCACCCTTATATAAATGGGAAAGGTAAGGAAGTTTTTGATCTAGCACTTTTTGACATGAGGAAAAGGGAAAAAACAATGTTTTGCAAAGTCTTGGCGAATGTGAGAGTTCCTGATGGGTATTCTGCAAATCTGTCTAGATGTGTTAATGTGAATGAGAGAAAAATACACGGATTGAAAAGTCATGACTATCGTATTATAATGCAACAGCTGCTGCCCCTTGCAATACGACGAGTATTACCAAAAGCTGTTACCATTAATTGTTTTGCTTGAGCTAAGTGCAATTTTTAGACGGTTATGTAGTAAGAAGGAATCTAAAGCATCATACATGGCTTTAAAACCTAGGATTGCAGTAACATTATGCCAGATGGAAAAGATATTCCCTCCTTCCTTCTTTGTTGTGATGGTACACTTAATCATGCATTTGGCAGATGAGGCTACAATCGCAGGGCCTGCCCCATATCGGTGGATGTATCCCATTGAAAGGTAATTAGTTCAACTCTTATTTATTCTTTCTAGTTTTATATTTTAATTGTAAATTAACATGTTCAATGTTACCATATCTTCAGATACCTACAAACGTTAAAGAAATATGTTCGGAATAAGAGTTATCCTGAAGGAAGTATGGAACAAGGATATCTTGTCGACGAGGGATTAGCTATGTGTACCATGTATCTTAGCAATGTTGAGACTCGAAGGAATCGAAAGGGTCGAAATGCTGATGGTATTGGTCGTGGTGTCATTGGGGAGCTAAAAGTTTTTGACCCTTCAGGTCATTCTAAGGGTTCAGCTGAACAAATATATCTTGACAAAGATGTTTGGGACCAATGTCGCAGAGTTGTCTTGTTCAATTGCGATGAAGTTTCTCCCTTTTTAGAGTAAGATATATATGAATAAAAACAAGCAAGTTGTTGATACTTTTTTTTTTCAATCCTCAATTATGATCTAATAACTAACAAGTCATTACATTATATTGTAAAACAGAAAATGCTTCCAAGAATTGAGACAAAGTAATCGACGAAAGACCATACGGGAAATTGAGGGGATGAGAAATAAGATATTTCCAACTTGGTTCAAGGATCATGTAAGTATGTTTAGTTGTAATCTGATTCATTTTATGTTGCTGCACCATATTTTTAATTAAAGTCATTTACTTTAGTTGTTGTTTTAAATTATAGGTTACTAAATTGTACACAGCCCATGATTTGTCAATATCTGAGGACTTGCGTTGGCTATCAATTGGTCCTAGTAGATTTGTGAACAAGTATAAGAATCACACATAATTCATGGGTGCAGGTTTCGGATTAAATCAGTAGACGATAAAAAGAAGAATCAGAATAGTGGTGTATTTCAATGTGCAGAGACATCTAGTTACTCAAGCGCAAGAGATCGCAATCCAGTAATTGGCAATGTTGATTATTATGGTGTTCTTAAAGACATTTATGAACTTAATTATGGGGGTCAAACAGAACGGGATGATAATGGTCGGAAAATTACACTATTTAACTTCGACTTGGTTGATACTGCTAGTGATAGGGGGATGAAGTTTGATGGGTATGGTTTCCCTTTGGTTAATTTCAATCGATTGCGACAAACGAAAGACACTTTCATATTGGCTTCTCAAGCTACACAAGTGTTTTATGTTGTAGATCCCAAAGACAGTCATTGGCATGTGCCAACCCAAACTCAACCAAGAGATTTTTTTGATGTGCTAGAAGATAGTGATCTAGCTCCAACTATAGATAACCCTTTAAGTGCTATTGATAATTATGCCATTCCGAATCTTGATGATCAGTTGCTAGACAATGAGGAATTGCATATTAGGGTTGATATGGATGAGATGGTAGATGAGGATGAGCCCGGAAATGAGGATGAAGAAGATGTACAGTCTTCAGATGATCTCTCCACTGAAAACGAGGATGAACTTTATGATGACATGGAGTATTGAATTTTTCATGTATTTTGATGAGCTCTGTGCTTAAATTGACTACGTAATTTTGAGAATATTGTACAAGAATTTCTTTAGTAGATTGTTTTGTATTGAAATGTTGAAGTACTAGTTTCTTTTACCAATGATGTCTGATCAATTTGTTACCCCTTCTCTGTTATGTATATCAAATTTTTTAGATGAACAGTTCTCGAGATAGTTCACAAGAAGGGCCCAACGCTGACTTGGGGGATGGTCTAGAGGGAGATGGTTCTACTGCTACTGGTCTGTTTGTTTTTTATTTTTTATTTTTCGTTTAATAAACTGGTATGTTTTAATCATAGACAAATATATTGAATATGGGACATTTCACAGTCACATCATGTCCAAATAGCTATGAGTATTTTTCATGTGAATAATATGTGAGAAACTTATTACCTTACAGTTTCTTATTATTTTCTTGTTGTATTGATTAGTTAAAATTAACTTTTCATGTAGGCAAGGAGGCGAAGCAAGGTCGGGGTCAAGGGAAATGCAACTGGTTTCTAAATAACAAAAAAGAGTCGGTTGATTTATCTCCATTTGGCAGAGTTATTAGTGATAATAGTCCCCATTTTTCTAGATACATGGTTATTCTAGCGCAGGATGCCAATCTAATTCCGATCAAGTATTTAAAATGGGAAAAAGTACCAGACTCCTGCAAACTTGATGTTTGGGACACTTTACGGGTTTGTTATTCCTAAAATTATTCAGTTTAATAGGTATATTTCAGGTTGATGTAAGACTACCTTATTGTGGATGCAGGGCACCATTGAATTTTGTCCTGAACAACAACCTAGGATTCATGTCTTCAAGGATGTAACAATGAAGAATATTGAAAAATTGTGGAGAAGTTTCTAGAGTGATTTGAAGAAAGCTTATTATAAGCCTTTCATAGGAAGTAAAAGACGGTGGCAATGTGGGGATTCTCGTGTAGACCCTCGCATTTGAAGTGTTCTGAGGATGAGTCGTATGTGCCTCCAAATAATCATCTTGGCAATTCTAACTATATAGAGTACTCATGTTTTAACAGTGTTTCGGACATCGAATGATTTTGATTCAAACGATGAGTTTGGATAAATTGGTATTTTTCCTAAAATGTTTGATTAGTGATCAATGCCTCTGAATAATATTCTCAGCATTTATGCGCTTCTATCCTCAAACTTCCAAGATATTTTCTGGTAAGTTAGTTTCTAATGGTGTCTTTCTTTGTACTTTTATACTTTTGTTGAGGCCCAAAAAATCCACGGTTTGGCCCAAATAAATTCTCGGCCCAATGCAATACCTTACCGAGGAGAAGCCCAATTAGGGCATGCGAAAGTTCGTCATACGCGCTTGCACACATGCCACGCCAAGCAAATAAGCAACACGTCGCGCTACAAGCTTAAGTGGGCCCAAGCCACTCAAATGCCCGGGGCTTGCTTGAGTGGGTTGTGGTATGTATGGTAACAAGTTATCATGGGGCCCATCGATGGGTTGAGAAATGGAAGTCTCGGGTCGCTTGGGGGCCTCGGGACTCAAGCCCATTTCTTAGGCCCAAACGCGGGTAAACACAAGAGAGAAAGTAGCCCATTGCCTCAACTAGAATAGCCCAACTAAAATAGCCCAACCAAAATAACCCATTACTTTAGCCCATAAAGCCCTAAATATTTGGTGGATTTAGCCCACTTATTAAATGACTTGGTTTTATATATTAAAAGGCCCAAACCATTTGAATAAGTGGAAGTCAGGACCCTCAACATTCGGCTGAAGCAGAAAACCCCGAAGAAGCCAAAGATTCACATGTGAGGGGCTGCTGGGAGAACAAGTTCCAAGTGCAAACATTCAAGAAACCAAAGGGTATTGGCACGCAGGGGAGAAAGCTATCTCTTAAACCAACAGGCACACCCACTTTCTTTCCTTCATCAGATTTGGCCATGGAAAGAGGAAGAAAGAGGAGAAAGAAGATGGGTGAAAGAGGGAAGTTCCCCTCCGAGGCAGCCGCTGGAAGAAGCCTGGAGCACCCAAAATCTCTGATTTTGTGGGATTGGGCAGAGCTGACTTTGCCACCATGAGGTAAGTCAAGAGGGAGGAGAAGAAAGAAGGAGGAAAACTTAGCTAGATTGGGAGGAAACCATTAAGGTTTCTTGGAGAAGAGCAAATCCCAGCAGCTATAAATAGAACCCCTCTCTACCCAACACAATACACTTCAGAGAGCAAGCTTCCTCTCTCACCTGCAAACTCAGTAATTTTCGTGCTTTTTTGGTCTATTACTCTTATTTCCCCCATTTTTCCCCTTCTGGCAGGCTGCTCAGAGTCACTGCCAAGCTGCCGGAAGTTACACTCAAGCCACCCATTCCTCTCTTTTCCCTCATTCTCAGGCAAACCTCTCTGCTAATTCTTCATTTCCTACCTTAATACCTATTTTCCCCTAAGAATACTCAGTTTTCTCTCAAGTGCTAAACCCATGATAATTTTGCTCCCATGCCATAATCTTCTCATGCAAAGCTAGAAGATTTATCTGTAATTTGTTGTTATTTTTATTGGTGAAGATAACCAAAATACTTCCTAAGGCCTTGCTGCCCTTTCGAAGCATTTTGGGGCTTAATTTTCGAACTCAGGCAAAGGGGACAACTTCATCAGCTCAGCCCACTTGCTGCCGGAAGAAAAAAGCCCCTACAACTTTCAATTGTTTGAAACTTGTTTATGGACCTTTAACTGTTTTATTTTGAGTTGTATATCTAGATTGTCTGTCAATATTAATCAAGAACATTTGAGAAGATATTTTGAGAAACTTTTTGCTCTCGCATACAAATTCATTCTATTGACAACAAGAAAATACACGGCACCACGAATATTGTCTTTTTTTGTTAGAGGAAAAGGAACTTGGTTGGGTGTGGACTCTAAGGGCTCGTTTGGTACACGGGATTGGCTTGGACTAGCTTGGACTAAATTTAGTACCATGTTTGTTTTATCTAATCCTAGTCTTAGATGGGATTGCTAATATCGGGCCCACCAAAAACACATCCTTAGGAGGGGACTAGTAATCCCATGTGGAAGGGGAGGATTAGCTAGTCCCAATGCTCACCAATGTATAAAATGCATATATTATATTGTAAAATTAATAACATATATTATTATTATTAAACTTACTTACACATATACTATAATGTACATATATACATGTATATACACATAAATTTATAATATATGTATATATGTACATATATGTGTATATATATACATGCACATATATACATATATAATATACATATACATATATACATGTATATTATTATTATAATATATCCATATACACATATACATATTAATATTATAATAATAGCATACATGTATATATGTAATATATATTATATATTACAATACATATATATATATACGTATATATACATATATGTGTATATATATTTACTACAAGGAAAATCCCTTTTAGCGACGAAACCAGTTGGTCGCTATTACATGCTATTTCGTCGCCAACGATAAATAGCGACGAATATTTTTGGTCACTAGGGTCGTCGCTGCAAGCTCGTGGCTAAAAGTACCATGCGACGAAACAAAATTTCGTCGCTAAAATAACTTAGCGACCAAAACACGTCGTCGCCAATTAGCTCCAAGTTGGTCGCCTATAGAGAGGGAGTTGCCGCCAAAAAACCAAAAATTCCCGCGAAATGGAATTATTTAGTGACGAAATATATGTTTGGTCGCCAAAGATGGGAGTTTATTTGTGGAATATGTTAGTGGGTTTACTGAATGGGCGACGAACAGATTGGTCGCTAAAAACTGCTGTCAGATTGAGCGACGAAAAGAAATTCATTGCCAAAAGTGTATAGATTTTTTTTTTTTTTGAAATAAAAATTTGTGTCAAGCTTTGTAACAGAATATTATTTAGTCCATAAAGTTTCTGAAAAACACTAAATAGATGAAATTAATAAAAATCGCATAATTACTGTTCAGAAGATACTAGTTTAAGCATACATCAATGTAGCTAGATACAAAAAACCCCAAGGTATGCTAAAGATACAAAAACCATCAAGTAGCTAGATATAGAAACCCTCTAGAACCCCCCAAGGTATGCTACATATAAAAACCATCAAGTATGTAGATGTACACACAACCTAATGAATATTTACAATATCATCAAGATCATCATAAACATTACGTGAACCACCACTATTACCTTGATCACCATCACAAGAAGAATCACCAGTATGCTGGGATGGAACATCTAAATGTGAGGGTACAGGACCGCATCCACTCAATGACATTCAAAAGTTTACCCACTGTGCCAGCTCACAAACTATGCCTTTCAACTCACCAACTGTGCCTTGAAGTTCCTCAACCTTTTTCTCTGTAGCAAAAGAGGAGGCAACTCGACCACTATGCGAACTCTCCACTCGGAGACTAGAACCCAAGCCTCGAATCCTCTTGCCCTTTGCAACCCCAAGTTCTGCAGTCATGATCTCTAACTGTTGTGGGATAGGGAGTGCGATTTGATCTAGTGGAGTTCCTAAACTCTCTGCCACTTGTTGCTTGGCCTTCTTATACTCTTCATACATCTTCTACAAAAAGAAGCAAAATAAAGATATGTCAATATTATAAATGCATAAAAAGAATGAAGTGAATGGGATGCTAGTACCACCAATGGCGTTCATAAATTAGCAGTGCCAATTATCCAAATCAATCACAAACAAAAATAAAATCAACTTGAAGCAAATAATAAAAGGAAAATGCACATAAAAAATGGAATATATCTCTTTGGATATACAGATTGCAGAAAGTTTGAAAATACTCACAGGTCTTATAAGATCCTTTTTCTGCATCTCCCCAAAGCACAATACAAACAAGAAACTTCGAAAAACAGGGATTATAAATATTTGCCCAGCAACATGGCCCCCTTATAATTGGGCCTAAATTTGAACTTCTAAGAGCACAACGGGTTATTAGAGCTGAATTTGTTTAATTGGAGTTTGGAATTGGGCCTCCAAAGAGGAAGAGAAGTACAACTGCAGGCAGCTCAGTTTCAAAACAATCTTAGCATGCACGTTATTTTGGTCATCAATATATAAGATCATGGAAAATTTAGAAAACTTACACATATCTTCTTTGTATTTCTAATTAATTAGTTCTATTTGCAATGGATAAAGTCTTTATATGATGCTAAAACCAAGGTACACAATTAGCATCTAAAATAATGGGTCGTCAAAAACTTGCATGACCAGTCGGCTGATTTTGTTTTTGATTGCAGATTATAAACTAAAAAGCCATGAAGAGTACATGCATGTCACATATATATGCAAGTCAATAGTTAATTGTCAGCAGGTTTATGTATTCCTTACCCCTTTAATTTCAGCAGCCTCATTGATCGACAGGCTCTTATCCTTACACATACACATGTTGTTCCAGTAGCTAATGTATGTAGGATTTTCACCCTTCTACATTTTCCCAACAAAAAGAAAATGAGAAATACTTGAAATTATTACAATATAATAAATAAAGAAAGATTTCAAGTGGCCTAAAATTATAAACCTCTTTAACACCATCCATGTGTTTTAGGAAAGAATGTGACCCCATGTATATATGATCAAACTTCTTTTTTTATGTGTATAATGTATGTATATATATAATATACATATACACATGGGTATAATACATACATATATATATATATATATGTATTTTATAATATAATATATATACATGTATATACATGTATGTGTACATATATATATATATACATACATATGTTTATATTATTTATAATCTACATATATACATGTATATACACATAAATGTCACATATATTATAAAATACATGTGTACACATACATAATATATGTATTTATACATATATATACATATACATAGATAGTTTTGAAAAACTAAAAAAAATCTAGTCCTAGTCCAAGCGTACACCAAACGCAGGATAAGTGTTATCCAACTTAGACCAAGCCAAGCCAAGCCAAGATAGCCCCTAAGCATAGTCCATGCCAAGACAGTCCTGTGTACCAAACGAGCCCTAAGGGTGGCAATGTCAAAAGTGTTATTGAATCTCATATACGGTACCTAAAAATTCACTAATTCAATCCCTTACTTTATGCAACAAGGTGTGGAAGGTCAATAAATAATGTCAGTCGTATGTTCGATGTCATAGATTAGGTAACTATTATCTCATGTTTTTGTTTAAATTTGACCTAGTGTAGGTACATTACCAAAGCCCTCGATCACTCGGAGATGCAACCTACGTCTTTATTAGAGACAATGACATTGAGTATATAGCTTTGTTGATTGGATATGATACGATGTACATGTACTAAATTTATTTTTTGATATAAGATTCTAAAATCGTAAGACAAATTTGTTTGATT
This sequence comes from Prunus avium, assembly GCF_002207925.1. Next base: position 587,296 of record NW_018921734.1, on the reverse strand, counting down.
GATTAACTCTATTTTTATTTTGTGCAGACTCCTCAAATTTTAAAATTAAAAAGTTCAACTCGAATTAAGGATGGCAATTTGGTAGCAATTGGTTCCAGAGTTGCGCAATAGCTTCTAGTATCTTGAGTGTAAGGTATGTGAAAAAGTTACTCTATCCTACTTTTGAAAATTCTAAAATATTGGTTGCTGTTTTCCTCTAATTTTTGCTTGAATTATTCATATTATTTTTAGGTGTGTAAACAACATGTCAATTGAAAATGGTTTGTTATTGGTTAGGGATGATTTGATCTAAGTTTTCTTAAAAGATCCATCCACCTAGAGTTTTATTATAGTGTGTCATATTACTGACCATATTTCCCCTGCTTGTCGTTAACATGCGCTTGCATTTTCTGAGGATGAGTGGTATGTACCTACAAATAATCTTGTTGAAAATTCTAATTATATACAGTACTCACGTCCTAACAATGTTTTGAATATCGAATGATTTTGATTCGAACAATGAGGTTTGGATAAATTGGTAATTTTCAGGAAATGTTTGATGAACGATCAGTGTCTCTGAATAATCTTCTCAGGAATTATGCACTTCTATCCTCAAATTTCCAAAATATTTTCTGGTAAGTTAGTCTCTAGTGGTGTCTTTGTTTGTACTTTTATACCTTCAATTGTTTGAAACTTGTTTACGAACCTTATATCATTTATAAGCTTATTTGAGGGTTCTCTCAATCGAAGCTCTTTGGACATATATATACAGTCCCCTTTTATTGAGGGATCTCTCAAATAATTTTATTTCAGAGACACCATTTAGAGTGCCCTACAATTTTTTTTTTTTAACAATCCAAACCATGTATTTTTCAAGTATTCATTCATAGATCATCCTTGCAAAAAATCAGAAAAATTAAAAATCATTAAGGCGTTTAATTGCTAGCAACAAAATAGATGAACACGATCCTTCAAGAAAAGACTAAAATAACAATAATATAATTGAGTGGTCAAAATGTTTTGGATACAAGTGATTTTTTGTAGATATGATCTTTGAGTGAATATCTAAAAATTAGACGGTTCGGATCATTGAAAAACAATGTGTGGTGGGACCTACAAGGGTGTTGCTCAAATAAGCTTATTTGATGGATCCCTCAACCAAAGCTCACTGATATATATACTCTTCTATTGGGGCCCACTAAAAGTTTTATTTAAACGATCTAAACCGTCTATTTTTCAAGTCTTCATTTAATCACGACCCGATTCGAAAATAAGGAATATTCCCGAATCATGGTGTGAGTCATACCATAGTCATAAGAATAAAATCCTACAACCATGGTATGATGAGAAATAGAGCCACAAAATAATACAAATTTAGATCACAAAATCTGAGTCGCAGTAGCTTGTAGTTAACTACATACTAGGATTGTTAACAAACGGTTGACTACTTACAAATATTAATTACACAAATCAACAATAAAAACCCAGCAGCTTAGTTGAATCCGCTTCCTCAAACTTCTTCTTTAATCCTACACAATCTATTAGGGTATGAGCATTCTAATGCCTAGTAGAGTACCTTCAAACCCCTCAAAGTCAGTTATCACAGTTAATCAAAGTGTCATGCATCAAACAACACAAGATATACAAATTATGCAATCATACTAGATAGATAAATTTGCATATGCGGTGATGCCATGAACTCACTCCCTTCTAATCCCACTAATTCATATCCTAGGGCAACAAGCCTGCATGTCCCATACCATGCGTTTTACCACTGTGGCTCCGAATACCCTAAAATATGAACTAGCGCCCATCCGTCCCTTAACCCATTTTTCTTTTGTTTACGAATTTCTCAACTTTCACTTATCATTAGAGGCCCTGCTCCCATCACCCCAATATATTCAAGCTCTGCTCCCGTCACTTGAATATACTCCACATTTTATTCAGATATATCTAAAGCCTTCTC
>NW_018921734.1:545109-575859 GCF_002207925.1 Prunus avium | reverse complement strand
TTCCGTCGTCCCCGCATTTTTGCATGTTCATGGAAAAATCTAGTATTTTTGTCCCCATATTTCATCCATGAGACCCGCGATCTCTGCCTCCACAACATTTCTTCTCGTTCCAGTAACACATCCATTTCCCTACAAATATCTCTCTGTTGAACCTCAACTACTGGAGAAGACCTTCTGCTTTGGGTGTCATCTAACTTCCGCTGCAGACTTCGGAGCTTTGTGGGTATTCAGCCTGCATGGTCATTATTCCACGTCCGCAGAGGCCCTTGACATGCCTTCAATTTCTCTACGACAGTTCCAGTCTCAGACTCCCAAGCATGCGTAATGACGTCTTGGCAACCCTCAACAGTAGTCCACATTTCCTCGAACAAAAACCGCTTATGCTTCCGTGCCCAAGTACTTGGTCTCAAATATGACAACAAAGGGAGATGGTCAGACACCATAGAATTCAGATGATGCGTTGTGACCTCAGGAAAGGTCCTAACAAAGTCACCATTAGCCACCATTCTATCCAGCCGAAGCTTTACATTCCCATCACCTTGCCACCGGTTAGACCATGTAAACTTATACCCCTGAAACCGAATAGTTGTCAAACCACACTCCTCCAAAGCTTCCCAAAAGGCCCTCATTTGTGACATGGGTCGGAAACGACGACCCAAGTACTCATGAGCCTCAAGTATTTCATTGAAATCCCCACCTACAAGCCATGGCCCTTGAACAGTCCCTGCAATTCATCGTAGCAAATCCCAAGAGTGCCATCGTAACCTCGTTTCAGGATTACCATAAAACCCAGTAAAGCGGAAAGTCTCCATATCCACACCCTTTAAAATAGCGTCAATATGCCCTGGAGAAGAAGAAAGAATAGATACTTCCACTCCGTGTTGCCATAACAAAGCTAAACCCCCCGCCCTTCCTTCTCTTCCCACACTGAAGCACCCCATCATACCCAACTGCCGTTGCACACACTCCATCTGGCGCACCGTCTTTTTGGTCTCCGACAAAAAGATGATACAAGGCTTTTTATCTCTGAGAAGGAATCTCAGAGCTCGGAATGTTCGTGGGTTGCCCATACCCCGAACATTCCAGCATAATATTGTCATTGCTCGTGATGGGCCCGACCCCCGGGACCCATCACGGGTGTGCGCTTAGCACCAGATGTATTATCAATCATCACCGGACTCCCCCGGGGCCTGGCACGGCCCCGCTGAAAGCCACGTCGTATACTACCTTTGCATAATGAGGATGGCGGCCCCAAGATAGCAGAAGCCGCAGTGATATCTTCCCCCAAAACTGTTTTGCCCTTGTCCGAACACCTTAGAGCAGTAGGAAGGATCTGTGAGATACCCCCATCCAGCCGCAGGGGACCCATATCCGACCTCGCAGCCTCAACAACCCCTTGGTTCAGATGCACCCTACCTTCCCTGTGGCCAACCACATCACCATCGGCCCCTTGTGAGGAGACCGTGACCTCCTTTTCCTTGTGCACTCGACGCCTTTTAAAGACTTGCGCCAAGGGGCAATCCATCCCACTATCCATCTCCATCATTCCTTGCCCGTCAAAGGCCTCGTTGAAGGATCGAACAACCCCCGTACGCTTGGACGGCATCGAAGCCGTGTCATCCTTTTGAGGTTCGTCATCAAACAAACCTAGCCGCTGGCCTGTTAAATGATTCTCTGCCCGGATACTATACACATCCTTCATTATCGTTTTCCACCGTTTGTATTATTCAACTTCAATAGCCCCTGAGGCCTTGACACTGCATGCAGCACCCACGTGGTCCAGCCGCCCACAATATAAACAGAAATACGGGAGCCGCTCATATTCGATTTCATACTGTTTAGCCGGTTCATCTGCCGACAAACGCAGTGTGACACATCATTTCAGAGGCTCATTAATTTTCAAACCCACCCTAATACGTAGAAAGCTCCCCAAGCAGTCTCCATTTAAGCCACGATCCACCATGTAGAACGTACCCAAATATTCTCCAATAAAAAATTTGCACAAACATTAATAATAAAGAAGAGAAAATTCACACTTGGAACATCTCCCCGACAATGAACTAATGGTGCGTTTGGATGAAGGAAATAAACTTGGGATTTTGACAAAAGTCAGAATTTCTAAATTGACATGAACCAATTCCCATGTTTGGATAAAAAAAATATAGAAATTTAAAATTCCGCATGGGAAAAAACATGGAATTCGGAGATCATAAATCCCAACTTTAAATTCTATCTAAAAGTCATCATTTCTAAAATCCCAAGGGAGATTGAGTTTTAAAAAAAGATAACTTTACAAATAAAGGTTAAATTCCGTGTTTTAAAGCCGTCACCCAAACAAGAAACTTTACAAATTCTAGAACATTAATTTCCTTCATTTTAAATTTCGTCATTTATGAAATCCTTTATACATTTAAATTTCCTCATCCAAAAGCACTGTACACCGACCTGGATGTTAAGTGAATTATGATTTATTCATGAAGGTAGTAGGTGTGTAACAGTGAGAATGAATTAAGCACGAAGAAATGTGAAAAGTTGATGGGGAGGAGAAGTTTACGTGTGATTGTGGGCCTTGACTTGACAAGATAGGATCCAAATTATTGGTTGGACTATCTGAGCCACTAACTTATCCACGTGGATTTGGGCCATAGGAAAAGATCCATGTCAGCCTCTCTCACATGTTTAGTTGTTGAATTCTATTCTTGGTGACCGGACCATTACAGAATTTTAAAATGATACCTTTCCCCCCCCCCCCCTCCGAAAAAAAAAGGCAAACACTTCACATACAACAGCATCATCAGAATTTTGTAAGACAGTCTTGTGTGGGCACACTCTTGTTTCAATTATTATGAACGGCCAACTTAAAAGATCCCTCTAGTTTTATAACTTGGGAGAATTGTGTTTGATCTACAATTTTTTTAAAATTTTCACTTTGGATCTAATTCATATTGGAAAATTATCGCTTACTGTTTGTTTAAGCTTTATCATTTAAACTCTCCGTCTAGTGAATGTTTCTACGATTGATCTATTGATATGAAAGTGTGAGCCGTATGCCATATTTGATGACTGAGATTGAATTGGATTATGAGGTAGAATTAAATTGCATTGGATTGGAAATGAAAACACTACTCTAATGATGTTTTTGGTACTACGCGTATTAAGGGGTTGGATTAATTGAAATGTACTATTATATAACAATAGGATTAGACATAATCCAATCTAACTTATAATCCCAACTTTTTGATAGGATTCATAATTCTACTATATCTGGCCCTAGTAGGATTAGACATAATCCAATCTATATTGTCATTAGGCCACCAAACATTTGATTAGAACTATGAATTCTATTCAACTGCATAATCCAACTCATCACCAACTACATAATCCAACTCGCTCGGGTCTACAGTTTTTACCTCGATGCCGCACCGATATTGTCCCAACGAGAAACTTAAAAGGGTATTACAATAATAAAATAAAATTTAGAGTAAAGTAATGAAGTGATTATTAGGTTAAGGGATGTTGTCGAGAGAGAGCTGGTTTAGATCGGAAGAAAACGACAAATGCGGAGCTGGTATTTGGGACTATGGACTATGGACTATGGACTATTTCCATGATTTCCATTCCCATTTGCGCTGCAGCTGATAAAGTGATGAGGACAAGCAAAGCATAGGAGGCAGTGCGCCTTCACACAGTCTGCTCTGCATTATTTTATTGTGGTTAATAATTAAATGAAGTTGCTTGCTTATGCTTTTTAATTGATGGTTAGGTCATGTGATGCGCCTTGTTCTTGTCCCGGGGGGCCTTTTCTCAACCTTAATTATTATTTTACTTACTTCTGCTCCCCTTCCCTATTAAAAGGCTTTTTAGTGCCTCATCTTCCTTATTTTATTAATTAATTAACCTTTCATTTTGAACTTTCACAAGGAATTATAGTGGCATGCATATGCCCCTTTCTTCTGATTATATCTACAAAAATTCTCCTATGCGGAAGTTCGGATGTTATTACTGTGCAGACGACACGTATTTTTTTCTACCACCGCTCCTTGCTTTCTTCCTTATTTACAATAACATTCGCATGGTAATAACTTGCGGACATCCGGATGAGAAAATAACTATATATATATAAATACACAACTAATTAAGTAGTAAGCATTGAATGAATGATAAAGTAATCCTAAGCTTGAGTGTGATACTCCAGCTACCACAAACAAGGGGGTGAACTAGGTTTTTGATGATGAATCATGAATGCATAAAATAATTATAACCTTAGCTAGCTATAGTGTTGGCTGGAATGACGTTTGCCTTTTCTTCATCAGTGGCCTGTGTGGCTCGAGAAGAAAAAGAAAGGGAAAAATAATAATAATATATTATTCAGGAATGAGATTCCAATGTTGATTAATTATCAAGTGATTCTCTTCATGTTAATGTGCTTTTATTTTATTGTAGTTAACTTTTCATTATACAAGTAGGTTAACTAGTTCTATTTAAAATTAGAGTGACATTCAAGCAATTGAAATTGGAATCTTGTTCCAGATGGCTGAACATGATTGGCTACAAAGTTTATAAGAACACCGGTTCTCCAACTACCATTGAATTATATAAAATAAATAAACAAACAAATAAATAAAATTTGATGGATGGATATAAATTATAAATGTTTGTCAACTCTAGCTGCGCTAATCATTGAAAAGGAATTTAATAAATATTTATTTGTGTGTATATATAGTCATTTTAATTGCATAAAAATAGATTTGAAATTCGTTCCGATGGAAACTTAATTGGGATTATATGTAGTTCTTGAGGTTAACAATATTGTATCCAAAACCTGTCTGACAATATATTTGTATTTTGTGGAACACTCATTCGTCAACTCTTTGTTTTTCTTTATTTATTTTATTTTCACTTCTTTTGCTATGAAATGGCAAACCACCCCTTAATTTATTTATTCCTATGAGCTTTTAGGTAGGACGTACTTTGGCAATAATAGTTTCTTTAGTTACTTCATCTCGTGTCACGGATGTTTGTGACTATAATGTTGTTTTCTTGTACGTAACGTAGCAAGAAACGAGCTCAATTATATATGTGCACCGGAGAGAAAAGATACATCTCATCATGTAGTCTTGTAGGACGACTTATTCATGAAGGGCGCATCTGAGTCGGGTATATTGCTAAGTATCATTGATAAGCAAAGAACAATTGAGCACCCAAGTGGGATGACTAAAAATAATAAAGGCAAGGCAATGGAATCCTGGTGCCCTCCAAGAAATTGCACTTGCGCCTATATACGTTCATTCAGGCATGTCACCTCACTCATCAAACTCCAACTCCCTCCCACTTGCTTAATTCAGTGGCCCCCGACTCATTACATACATAATGAATTGAATTCAATTTCGATATGCTGACTTGGTATCTGTCTGTCTCTATGGGCCATCATCCATATCTCTTCACGCACGTACGGCTCCACCAGGAATCGATGATATGCTTACCAAGTTGAAAGGACAAGCAAATTTGAAAACCGATTCTCTCTCTCTCTCAAACACCATAAATTAAGAATCATTTGCATGTCATCAAATTCGGCTTAACTCAGCTTATGTATGTTCTTAGTTATTTCACTGTTCATCATCGTGTCCAAATGAAAAACAAAAACAAGAAACTGTTTAATAACTTCACAGTTAGTTCTCATTTTAGTGATATTTCTCTTATCAATGTTCGGAGAAATTCCACCTAACTCGGACTAAATCTCAACACATTAATCCTAAAATTTTCCATAATAAGTAGTATTGTCTAGAAAGTCAAGCATCTCATGCTTCATGGAATATTTCGTTTTTCCTTCATCAGTAATAAGTGTTGCTGATGTGTCCGATACGTACAACAAGAAAGTTATGGCCCCAAGTGTGAGCCACGTAGTCAAATTGATATTGACATGTTATGACTTTGGTTATGTATATGAGCGAGGAAGAGACAAGGTTGGGGTCCATGCACGGACACTGGACAAATATGATTTGGTTTTTTTTCGAAGAAAGATTGTGTTAAAATTGTTGAGGGGTCCTTGTCCTTCCTATAAATCCTGTTAGTAGCGTGTGTGGCTGGGGACTCTCATAGTCTCACTAGTGGCGAGGGGGACCAAAAAACAAGATGCCACTGCTCAGAACAAAACTGCCGCCAAAGTTACGGCCCAATTTAGAGCCATCTCCGCTGAACCTTAACATAAAATTTATTTATTTTTGTATATGCATGCAGATTTATTATTATTATTATTATTACATCACTCATCGTGTCCGATAAGGTTGACCAAGTTCCGATGTCCCGACAGCTTCCACGTGGTCTGGTGCTGACCTGTTGACCGCACGTGACCTTGGTTCGCTGAGTGCCCCATGCGCACGTGTTTTCTGGTCTCCTCTCTCCTAGCTAATAGGCTGCCTAATCCTTTCTTCACTCCTCTACCTACTCTGCACTGTACAAAGCTTGCACCCTTTGCCCCACGGATGACGAGGGACCCACTGCACTCCCCTGCCTCCCTTCCCAAGCAAGCAAGCAAGGAAGCATATAAGGGCAACCATGGCAACCCTCTCTTTATACCTCATAGGATCGACTCTTCTCTTTCTCCAAGGGTCAGTGCAGTGGGTCCTAACAATCAGCGACACTTCTAGTGAGCTATATACTATAGCGATGACCATGTGTGCTCCTCGTTGGTGTTTGTGTTGAATACTATGTCATCCTATTTCAATTTATTTAATTAGTCGGACAGTGGTCTAGTACTATTTGTATCAATTTAATTTGTGGAAGTTTGATGTTTGATTCACATAGATGACAAAGATGATATACATTTGTGATGAGTTTGATACTTAGTTGTGACTAATCTTATTGCGATGATGTAACTTTGTTGTGGGTGTATAGTCCGTTTAGAAAATTCCTGTAAATATCCTATTGTTTGTAATAATAAAAATTAGTTGGGTGGTTAGTGTTTAGTGTGATGCAATCAAATTTTATAATTAAGTTCTATATTCTTCTATTTTTAAATTGAACATTTATAGCACCTATAAGTTGGGGTAGACACAATTCGGATTGGATCGGCTTGACTTCAAAAATCAATTATAATATCACGATTTCATTTGGCTCAATTCATTTTGACAAACGATAATATTTGTGAAAACTTATAACACATTTTATAGGGATTGCTGAAAGCTTAGGGGCCACGGTAACTTCAACTTCATATCCTCTAAACTCCTTTTCCATGTACACCTTCTTCCCCCACCCTCTCTCATTCTCCTTCTTTCTTACTCACTCATTCTAATGACATGGAATGAAAGGGTAGAGAAAGAGGGTTAGGGCAGGCCATGAGCAAGCCTCATAACAGCATTTTCACCCTATTTGCCATGGCAAAAGGAAAGGTGAGTCAAGGGTTGTTACTATTCACATGAATAGTGCATGCCCTAACAATTTTGTTGTTGCTTTTCCACCCCTTGCCATGGCAAAAAGGGCAATAATTCACAACAAATTAATTTTATTTTTATACTGATAAGATTTTCGGTTGCCATGTGTATTTATTATAAAATTCACTCATCATATTTCAAATAAAATATTCGAATAAGATTTGCGGTTGCCACGTGTCCATATTTATTATAAAATTCACATCTCAGATTTCGAATAAAAAATTCGGATAAGATTTTCGGTTGGGACATGTCCATATTTGTTATAAAATTCACATCTCAGATTTCGAATAAGATTTTTGGTTGCTACTATTGCACCACATGTCATCTCTATCTTCTAAATTCTATTAAAAAACCACAACCTCAACTCACACCAATCATCCATATCCACTCTATCCTTTCATTTCTCAGATTTTACAACACACATTCTACTTTTAATGTCTTAAACTAGGAGGTTGTTGGAGAGGGTTGAGCGAGAAAATGAAGAAAGGGAGTGGGAGCAGAAGATGATCAAGTTATTTAAGCGGTTAGTATGCTCGATCAATCAAGCCAACACCACTGTTGTTGGAGAAGGAAAAATAATTTGCTGCCTATCAAGAGGGTTATAGGAAAGATGTGGAAAGGTGTTTGGGTATCCTCAAAGCTCAGTGGGCAATCATTAGGGGAGCTACTCGTATATTTGATAAAGACGTGCTTTAGAGCATTATGATGATGTGCATCATCCTCCATAACATGATTGTGGAGGATGAGTATGATTATGATGAACTAGAGATGTTCGAACTCAATCCCATGAACACAATATTGACAATAATTTATGAATGACCTGTAGGAGCAAATGAACCTTTGATTAAGGGCTATCGTTACAACAACTGTGTGATTGATCGTTATTCGGAAATGCAATCTTCTTATGTTCCCGAAAGACGTCAAGTTGACTTGATCGAGTACTTATGGACACTGAGAGACAATCACGATCAATGAAGTCAAGTTTAATGCTTTGATTTGAATTATGCTTTGTTTTGTTTGTGGTTTGTTTTGAATTATGTTTTGTTTTGTTTTCAATTATGCTTTGTTTTGATGTGTGTAATTTTTTAAATAAATGGCTATATTATTGAATGCTTTCTATATTCAATAAAAGACAATCAATACAACTAATTAAGAAAGGGCATCCCTATCAATACAACCTAATGGTTTTTGTCATTTAACCAATTTGTATTGCTAGGTCCATCGTCACGAAAAAGTCTTCTTCTCATAACATTCCTTCGTTCTTGCTTCCAAAATGCCTTTGTTTCAAGGGACATATGGTTCATATCCTTGGTCATGATTTCCTAATCTTTCATGTCCATGTCTTGTTTGTGTGCGCATACTCCCTTTCTCTTGCAAATGCATCATCTCTTGCCTTGTCAACCTCATCTCTTTTCATGTCTCTCTCAATTCTCAGTGCGTCGTTGATAATAATTGCTCCAAAAAATTTTCACATTCATTGTTCTAAGTGCTCCCTCTTTTGGCCTTTGCCGCCTTTCTCCCAATAGGCCTCGACTCCTTTTGGATTGGTGAGTCTTGATCAATCGGGGAGTCCAACAGCGAATCAAATTCCAGTGAATCGTGGAGCGACGTCTCATTTAACACAACGCTCAGATCCGTGGAAATAATTTTGAATCTCGGACAATTCTATATATTAATTTTGGTTTAAAAATTATTAAATTATCAAACTCATAATCCATATATTAATTTTGGTTTTATCTATATATTAATTTTGGTCTAAACGTCAAATAACAAATTAAAAAAAAAACACTCAACAATTTTCAAACTCACAACCCAAGCCTATTACTCTATCAATTAATTAGAAATAAAATAAAAATTACATCCACTAGCACATTTCATAGGTTATGTCAAGACCCACAGAAGCTCACACCATCTCAACGCTATACCCCAAAAGGACTAGTCACTAATAGGGCTCCCTATCAGCCCAGTAGTTTACCGATGTGGGACTCCACACGCCAACTGGGGTGCTACATTCTACCCCACTTAAATGGCTCACATCCTCATCATGGCTCACAGTTAACTTGCATATTATATCATAATCATACATGGCTATATTATATTATATATTAACTAAAAATAAATATATTACTTATCGGGTCGGGTATGGGGCTGTGGATAATAATACCATCCCAGACTTATTCCCGACCAAAATTTTTAAAATTCAGGGATCTTCGACCCGCCCCAAATTTTTCATAAAATCTCCCCCATTAAAATTGGGGACCCGATGAAAACCCTGCCCGACGGAAATTGATGCCTATCCCTAAATGTGATATTAAGGTGTGGTATAAGGATAGAAGTAGCTTGCCTTAGCTTATCTAATATGCAAATATGACAACTATAAGTTGTGCTACATTTTTGACCAAAAAGAAAATAAGTTGTGCCAGATGAATGCATTTGAAAATGTAGACGCGCCAGGGGGCGCGTATGGAAATTTGAGGCCCCTTTTTTGGTCTTGGTAATTGCTTGAATTGTGCTTTTACCTCACGCTTTTCCACCAATTCCTCCTCAAAACTCTCGTTCTCTCTCTCTTCTCCAACTCATTCATTCATAGACCTCCAAATTTAGAAATTGAAGAATTTCATATACAGATACAGTGGTGTTTTCGCTTCACAGTCCCCTCCACAGCTGAACGCCGGCAACTTATTTGAGAAATTTCATAAACATAAATTCGCTGATAAGTGACTATATCTTGTTTCTAGCTCCTTAATTATTATGAATTTCTAAGTAGTGAGTATATATCTGTTGAATATCACTCCGATCCCTTTTTTTGTTTGAAGATTGACCGAATCATTCCCATTGATCTTTGGATTTTTGAGGGCTTGACTTGCAATTTTGAAGTTGCTAGCACAAACAAAGCTACTGTAAAGGAAGTAAGAGCAGTAGTTGATTCTTGTATATATACATACATATAGCTAGTAGGTTAAGCTAGCTAGCTTTATTTGGGAATTGGGTGTTTCTTCTGTGTGTATGTAACTGCTGATTATGGTTGAATATAGATAGAAGACTCTGCTGTGCAGTGTGCACCACTCAAGTCTCAAGCTACCCATTTCATTTTGTAACCGATGAATCTCAGACTCTCATCAGATATTGACCGCTGCTGCATCTCAGTTTGTTGAATCAAAATTTTTGACCCAATCAAAGAAAAGAAAAGACCGCCCAAGTTCACACACAAATACACTTTATAGATATATATATAAAGTGGTGAACGAAAGAAGAGAGGAATTAGGCTGGCAAATAAGTGGTGGGAGAAAATAGATGTGGCGATGGCAGGCTACAATGAGTCACTGTCTACAACCTCAGCCCCAACTGCTTCTCGCTACGTCCACCAGCTCTTCCGCCCCGACCTCCACCTCCAAGTCCATCAACAACAACAACAACTACACCACCATCATCCACAACAACAGTCCTCCGATTCCCACCACCAAGACGACCAAGATCACAACAATAACAAGATAATCGAATCCTCCGACACCGCCGCCACCAGTTCCGGTGGCGGAGGCGACGGAGGTGGTGGAAGTGGAAGTGGGGGTCCCACACGCCGCCCCAGAGGCCGCCCTGCAGGCTCCAAGAACAAACCCAAGCCCCCCATCATCGTCACCCGCGACACCCCCAACGCCCTCCGCTCCCACGTGCTGGAAATCTCCGCTGGCGCCGACATCATGGAAAGCGTCTCCATCTACGCCAGGCGGAGGGGGAGAGGCGTGTGCGTGCTGAGCGGCAGCGGCACCGTCGCCAATGTCACGCTGCGTCAGCCCGCGGGGAGCGTGGTCACTCTTCACGGACGCTTCGAGATACTTTCGTTGTCCGGGACGGTGCTTCCGCCTCCGGCTCCTCCAGGTGCGGGCGGACTGTCCATATTCTTGGCGGGCGTGCAGGGACAAGTCGTTGGGGGTTGCGTGGTGGGCCCGCTGTTGGCTTCTGGTCCAGTGGTTTTGATGGCTGCTTCGTTTGGAAATGCTGTGTTTGAGAGATTACCATTGGATGATCCGGAAGAGGGTACTCCTGGTGGTAATGGTGGCGGTGGAGGCTTGCAAGTGCAACAGCCCACGGCTTCGCAATCTTCGGGGGTGACTGGCGGCCTTGGTGAAGGTACTGTTGGAAATAGCGGCGGCGGTGCTGGCCTTTTCAATCTGGGAGGGAATATTGCTGCTAACTATCCGTTTTCGGGTCCTGATTTGTTCGGGTGGGGTGGGGGAAGTACTCCGCGGCCACCGTTTTAGTAGTTACTTGTGATGCTGATTTTGAGTACGGTTTCCATGACATGGCGGTGTTGATGCTACTGCTAGCTAGCTCGTGTGAATCAAGCAACTTCTTTTCTCAGATTTCTGAAGAGTTGATGAAATTAAGGAAGGTAGCATGCTAATTTGGTTGTCTGAATGTGAAAAAATTAAGGATTGGCAGTCATCACATGAACATTAATTGAAGAGATTTCTTCAGTCAGTGGCTTCAATGGGAACAAAGTATATATATTTACAACGGAAGAAGAATGATGAAGGCTTGGTGTGTTGAGTAGGAAAAAAATAAGCAACAATTAAGGATATAGTAGACTTTGCAAGGTCAGTAAGTTATAATATTTATAAATCGATGGTGTTCTTTCCCATCTTCTTTCTTCAATATCCTTTGAATATGTCTCTCTCTTATAATTATAGCAGTTATGCTAGTTGTAGTGTGATGATGCACATTTCTAGGGTTTTATATATTAATGTCTCTCATGTTTCTCTAGATCTGTCCTCCTTCTCCGGCACTAGTAATACTTCATATCCAACATTATATGTTATGTGTTTTTGTTCATTTCTAGGATTGAATTAATATAAAGTATGCGTTTCAGTTAGTGGATTTCAAACTTATATACACACACATGCTCACATGCATTCATATACTAAAAATGCTTATATTCCATTGATTGCTTCTGTCTTACAAGATGGCCTGAAATGCTAGTTGAGAGTGTGGAATTGTTTGTGGTGCATGTGACGCTATGAGTTCTTCCTCTTTTTTTGATTCCTTGAGTTCATTTTCTGTTACCCAACATAGAAAAAGCACTTGAGCACCTTGGAAAGCCTGCTTCACTCTTTTTACAGAGAAGAAAAAGAAAACCCTAGAAACTGAGTTCGAGAAACGATGACGATGCCAAAACCATCCTCTCTTATTGTTCACCCACAAACTTACAGTTGGCTGACCAAACGTTACAGCAGTAGAAAACTAGAAATTTAACGTTCGTGTCAGTTACAAAACGTAAATACACTAGTGTTGGAAAGGAGAGTTAAGAAATATATATTTTGCACGTTTAAACATGCCTGCACTGCACGTATGAACATCTGTCTCTCTCTCACTTTGGGATTTTATGTGAAACTTGAGCTCCTAGGGAATTAGTAATGTTTACCTATAGCTATAAAGAACAAAAAGAAACCCAGTTCCCCAAAAAACTTGTAAATTCTTTATGATATGTTCAAATTTGGGAAGAGGTTACTAAAAAATACCAAGAAATATATGGAAATTCTGTCATTAGTGTATGTGTCAAATAACTAACTCCCTCCCAGATCATATCATTTGAGAAAACTAAAGATGAATGGCTGGTTTGACCTCTTTCTATATATGATGTGGATCACAATCTGGCCAACTGCAACGTTTTCTACTTGTCTATACTATAATATGAAAAAGGAAAAGAATTTCCAGATCTTTTGTTTTACCATATATACAATACACATTTGTTCTGCATAGCTTCTTTTCATTTGTTTCTTTTTTGACCGCTTTAATTAGTTTCAAGGTCTGACTCCCTTCAACATTTCAAGAAAATACGCAAACAAATCAGAGAAAATTATTTTCTCTCAGTTTGTTCTTCTAACATCATTAGGTTAGTTTGCTTCTGGCTTTAAAATTCTATCTGAGCTACCTTACATATCAGATTCTTCTCCTAGCTTCAAGCCAAACAAAAGAGAAGAACATTATGAAAAAGCTGCGTATATGCATGTGGGGTTTCTTTTTAATAAGCAATGTATTAGACACGCAAAGACTACATTCTTACTCTGAGTGGAACCAGAATATAGTTGATGGATAGCCAAAGGTGTGTCTTGGTTTTTTTTTTTTTTAAACAAAAAAGAACTTATAAATACATTTTATTTTCCAAAAAGTATAACCAAATTTATATATTTTAATTCTCAATCCTAAATAACATGATGATGTGTTTATTAATGTAAATATATCCTCACATTAGAGGACCACTATATTTCATACGAGGCATGCATTGGAAAAATCATATCAAAGTCATCTTTCTTTCTCTTTTTTTTTTTTTAAAAAAAAATTATTAAAAATCCAATAATACAGTTTTGGTAATATATAAGTGATAAACTCATAACTTTGAGAGTGCCCCCTCAAAGGAACTTTGTTACTAATACTTTTGTGTTCTATTTCTCTCATCAGTTTTAATCAAATTCTAAATGTTCATTCATTTGTGCAACGGGACATTTACCTGCCCGACTCATATGCAGAGATATCAAGATCATTTTGCATCCATTTCACTACTCACAAATGGTCTTGTGATTTCCCCATATGTAAAAAGTAAGGTGTGCGATTTTAATTGTGTTAATTGTTTCCCTTGTAGTTTACGCATGTTACCAGTTTTAGTCAAATATTAAATCGACAAAATGACGAAATTTGAAATTTGACTAAAATTGGTAGTACATGTAAACCAGAGATATAATATATAAACAATCACAATGGTAGTTAACATGGTCTAGCTTAATGAAAAATATTCTTAATTTGTAGTTTAATGGTCTCGAGTTTGAACTCTCATGACACCTCGACAGTGTATACGACAAAACCCCCTCTCCTTCCTAATTTTGGCAACAAAAAAAAAAACCACAAGCAAAGGAAGAAACTAGCATGAGGGCTGCCATGGGCTCTAGCCTGGGTAGCATTTTTTGAAAATTAAAATATACTACATGTTCAAGGGGATTGTATCCCAAGTGGTTAAGAGCATTTACACTAGCACCCAAGGCCCTAGGTTTGATTACCCCTCCCAATATCGCTTGTATTAAAAACAAACATATACTATGTATTTTAATGTGATTCGCCCTATAAATGCTTATTAGGCCATCGAATATAGCCTAATAACCCATTATCCGCTCAACTTTGTAGGCCTATAATCATTTTAGATTAACTTATTTGCTCATTAAGAAACATAATCCCTTAGTAAACACTCATGACTTTGAATTGTCTACATTTTCCTATTTTCTCCCAATGTTTTCTTAACTTATCGTCAATATTCAATTAGCTAGCCCACGGTGTGGTTAAAATGGAGAATGAGTTTCTAGTAGATTCTGTATGATTATCTTCATTGAAAAGGAACTTGCTAACAATATCAATTCATATGCAATAACAAAATATTTCAATTCTCTCAAGGATCGTAGGGCACAATTTAAATAGGTATACTTTCAAATATGTTGTTGAACATATTTTCATTTTGATAATATGTGTTTTTTAGTTGGATTTACTATGTATTTATTTTATGTTAAATCTTGAACTAATGTGGTTTATATGATTTAATGTGGTTTATAGGAACAGTAAATACCAAAACAAAAAAAAGGGTAATGATTTCCCCACTCCAATTTTATCCACTTACACTCCTTTTTTAGTTATAAAATGGAGTGTAAGTAGATAAAATTGGAGTGGGGAAATCACCACTCAAAAAAAATCATTAGATTTTAAGTTAATAACTTTAGCTAGTCCATCAGTTGAAGAGTTTATAGTTCCGCCCTTCACCACAAGGGTATTGTTAACCAAATTAAAATCACTCTTACCTTGACATATATGAATCACAGAGAGTATCACCAATACCAAACAACAACAAATTATGGTCGCATGCGACTGCGAAACAGTTTACAATCACTAAACTAGCGATCCGTGCTAAGGAAAAGGCTTGAAATCACCCAATTGGCAGAGCATCAACCAAAGAACATGTGGGGTCCAGTTGCCTAAAAGGCTTGAAAAAAATTGTTGAAATCTTTGAAGAAGTCAGGTTCCAAGTCCACTAAAGATTTTTCCTTGACGTAGGATACTTGAATAGTTCAAGTCAATGTGGGCTTCAAATTGCAGTCAAAGATTGCTTGCGGGTCATGACTTTTCATGACTTGTCGTTAAGTTTTGACCAACTAGTGAGACTCACCAATCAACAAACAACTCCGGCCATCCGCCAATTTATGACATATTGGGCCATTTCTTTCTTGCATAATTGATCTGTTTTACTAAAACTTGAGGCGGGACCTGTAATTTACTTCAGATCCAAACACACAAGGAAAGTGACCAATTGATAGCCGCCTTGCTGGCTTGGCTTGGCTTGCTCTTGAGTTGCAAAATCGAGTGGTCTTGTAGTCTGATTTAGCCTTGCTGGCTTTGTATGCTTCTAAGGTACAACTGAATTACAATAAGAGATATTTAGTCATATATCTATTTTTAGCACTAATAATATAGATAAATCATACACCATTTAATTTGAATCAGCACTGAGCGTACGGAAGAAAATATAGCACCACCAGACAATTAGAGCATATTTGGTATTCAACTTGAATCCAACTTTTTAAACTCAAAAATAGAATTTGAATCCAAAACAAAGAAAACCTGTTTGGTAGCTCTATTTTTAAAAACTCAAACTCAAGAACAACTAAAAAACACCCCAATTATTAAAAACAAAAAATATCTATTTTTTCAGTTTTTTTCTAACAACCCACAAGTTCTCACATTTATAAGATTTGAAAACAGTTTTCAAGTTGGATACCAAACAAGTTTTTGAATCTTTAAAAAAGATTTAAGAACTCCTTATTTTTAAGAAAAATCAAAGTTTTTGAGTTCCCTATTTAAATAGGATACCAAACGACCCCTTAAGGACTTAACACAAACATCAAATTGGATTTTAAACGTTGGGATAAGAGTGGGTGGTGCTAGGATTATTGCTGGGGGATTCATGTTCATGTTCATGGGGGATCTTAACCCAAACGACGAATTTGGCGGAGCAAGTTCCACTGAACTCATGCAGAAAGCACATGGATGCTGGTAAATTTGACTGAATTAACGGATTATACATCAACTCAAATTAGTTCCAACCTTCAACCTAAATCTCTCCCAACATAAAAATACAAATAAAAAATGTAATTCCTACACTGAAAAATTGATCAACTAGCCCACTAAGGGAGGAAGGTTCAAGCTGATCATTGTTCAAAAGGAACACGCACGAATAACCGGCCATGTAGGCTAACCACAGCGGATGTCTGAAGTGGATCAATTTTGCCAGGTAAGCTCACAACCTGAAAACCAGAACAAAGACTGTAAATGTAACCTCTTTTTTTGTTTTAAATGGTAACAATTCAAATTTATAAAGAAAATGTGCACTGAAGTAACAAATTGTTGATTCTAATGGTTTTGCAACCAGCTCAGACACTCCCGGTAGATAGTTTAAACACCACAAATTTCAGCAAATAGAAAAAACAAAGCTTCTTGCGGTCCAAATTAGTTTATTGCCTATGGGGATTGAGATGGAATTCCCAGCAGGTGACATCATTTTATTTTACTTTTTTATTTGGGGCATAGTGCTTCCTTTTCTCAATTCCAACCCTGTCTACCCATTTCTGACATGCACAAACCTTAAAAGCAAGTGGCGACCTTTCTCATTAGTCAATGCTGAAGCTAAAGAGATACCTTTTTAAATGGTGTAATACCCCAAGGATTGTCAACCTGCTCTGGTTGGCCTGTTATAACCAGACGTCCAGCCGGATCTGATTGGACTCGCACCTGATATGTACCATAGATTAGAACATTCAATCATAGATGTCAGAAATGATGCTGTGAAAATTTTCCAGCCATATGAAGTGATGCCATATTATCCACAATTGTATTCAAATCCACATGTATTTAAGGACAATGCAAAAAACTAGGGTCTTGTATATTTTCACTCACACATATTGCATCATGGCATGAATACATGCGGAAGGAAAAAAACAAATATGGACATGCAAATGAAGATGATTAACCTCCAAATTGTCCAAATTGTCACATGATTGACTTCCTCTGCCAGTCATGAACAAATGTTGTGGAGATGTTGATGACATGGGGAAAGTAACAACTACTGGTTTTGGGTAGTTGTAATTCAGAAAAATCTTATGATCTAGTCCAAGGGAAGGTACAGTTGAATTCCCAGGTTTTTGAAAATGGAAACAACAATCCGGATGATGTTTCAACTGGACAAAATGCTTCAAACCATCAGCTAGCCAAGTGTTACAAGTCTCTGGCCAACATGTACAATACAAGCAGAGTGTCCAAATAAGAACTTCATAAGCTCTATTTTTGGAAGACGCTACAAAAGAGGATAAAGATCCTG
The DNA here is from genome assembly GCF_002207925.1 of Prunus avium. The sequence goes on along the minus strand of NW_018921734.1, from coordinate 558,024 downwards.
CTTAGAAATGAACTCATAGAGGAGCTCTAGTGATTTGATGAAGCATGAAGACTTGGCATGTTGAAGGCAATGACTGGTTAAGCAACATTATTTAGCACACAAGATTGACTCCCTACCAGAAAATATGTAATGTGATCATCACACAAGAAATGTTCAACAAGCTAAAATTAACATTTAAGAAATGCCCCATTTTCCACCAGCTTTCTTGGTTTAGAAACGGAAATGAGACAATGGTTCTCTTGTATCAATTTCTATTTCTAAGTTGTATCAATACGAAGTATGGTATGATATAGTGCCTCTAGATGTTTGCCATCTCTAATGTAGATGTGTGGGGCATACAAAAGGAATTAAGTCCTGCTACTACATAATTAATTTTGATGGATCCATTTTACCAAATGGAAATTCTTCTGCAGGCTTCGTTATTCGTGATACAAATGCTAAACCTTTAATAGCAGGATCTAGTCCGCTTGGTCATAAATCTGTTTTGCAGGCAGAAGCTCTGGCTTTAAGGCAAGCAATTTATATGGGCATCGAGGTTTAGATTGTCGTCTTTGGAAAATGAAGGTGACTCCAAAATCCTAACTTTCCTATGGATGTTTTACTTGGGTTTAATTTTGATCTGTAAGGTCATAACATCCCCAGAGGATCTTCGTTTTAATTGTACTTTGTTTTAAATATTTCGACAAAAATAAACACAAAGCACATGTGGGCTCAGACACAAAACCCCCCACATAAATGCATTCCTTAATCACAGTTATTATATTTCAACAGATCTCAGGGATCAAAGGAAATAACATATCATCACCAATAGCCACACTAATTGTGGAATAACTAATATCAGAAGGGTGGTAATAAAAAATCATGCAACTGCTCCATCTCAGCCATCCAATTATAACCATTGAAACAATGATCATGCTAAAATCCCCATGTTAACATTCATTATATAAATAAGCACAAAGCAGAGATAAACAGAAGGGTAAAAGGAAGAGGATTCTACAAGGGCTCACCTCCTCACGCAGAAGACCAGGTACCAAAGCATATACCTCAAAGCAATCTTTCTGAGCATATAGAGAGTGAAAGTAGTTAGAACCAACAAAAGATAGCCAAAATTTGAATCAAATCTAGATCTTGGGAAGAATATCAGGAGAAGAATACAAAACGCACTTACAGTTTCTCGTACATTGATCTTCACCCAATCAGCTGGAGGTCCAAGATCAACAACAGTCGTGACTACCCTACCAGATGAAAACATGTAGCCTTTGATTTGATCAGAAAAAAAAAAAGAGAAACAAGAAGAAATCAAATGCAGCCTTAATGTAAATCAGATTTGTTGCTTAATAAATGTATTAACAAAGTTTTACCTTCTTGATAGCATGGGGATGTTTTGAGGCAGTTAGGGAATGTATTGTTTGTTACATATTACAGCCTTCCTAAATGGTGCACTTCTATTATTTTTCCAACACCCAAAGCACATAGGATAGTCCAATGTCCAATGGTCAAAATCTTTTTAAAGTCCTTTTGCAAATGAAGATTTACGAATCCAAAACTATACACAAATGTTTTAGTAAGATTTCTTCCAAATTCAGGTATAATGCAAACGAGTCCACAAAAGTAAAATGAATGCTAACACAATCACTTCTTAGCAATGCATGAAAATAAAAATAGTTAACTTAAACTAGTACAGAGAAGAGGTGATCTAAAACAGAGAAATCATAGCAAAAATATAATATATATATTATATAATTACAGAAATGACCAAGGAGTAACAATCGTAACTGCTTATCTGCCTCAATATTTGCAGTTGCATGCTCCAGGTTAGTTGGTGCCCTGTGTTTAATCGAACCTGACAACACAAGACAATATAATAATAAATGCATTTTTGCATAAAATATTGATTGGCCAGAAATATATTTCATTGTTGGGAAACATACCAATGCTTTTAAGATTCTTTTCACGCTTTGAGGTAGAACTTAAGTTCTTGTCCTACAAAAAATAAAAAAAAGCATTTTCAAAATAAAAAAAATTGAACTGTAATGAAAGATGTACAAATTCTCTAGACATACACAACGTATAAAAATAAGTATAATCATTATATCAAGACATAGAGTTTCAGTGCACCTTAATAATAGGCTCGGCAACTTCACCATATCCAACAAGACGCTGTGCATGCCAACCCTGCATAGCGCGAGCTGCAGCATCCCTTCGTGCCCTGCCTGATCCAGGAGTTTGATGACCACTTGCCTGCACAAGAGACAGATAAAAGTATCACTGAGAGAGAGAGAGAGAGAGAGACGAGCTGCAGCATCCCTTCGTGCCCTGCCTGATCCAGGAGTTTGATGACCACTTGCCTGCACAAGAGACAGATAAAAGTATCACTGAGAGAGAGAGAGAGAGAGAGAGAGAGATATATATATATATATATAGTTAGTGCCTTATACTGACTATTAAGAAAGTCAACTAAACAACACCATGAAAAGTTTCAGTTAAGTAAATTAACAAGAACCCTCAACCTATGTTGCACAGACACAGATACGGGTATGGCGATACGATACGATATGATACATACAGCAATGCGGAAAATCTAGAAAACTAGCATACCGGTATGGCAAGGATATGGACATTAAAATAATAGATACTTGTAAACATAATTTACATTGCAAATTAATTGTTCATCTATCATGTTCATTTTCCATGATACCACACAAAATAAAATAAAAAATATTAAAGCATGCTTATTCTCATTACAAAATAGCAAATCTTCTTCTTTCTTCTTATTTCTGGGCGCCATTTTTTCTCAGAATGAGAAATCCTAGGTCATTTCCTCTTTCTGTCAAACATGAAGAAGTGGGGTAGGTCTGATTAACTTTTAAAAATTAAATTTTGAACCCCATATTTTTTTAATGTTTCAAAAAGACCAATGAATTTTTAAAATAATTTCAAAATGGCCCCTGGAAATCTCTTGACCATATCATGCTGTCCTGCGTGTATCAATGCTGTATTGATGCCATAGCCCGTAGTCAACTAAATGAAAACCAACAATACCCCATTTTCTGTATTGGATATGTATCAGAGTGTATCTAACCCATATCATTATCCGTATCCCTATCAGACTGTCGCCCTGGCTCAATTTGGAAGAATCAGTGCAACATAGCCCTTAGCCTAGTACAGAAAAGGATATTCTAGATGCAATCGAAGAAGTACATAATAAATAAATGAAATTCCACCTCCTTCTCAACGGTCGTGGACTGAGTGACGGGTCCAACAGGAAGTCGAAGCTCACCAGTTTGCCTCTTATGCTTCTCATATTCCAAAAGTGCCTGCACAAGTTGATAAATTCAGGGAATAGAAGACAAATGAAATAATACAAGCATTGGCAACAAGTAGCAATTTGATATGATGACTAAAACCATAATACATGGGAAACAGAGTCTAATAGGAACAGATTCAAGGAACTCATTTTTAGTGGGGTCAAGCTCCCTGTGAGAAATAGAGCTTACACACCTTTCATGACAGTACAGATAATCGAAAAACATAGCATATCCCCTTTGTATGTTAAGAAACAGGAAGCATATCCCCTTTGTTATGCAAATGAAACAACGAATCCACTTTATTATTAAGTATTAACATTATTAACTAGACTAGAAGACCCAAGTCATGATCCTCCCACTTAACTACTATCCAAATAGTGTTCCCAAAACCTATACGAATAGAATCACACATAGGACAGTAATCATCATGAGTTAATGCCTACTGATAAATCAAGTTTCTTTTTGTTTGTTTTTTTTTATACCCATAAATCCACCAATCAGCAAAGTGAAACAGCTTTGAAACTGCCCCTCCCCCCGGAACCCTACAATCTTTGGGAGGCAGGAAACACTAAGAAATAGCTAGGTAGGTACCTTTGGGGGTTTCGAACCTCAGACCACATGGGAGAAAACCATGGGCCTGGCCATTCCAACTAACCCCTCGTTGGTGATAGATCAAGTTTCTATTAAAGGAGCAAATTAGTAGTTGAACATCATCTCGTCCCTAAACAGGCATTACCTTCTCATAAAATATGCGGAATGTCCAAGATACTGTTGTGCAAGTCCTGAAGGAGATAAAAAGAGAAACAGTTCAGTCCAACAGATGGAATAATGTACTCTGCAAAGATTTAGATAAAAAATAAGAGCTGTATTAAATCCAGCAACATAGTATGTTATGAAGCTAACAACCAAAATAATAAATAATAAATAATAATAATGGAAAACATAGCAGCAAGATTTTAGTTGTCTGCAACATTTCTTTTCTTTGCTTTTTTTTTTTCTTTCCGAGGACATGATCTATATGCAGATCATAAACCAAAATCCATAATGACCTCCAACAATAAAACAGCTAAACTCCAAATGTCAAAGAAATTCAGCTTCTAAATTTTTTGTAACAGCAATCTTTTCTTTTATATTGGGGACATGACTATATGCAGCTTACAAACCAAAATGTGTAACAACTGGCAACAGTACTTCATCTAAACTCAAAATATCAAAGTAAGGTAGGTTCTATGCTATATTTTATACAAGAGTACCGCAAGTTCTAAACTTTAAGATTAATGCAGGTTCTAAATGATTGCTAGAAAACAACTACAAACAATATGTCCCTTACTTGGGCGGGTGGAAGGACTCTCCTACTTGCCGCCATAACTTTGATGCGGTCACCTGCAGTTACCCATAATATAATCCAACAAATAAATATTTAGACATGATCTCTTACTCCAGCACATAATTTAATGTAATCAAAACTCCAATTGCAGGTTCATATATTGAAGTGAAATTTTAAACTCAACCAAGTCTTCAGGAAGTTTTTAAATACTCCTAAAGTCCTTGTAGCTTATAAGTTTAGGGTTTTCATGACAATAAAACCAGGGCAGCAAAAACTCTTATGCAAGCAATTATAAACCACAATAACAGTTATCTTTTACTAATCAATAGAAACAATAATAATTCCTCTTGTCAACATCAATATTACATGAATGGAAAAAGTTAGTTTTTTAAAGTGGCATAACGCATTGTGTGAATCTAAGAAACAGTCTCCTATATAATCAGGGCCAAGGCTTAGTCAATATTCCAAGCATATGCACAACTTCCTAAATAACTATATTCAAATAGTTTGTCTGTGCTCCAGTTCCATATAAAATTTTGAGGAGTGAAACAAAGAGTTAGGGATTTGGTTTGATATGAGCCTAGCATTTTGCAAATTTAAGCTCAAATTTCTGTAATGTTGAAAGGCCTTCAATGCTGAAGGTACCTGAGTAATTTAAAATGCAAAGTTAGAAATAAAGTCTTTCATTTAGTTCACCAAATAGGATGGTGCATGCAATCGGGCAATAGATGTGCACTTCCGCACATTGCACCCTTTTGTATGTGTCAAAAAGAAAGATAGTAGATGGAAAGAGAAAAGAAAGAAAGTATATGGAACGATAAAGAGAGAAGAAGAATACAAGGAGGAGGAAGTCAGCTAGGGTTTTCTAGTCCGCACAGTTTGAATACCAAAGCCTAAAAAATGATTTACATGAAGGCGGGAGACCAATCCAAGTCAAACAAGGAAACAAAAAGAAAATAAAATCACATCATAAATGGAATCTAGAATAATGGAAAGTTCCCAAACAAATTAAGTAACATTAAATAAACTCCATAAATTCTAACATTCCCACTCAAGCGCAATAAACTATAGAGTAGTAGCACGGCTGAAGTGATGCTACAAACAAATATTTTTTTGACACACAACCAAACAGTAACAGGTCAGCCAATAAACTTAAGAGCAGTTTAACCTCAGGCAAATTAATTTATGACGGTTCACGTTCTAATGTCCAAGGGATTCTTCTTTTGAGCTACCCAAATCGAAACCTTAAGAGTTTTAATAAATCATTGAAGCTCTTCAAAATTTTCTTTGATTCTCATAGTATTTATCTATACATTGTATCCATGGACATGGCTCCACCTCTCCTCGTGTGTGAAGCATATGGGTAGACTTGGAGTGACTCCAAGCCACCTTTGGTGTGTTGCTCAACACCAGTGTGATGGCAGAATTTTTCTTTAGGGAGTGATTAAAAGCACCCAAAGGACGGAGTGAGTCCAGATCTCTTTTTTATTCCTTCCTCTTACCATTGTCCTACATCACATTTCTGGAAGACATAGGAACTATTGTTTCATTAAATGCTTCTTTGCATATCATGTTTCAAAAGCATTCTTTTCGGAGCTGATGATGGATACGAGAAGACAATTTGTATTTGTCGGAGCATAATATAAATCTTAGAAAGGAAGTTAGTAGAATTATACTTGTTTTTCTTTCGTCAAAATCAATCCAGAACCAAACCAGTTTTACCTGCCTAAGTTCCCTATACATAGATGGTTATGCTTGGTTCTTGGTTAATTTCAACAAGTTCAATTTGTTTTTTCGCGCAAAATTGAACTAATTTGTGAGAAATTAATTCAATTTGCTTTGAAAATTCAAAACTTTTTGGGTGAGACTATCACCATCATACCAAAGTTTTGAGATTGGAGGTAGTTAAAGCTAAACTCTCTACTCCTCCACTCTAGGTAATTTACTATATGGAATTTTCATAAGCCTGTTGAATTTCAGAATTTAATATTAGACTTGAAGTTGTCAAATTTTTGCTTAATGTGATATATTGTAGAACCTTTCAATCCAATACTATTCTTGGATTATTAATGGTTTTAAAAATCCAGCAACCCCTACACAACCACCTCTAATACAATGACAAATTCTACAATCTAAAAGATTGAGACACAAGATTTGTAGCTTACAACAAATGTTGTTTGAGAACATTGTTTTTTCTCAGATGCTTTTGATGACCAAATGTTTGTGATAAATAACATCCAATGTAAGTCCAACTTATTGGTTGGTGCAGGTTAAAGACAAGACTGCACACCAGCAGTACCCTTAGTCATTTTGAAACTTCGAACACCCAAATTGGAACTTTGTAATACCCTTTTAACATTCTTCTATTTGTCTCAAACTTCCATCAAATATCTTCATCTTCTATTTCTTTTATTTTTTTCCTCTCAGGGTAAAGCATTAAAGTTGTGAGTCAAAGCCTATGGGAAACAGAAAGAGAATCACAAAAAGGCCCATAAATGTTATACATATGGACCATAATTGTTTCTCTTTCTTTCTATGCTTCTTTCATTAACCATAATTTTAAAGATCAAAATTAATAGAGTTGAACAATAATGTCCTGATTTTCTCAAAGTTACCAAAATTTACCAAATTCACGATATATAGTAGGTGAACTTTCCCTCACATGATTCAGTTTCAGACAATATTTCATATGCCACAGATATAGTTGGTGAGCTTTTCCTCACCAAAATCACTGTATATAGTTGGTGAACCTTCCCACACATACCATGAATGAGCCTACTATAATTCAACTATCAACTCGTTTAATCTACTTATCAGGTTCCATTCATTTGCATCTATCATAAGATCCCAGTATTTAACAGTCCAGACAATAAATTAACGATAGGACAAACATTTTTAAATTGCAAATGTATAGTTTCAATAAGTTTGGCACGGTGTGGTGAAATTATAAACCAGTAAATCTATGGAACTTTCAATTAAGTTCTACTTGAGTGCAAGCATTCTTTGCAATGCTTTGTCTACAGCAGACAGATATGAAATTATGCTAAGCATTAAGTTTAATTAATCCAAAGAGAAACAAGATGCATACATACCACATCGTAGCCACCCAATCTAGTAACAGCCCTCCATAACCTACATCCCACAAAAAGTATGAAGAGATTAGACCATACCTGATTTCAGTCTTCAGACACATAATTACTCTTTTATACATAAAAGGCACACATAATATATACAGTGAAAATAATTATTTCCAGAATCTTACTTCAGGCAATTCAGCGGCTCTCCATAAAACTTAGGGGCCTTAAATTCCAAGGTGTTTTCCTTGTAGAAACTTTCCACCTCCTTCATAAATGCTGCTTGCTGCGATGGTGTCCCATCCCCCGTATCCTCAGCCTCAGCCATCTGCAAATTAGAAAAGCAAAATAAAAGAAGAAATGCAATTGAGAAATATAGCCGGGAAAGAGAACACTCATTGCATTAAAGTCATTCATAAACAAAAACATTATGTCTGGAACTAGGTACCTCGGTATCGTTCGACCCATTCTTCAACTCCCCCACCCCTACATGTTTATCTACAGGTTTGAGCTGATTTTTTACAGTGGCATTGCTGCCATCAGCCTTGTTTTCTATGGGCACATCACTAAGAAGAGCCTCATTTACTTTAACATCATCACCAACATTCCCCTCGTGAGTAGCCGGCTTGTCCTGAATAGCATCCCTCATAACTTGATCATTTGTTTCCGGTTGAGGTGGCTGCCCAAGTTGATCCTTCTCTTGGCCCAATTTTTCCTTGTCCTCCATCTAAATTATACTGATTTGATTTTACACACTGAAATCTGAATGCAACATAATATTCAATCAGATAAAGTTCATTTTATATAAACTAATAAAATGAAGTAATACATATACTGCTTCGTTCCTGGCGCTGAATGGAGTAAAATAAACACATAAATTAACAAAACACAGGAGATGCACTGGCACTTTTGGTTTTCCTTGTTCTTGAGAAATAGTTTCTGGAAAATCCAAACCCTAACATTCGGCCAGGTCCTAGCAAGAGTGTGACGTTCTCAATCTCTTGTTTTATTTTTTTAAATTAAATAATAAATAAATAAATAAAGTACGAAAGAAAGAACGCACAACCAATCGAAGTTGTTTGCTATGGTTTCGTTGATTTAACTAGGGGACCGAAGAGAGGAATAATAAAATTGGATCAAAAGACACGAAAAGAGTTATAATTTATAAATTCAAGCACTCAAGAGAATACCAAGAAAATGGGTCTTAGAGATAGAGAAACGCGGTGAAGCGAAGCTTGCCTTTGTTGTAGGCTGTAGGGGTAAAAGTGGCGGCCGAGACTGAGACTGAGAGTGAGAGATAGCACCGGCAGGGAAGTGAAACGGCGTCGTCTAGGGCAGGGTAGGGCTTTGGGGCTGGAAATGCAGCAGCAGCAGCAGCAGGAGGTAAATTAATGGGAGGGCAGAGACAGATAAGTAAATAATAATACAAGGAAAGTGAATTGTTGTTATCCGGAATACATGGAAACGTACGTTTTTGTTTTTATGAATGAACTATGGCATCATGTAGAGTAGAGCTTGTAAGTAAGAGAAGATAACAGCACCTCTCAGTGCTGCAATTTTATTTAACGCCGGTCGACGGTTGACGAAGACGACACCAAAATTCAGCAAAAACCAAAAGTCACTGCTGGCTGGCGAGTGGTGATCTGCTCTCTCTCTCTCTCTCTCTCTCTCTCTCTCTCCGTGATCCTTTGCTCCACCTCTCCGATTTAAAAGCACTTTTGACTCGACATTAGTGAACACACAGCACCTGGACAATTTATCTTACCAAATTCAATTCCAGGGCTTTTTAAATGGACCTGTTAATCGGTTTAGTTTAACATGTTTTTTAATATATTATTTTTAAAGTTTTAAAAGGGCTTAAATGTCTATTTGGGCTCTAATTTTGCATGACCATGCCCAGTTAGACTGCGTAGCTTTGTATGGCCCAGACCAAGCAGTTAAGTGAAGGAAGGCCCAGAAATGGGTTAAGGAATCGTGCCGTGATGATATTATCAGGAGGAGAAGTCTTCTACTTGCGAAAAGCATCAATTTTTGAATCTCAAGATGGTATTAGTTGTTGTTGGAGAACATCAGAAATTAACCAAATAACAGAATAAAAAATAAAACGAAATAAATTCTATTTATAACAATAGATCTAATCAATACAACAATAGTTGGCCCAAAAAAAAAAAAATCAATACAACAATAAATTAAATTGAAAATACTGATTTGGTTGGTGATAGAGTTATGCAGAGTTGCAATGTTCTTATCACAAATCAAAGTCTATAATGTGATTCTAAAATTCTATGTACTCTGGCTTGAACGAATTGTCTATTATATAAAGGTTTGAAGACCAATGATGGACTTAGAAATCTTATCTCATAGGGTCGTAGTGTAAATGTTCAAATTTTTATTTGGCGGCGACGGCAACAATGGAGAAGATGGGGGTTAAAGGTTTGGCGGGGTGGAGATTGGGGATTTAGGGTTAAGGAGAAAGGAATAGGGGTTTTGGAGAGGCTGGGATCGAGTGGAGGGGTTTTGGAATGGCTTGAACTATTTTAATTTTCTTTTAAAAGACCTGGACCAAAAAGACATCATTTTGGGCAGGTCATTGAAAAAAAAAAATCTCTGGACCAAAACGACGTTGTTTTGGCCAGTGTGTTTAAAAAAAAAAAAAAAAAAAAGAAGCGCTAGGGCAAAATGGAGCGTGTTTTAAAAAAAATGAAGCACAATGCATTTCTTCTTCTTCCTCACACAGCAAGCCTTTCCTTAGGCCAAATATCAAACAGGTGGTGGGCATCTCAAGAGGACTTTCAAAATTATTTCCATGGAGTCCATAGGGTCGTTTGACCACATTAACCCCACTGTGGGTTCGTCCCTTTTGAAGACTGATATCTCTTCATCCAACAACTGTTACCAAAATTCGAATTTCAGATAATGATATTATCTAAAAACTGAATTTATCATTAATAAAAAAATATTAATTATATTTAGTAATGATTGAGCTTCAATGTGGAAACCATCCGGAGGGAAGTCTTCACGCGCAGTTCACAATCTAGACTTTTGACCAATAGAAAAACAGAAGAAGCTTCTGGGAAACGAATTTCCTCAAATAACCCCAATAACTTCAACAAATTCGAATATCCTTGAGTTTGACAAAGGACAATTCTGTACAATCCTAAAACATAAAGAGAGGGTAGCGGTTACGTTCCGCGTCCGCCTCACGTCATGTTTCCTTCCTCGAAATTAATTTACAAGTCCGCCTCCGCCTCACAGCAGGTATCCTTCCTACAAATTAATTTACAAGTCCGCCTGCCTTTATGACGACTTCAACATTCTCCATCTTCTCTTTCGAAATCCACAAAGAAACCACAACGCTTCTCAAAACCCATATATATTAAAGAGATATGAGACAAGTGTTTTAGGTGAAGGCAAGGGTTTTGTTTTGTTGATCAAAATCATATCGAAGGCAGAGTTTATTATAATTTATTAATAAACGATTAATTAGCATGGGAGATTGCAGGCCACTGGGTTTCTTGCTGGGTTTGCCTTTTGCTTTGGTTGCATTGGTCTTATCTGTTGTTGGTGCTGTCATCTGGGTTCTTGGGTGAGTTCATTCATACACATGCAATGGCTGTCTTCTTGTTACATGAATTATCTTCTTGTTGAATCAATTTCTTAGATGTAATGTTTTTCGTTCTTTTTGTTTTGCAGGACGGTTTTGAGTTGCTTGTGTCCATGCTGCATTTGTGTTGGTGGGATAGCGAATTTGGCGGTCACTCTTATCAAGCTTCCTGTAAAAATAATTAGATGGTTCATCGATCAGATCCCTTGTTGAAGATGTCAGAGTTGGGTTTCTAGGGAATTTGTAAGATTATTTCTTCTGATTTTTCAGAAAATTCATGATTTGTAATTAGGTAGGATATTCGATTACACCATATATTGTTAGATTATATGTTGCATTTGTTATTTTTCTTCATCTGTGTCGAGTTGATTAAGAGTTTGTGCACTGGGATGGTAGATGACTCCATGATGGTGGATCGTGGGATAGGAAGTTTTCTAATTGAATTTTTTTTTTTTTTTTGGTATCAATTTTGCGAATATAAAATATCATTATTTAAGAAGCCTACATATTTTAAGAATTCAATCTATATTCTGTGGACTTTGTTGGAAGATTTAGGGCCCGTGGTATCTTACTTAGATCCATTTTTAAATTCAAAAACAATTTTTGAGTCCAAAGTCCATAATTCGTGTTTGATAAAGTCAAATTTTCAAAAATCCAACTCAAAAATAACTTTAAAAAGGACCAATTTAACAAAAATAAATAAATAAGAGGTTTTACATTATCTCTCTCTTTCTCTCTCTTAAAATCGGTATTTAAAAACTCGTGTTTAAAAATCACATCATGATTTTTGAGTTTTTTTTTTTAGTAGGATACCAAACAGGCCCTTAAAAGCTTTGACACAAGCCCACACACAAGCACTCAAGATGGTATCTAATTTGAGTTACGAACATTTATTAAAATAAAAGTAACTTGGTGTATTTTTGGATCATATTCCTAGTTCTAATCATTGTCAATTTTTTTCATTTGTCAAATAAGGTTTAGTTTTTAATTACAATTTAGTACCCTGTACTTACACCCTTAAGGTATGTTAGTCCCTGTCTTTTCAATTTTAACAATCGCATACCCTTAGTTTGTAAATTTTTTGCAATGTGGTTCCGCCGTTAGGGTTTCTGTTAGATCTCTCTGTTAACTGCCTACGTGGCATTGTGGGTCCCACATTTTTTAATTTTTTAATTTTAAATTGATTAAAATATGAATAAAATATTAAAAATCAAAAAATTTCTCTCTCTCTCTCTCTCTCTCTCTCTGTGTAAAAATTCTCCCAAACCGCTGCGATTTTCTTCTCCCCTTCATTCCACCATGCCCACTGTTGTTAATATTATGTTAACTCACAATTGTACGGGGCAATTAGTAGTATAGCAAGACAAGTACGAGGTCGTACCCACGAAGACTGAGAAGTTAAAACTAGTTATGTACTTAGATTACCAAATTCAAGAAAGTAGGAGGTTATGTCTAAAACAGAATTTAAAACAAGAGTGGTTGTGATTGTTGAACAAAAGAAGCAAAATGAAATTGCAAACAAAAACAAGTAAACAAATGTAACAAAGAGTGGTTTTAAGAGTTGGAAAACAGATTTTGAGACTAGGGCATTCGAATCACCAT
>NW_018921734.1:523088-534429 GCF_002207925.1 Prunus avium | reverse complement strand
AGGGTTGGGGGGGGGGGAGAAAGGATCGAAGGGGCCGCTGGTTTTGAGTCAATGGGTCCCAATATTTTTTTTTCTTCTCTTTTTAACTTTTCCTAAAAAAATAATATTTTATTCATATTTTAATCAATTTAAATTTTAAAAAATAAATAATGTGGGACCCACAGTGCCACGTAGGCAATTAACGGAGAGATTTGACAGAAACACTAACGGCGGAGCTACATTGTAACAAATTTAAAAGATCGGGGTATGCGATTGTTAAAATTGAAAAGACAGGGACTAACATGTCTTAAGGGTGTAAGTACAGGGTACTAAATTGTAATTAACCCTAGTTTTTAATAACAGTATGGGCACCAATTTGTTGACTAACTTATAAATACCAACACATGTGGCACATGATATGGTAGTTCATATTATTCTTTCATCTCATATTTCTTTTTTAAATTCCATAATTTTTTTGCAACCAAAAAAAAAACACCCAACGATTCCCCTCCCTCCTCCCCTTCACTTCTGTAAAACCCTAAAAACCCAAGGACTTATTATCATAAACAAATTAGTTTAAATTCTTTTTTTTTATTTTTATTCTAAGAACATGAAGGTTCCACCAAAAGCAAACAAGGTTGAGATTTACGACCCTTTTTGCTTTATTCCTATTGACATGAATTGTCAATGAAATTGAAAGAAAAAAATAGGCTTTGATAGAAGGACTAGCTTCAGATCTAAAATTTTCAAAAATTTAAATAAATAAATATAAAAATAAAATAAAAAACCAAATGGTTGTTCTCTCACCGTTGTGCTACAATGTCAAGATCTAATTAATTAAGAAGATGAAATATGATAACTGTTTATACCCAAAATGAACAGCAAATGAGTACAAGACACATGGACAAAATCGACTCTGGTCAAAGATTGCCTTCGGCATCCAATACCTGGTCAGAGCTGCCTTCGGCACCCAGGCTACCGATCCGTCCATTAGGGAAACGCCCTCACCAGGGACACATGGCACGCTCAAAATAGACGTCCACAGTCCCACATTGAAAAGGGTCGTCTATTGTGAAGTAAATATGACGGTTTTTAAAAAAAAGGGTCGTCTATTATATGTAAAGATGACGGTTTTCATAAAAAACCATCATCTTAACCTACAATACACGACGGTTTTTAATAAAATCGTCGTCTTTCCTCCTATAATTAACGATCTTTACCTCTAAACAACGACGATTTTCTTTAAAAACCGTCGTCTTTACAGGTAAACAACGACGGTGAAAAGTTGTCGTAGTTTGACACCCAAAAAGATGGCGATCGATTTAAGGACGGTTTTCAAAGCATTACAACGACAGTGGATCCCCGTCGTCTATTTCGTTTTTTGTAGTAGTGCACTTTTTGACGTCAACAATAACCAAACTTTGTAACCCTAGCTTAATTCAATTTCATCTGATGCGGTGGCAAAATCGAAGTACAGGACTTGCCCTATACCTAGAATTGCATAAAGATTGGCAGCGTTCTAGGTTTCTTTTTTCTGTCAGGGGTGGGGAGGCAAGGGGTTTATGTGGAATGATGGTTGGTCTATTTCTTGTTGTTGTATTTTTTTCCCCTTTTTTGGGAACAAAATATGTAATTAAGAAAAATGAGGTAGCGGTGACATGGTATGCCATGTCATGTGCCACATGTGTTGGTGCCAATAAAGTTGGTAAACAAGTTGGTGTATGTTACTGTTTTAAGGGTAATGCTAGGGAGACCATTTATTTGTATCATATTTGTGTACCCTCTGATGTGGCTGTTGAGTTGGCTATGCCACATCATTAAATAAGTTTTTAACGTTTTTAATTTTTTATTATTTTTTTCACCCTTCACTTTATAGAAACCTAAGCGACACCAAGTGCCAGTCACAGTACCTTTAGCTCACCGACTCCTTCCTCCCCCCACCTGTAATACCCCGAAACTTTCAAAGTGGATTTTCATATTTCAATGAAAAATAATATTAGAGAATGATTATGAGTATTTTATCAAGTGATTTTGGATTGAGATTATTAAATTAAGTGTGTTTAATTTCAAGTTGGACAAAAATAACAAAAATACCCCTATGAGTGTATAATTACCAAAATACCCTTGTAGGCCCAAAAAATAAAAAGCTTTCAAATCCACCATTTATGAAAGGATGAGTCATCTATTCTAAATTGATGACTCACCTAGCCTAAGATTCTTCAATCATGAATTTATTCTCTTCCTCCTCATTCATTGTATCATCACTCTCTTCTAAATTGATGACTCACCTAGCCTAAGACTCTTCAATCATGAATTTATTCTCTTCATCCCCATTCATTGTATCATCACTCTCTTGTAAATTGATGACTCACCTAGCCTAAGACTCTTCAATCATGAATTTATTCTTATCCTCATCATTCATTGTATCATCAGTCTCTTCCTCATTCACAATATTTTCCTCCTCATTCTTCTTTTGTTCCCCTTCAAAATTTAAAATTCGTCACTTCCTTAGAGCAGCCGAGAACTCAAATATCGAAAGCTCCAATGAGAAAACTTCCTTCATAAAAGTTGTTCATTTATGTGATTCCTATAACATGCTCCAATTTCACCTCAATCCGACTAGTACAGACTCCGAAAAGTTGGTATGATCACAATAAGTTTACCATTTCCTGATTTCACAGTAGTATGCTCGGTTTCAATATGTTTTTGTGATTTTCATATACTCAAATGACTTTGGTTCCTTCATCAAAGTTGTTTGCAATGCTGTCTATTATAATATATCAAAATTTTAGGTTGATTAGACTTCTATAGTCACCTTGGGAACGTTTAGAGTGGAACTTGTTTATAGTCTTCGACCCCAAGAATGGAACTTTTTTCTTAGGGACTTTTTCATTCCAGTAGCTTGACGAGTGGGCCTGGGCTGCTGTAAAGAGCAAATGGCTGGAATCGCCCCTTGTGTCTGAGTTCAAGAATCAGACCCCAAGAATGCTTCGAAAGGGTAGCAGAGCCTTAGGAAGCACCCTGGTTATCTTCACCAACAAAAAAGACAATTGCTTGTAGATAAATGTTATGGCTTGGTATGAGAAGCTTGTGACATGAGAGCAAAGCGATCATGAGTTTAGCATTAAAGAGAGAGAGGGCTGTGAATTCCTATGAGAAATAGGGGTTCTAAGGAAAGGCAAGGGAAGAGAGGATTTGACAAGGGTTTGGCTGAAAAGAGGGAGAAGGAGACAAGGAGAGGGCGATGAGTGGCTTAAGTGATTTTCCGGCAGCTCGACAAAGGTTCTATCAAGAATTGGAACAGTTTTGCCAAGAGGGAAAATGGGGAAGAAGGATGAATAGTGCACAAAATTGCTAGGTTTTGAAGATTAGAGGGAAGCTTGCTCTCTCTGGATGTGGTTTCAAGGATGAGAGATGATGCTTGCTCTCTTGTTCTGGGTTGTTGGTTGTTGGGTAGGAGGTGCCTTATTTATAGTCGCTGGAAGCTCCTCCTTTCCAAGAAACCTTAATGGTTTCCATCCAATTTGGTCAAGTCTTTCCTTTCCTTTCTCTTCTCTTCCTTTGACTCATCCTATTTGGTGAAATTCTCTCTGCCCAATCACACAAAAACAGGGTTTTGGGAGCTCTAGGCTTTTCCCACAACTGTTTCAGTGGGGAACTCCCATTTTCGGCCATCTCCTTTCCTTCTTTCTTCCCTCTTCCATGGCTAGATCTAGTGGGGGGAAGAAATGGGCATGTACGTTGGTTTGAAGGGTGTTTTGCTCAAGTATCCTTTGGTTTTTTGGATGGCTTGTGTTGGGAATTGTCTTTGGCCATGTGCTGGAGATTCCCAACAGCCTGCATACATAGGTAACTTTTGGCTTTGTCGTTGTTTTGTCTCCAGCCATGTGCTGGAGACTTTCAGATATTTTATAGGTCATTTGGGCCATTCTTTAAGGTAATGGGCTAGTTCACTAAGGGAATGAGCTAATTTCCTAGAGTATTGGGCTATTTTTCCTAAAGTATTGGGTTATTTTCTCTCTTTTATGCTTACCCACATATTTGGGCTCAAGAAATGGGCTTGAGTTTCGGGGCTCCCAAGCAGCCCAAAACTTCCATTTCTCGGCTCATCAATGGGCCTCACGAAAACTCGTAACTATCAATATCACAACCCGCCCAGCAAGCCCCAGACATTCGCGTGGCTTGGGCCCACTTAAGCTTCTAGCGTGGCATGTTGCTTATTTCCTTGGCATGGCACGTGTGCAAGCGTATATGACGAACTCTTGCGCACCCAAGTTGGGTTTCCTCCCAAGTTAGGTGTTGTATTGGGCTATAAATATATTTGGGCCCAGCCTTGGATTTTTTGGGCCTCAACAATCATCAACTTCTAAGAATTCCAAAAGGAACTCTTCTACTTTTACAACGTGTGTGGAAACATCCATACATCTCATTATCAAGGTCATTGGTTCTTGATCACTTACATCGGGTGTACAATCATGTATAACAGAAAAACACTTTGCTTTTATTTTTATTTTTGAAATGACTGCAGTTTTGATTTCATATGATAACCTAATGATAAACTCATTTTGAATCTTTGGACTAAGATAGTGATGATAAAATTCTTTATCATCAATTCGTCTCAAGTGTTCTTTCATGATTGGATCCCATTCCGTAATCATTTCAATTAAGCCCATAAAATTTCCATTGCTATCTTCATGAATCCTCTCATTCGTTCCACGAAATGCCAAGTTATATTTGACAAGATATTTTACAGCATCAATTATTCTTATTAACACACCTTTCCAATATTTTTTCTCTTTATTAATAAGCTTTTGAACATGCTTATCAATTGTAACTTTTGTTGCAATCTCATTTGCAAATCAATCCATGTGCTCATGTTAGTCATGTGCTCACCACTCGCTTCATGTTCTTTAAGTCTCACACTAAGGTGTCCCCAATCACTATATCCTTAATTAGCTAATGGATTGATTCTTCGACTTTTATTAAAGAACTTGCAACAAAAGCAAAACACCTTATTTGAATGCTTTGAATAAACCAACCATTCCCTATTATACATATCTCCATTTGATAAATAAACGAGTGTAAAATGTTAAAGAAAAATGCCTAGAAAATTTATCTCTAGGTCCCTTCTCAATTGATAGATCTCTTGAAATTCCAAATCTTGCATAGAATATCTAATTTAGCTTTGGTTGATTTGAAGAAAAAAAAATGTCGCAAAGAAAGATTCAAGAGTGAGTCAGAGAAAGAAGGCTAAAGAAGATGATTGGGGAAGACTGGAGAAGAAAACACGTCAAACACAAGACTGACCAGAAAACAACTTAAAACAAATTAGGTAAAAAAAAATTCATATATCATATTGGGTTAGGAAATTGAAAAAAAAGAGAGGTCCATTTCATTGTTTCTCTTCTCAAATGGCCTTTTTTTAAAAATTTCCAAAAGTGAAGTATGAAGTAGTAAAAGCCTTTCTTGGTTTCTTTTTATAAGTGGGCCTTAAAAAATTTGGGGGACTTGTGCAGTTGCCCAGCCTGCACAGGCTATGGGCTAGGCCTGTCAGTGCCGCAACTAAGAATTTCTCTAGGGACAACAACATAATTGGACGAGCAAGCTATGGGAGTGTGTCTAAGGGCATTTTGGATGATGGCTCTAAAGTTGCATTCAAGAGGTTCAAGAATTTCTCGGCTAGTGGAGAAAATAATATCTGTACTATTCTTGGGTTTTGTCTTTTCAAATAGAAACCTTTGGAATTGTTCTTGTGTGAAAATAATATGGGTGATTTCCTTTTTATTGATTTTTCTTGTAAGATGAATTAAAATTAAATAGACATTTTTTATAGATGAATTTGAAATTTGGAACAAAAGATCCATATTTAGGGAGAGTTTTAAAATAATATTTTTGATATTGTCTTGACTTGCATTCTTGAAATTCTTTGAATCACTGGTATCTATAGTTGAAATTGTATGAAATTTAGTTCTATGCAATTGTTGTTTGTATGTCACTGTATCAGAATTGAATAGGCACTTTTTTTCATTATTTAAGAATACGATACTAAATATTGGGACAAAATGTGTGGAAACGAGGCCTAGCAAGGCCTAACAAATCATCTAGCAAAGACGAACTAAGAGGGTGGCACCCCAATTCAATTAGAGGTTGTAACAACATTAATCCAATCTCAAACTACAAGCATTCAATCTCAAGTGCAATTATTTTTTTGTTCGAAAAGATGAACTTTCATTGCAACACAACAACTGAGAAACCAACAATACAAATAAGAAAGCAAAAGCAGAGGCTAGAAGCTACATCCAAAGCCACCAACACCCGATGCAAAACAGATAGCACTAGAAAAACAAAATAAAGAAACATACTGAAAACTATGTTCTAATTTAAAGCAATATGGTCTTCTAACCCGATGCAAAACAGATAGCACTAGAAAAACAAAATAAAGAAACATACTGAAAACTATGTTCTAATTTAAAGCAATATGGTCTTCTAACCCGATGCAAAACAGATAGCACTAGAAAAACAAAATAAAGAAACATACTGAAAACTATGTTCTAATTTAAAGCAATATGGTCTTCTTTTTTGGTGAAATGGGGGAGATTAACCCCTAAACACAAAAAAACTAAATGGCAGAGACAGTACAAGTTCTAGGAACTCTTAACAAATCATCATCAAAGATAGCCTCAACCCAGCTAGGAATCTCATCAAGCACAACAAACCCCAAATAAAAATTATAGCTCCCCTTCGCTAAACAGTCAGCCACCCTGTTTTTCCCTATAGATGTGGTTAATCACACAATTACCCACTTGTCACATAAGAGTGTAGCAACTAGACAACAAAGATGCCATCAGATGTAGAACAAAGAGAGAAGATTTTGGCAGAAGTAGGACTGCAGTTGCAGAGTCCATTTCAATATGCAAATTCGAGACGCCCCTTTGGATAGCAAGTTTCAAACCAAAGAACAACCACCATATTTCAGCTGCTATGATGTCACCGCTCCCCAGATTGGCCATAAAACCACCAATCCAATTCCCTTTTTCATCGCGTATTACTCCCCTAGCACCAATGACTCCAGATGCACATTTGCACGACCTATCAACATTAAGCTTGAACTGACCAGTATGAGGAGGATCCCAAACAAGAAAATTTTGAGTTGTGTTAATTGGCTTATGAACAGTAGAACTGGCCTTCACCCATTCTTGAGTAGCAATAAAAATAATATTTCTGATATCAAAAGCCAAATCCTCTTCTTCACCAAACACTCTTATTGCACCATTTCCAGATATACCAACATGTAAAACCAAAAGCGATGTTCCATGAAATTCCAGATTGCTAATGAGACTTTGTTAACAAATTAACCTTCAACTGACTGCTTTTACAATTTTGACCTCTCAGGGTAAAAGTTCTAGATCTGCCACTGCTTACTTTACTTTCATGTTCAACGTATCGTGCTACTACTTGGATTGAATTGACTTGTCTTCGGTAGTATATCACTTTGAATTCACCAAAGTTAGAGTGATTGAGCACTCAATTGAAGCACGGTTTAAGTCCAATTTGACGGACTTTGAACAGGTTGACACGACCTGTTTATCAAACTCTTTAAGTACATTGGTGAGTTGACCCAAAATTCACCCAATTATTAATCGTGTCTTAGTTGGTTAACTCAAACATAAGATTTGTTCGAGTTTTGAATATTTTATTCTAATATATGATTACAATGTACGATAATTTGGGCTTTGATTGATTATGTACAAGGCACAATTTTACTATTATTAAGTCTAAAAGGGAGCCCTGATTAGTTGACTAATAGAGTATCCTAATAAGGAGGGCAATCAAGCCCTAATAAGGTGTGTCTATTGGTATTAATTAAATAAGATACTAAAAGGAGCAATCACATTCCTTGATAGGGGGGATCTGATTTGTATTGTATTCTTATATAAGGAGGTCCCTGCACTCATAGAAATACATGTTCTAAAATACCTAGTCCTATTTACTAGTTAGAGCATTCGGTGCTGCAGAGAGTAGAAGCCTTCCTTGTCTGCTGTGATCAATGGCTTCATTAGGTAAGACTCAATTCTTGTACTCTTAGTTCTTATATGGTTCAATTCATACGATGAGTGTAGTTCTTTGCATGTATGCTATATATCTGGATTAAATGTATTCATCTATGTGCTTACATGTGGTATCAGAGCTCCTGCTATATGCTTAGACTTCGCTCACTAAATTGTTGAATAAGGAAATATGCAATCGTATGTTTGTTTTGAATTATTATTATTATTTTGGTTAAAGGATTTTAATAAAAGTCCAAAAGTACACGTATTTGCCTTTTGTTGTTTTGTTAATAATAATAATAATAAAATAATAATAAATAATAATAAATAATAATAAAAAAGGGGTTTTGTTTCTTTTTTCTTCTCATCCCCATTCAATCTGGGCGGGTTTTATAGGCAAATTGAATTCATTTGGGGTTTTGCTTTTTTCTTCTCATCTCCATTCAATCTGGGCATATGGAATTTTATAGGCAAATTGAATTCACCCAAATCAAAATTTTCAAATGTTTATGTTGTTTTTTGATTGCTTATGATGGTGAGATCTATTCCACTCCTACTTTACTTCTTGATGCGCTAACATCAAAGGTTAAGGAAGAAGCAAACAAGGTAAAAATTACATGTACATAATCAATCAGATGTATACACCTTTTGTGTGTGATTCTTATACAATAAATTTATGTTTATGTTTGTTTTCATTAGATGTAAACATAAAGTTTGGTTTTACTGTACATACTGTTAGTATGGTAATTAAGAAATTGGCCTAGTTTTAAGGAGATATTTGATGTTCACCAAAGTAGATAGTTCAAATAATCTATCTTAATTTAAAGTTCATTTGAAATATATAGACAATAATTTGTAATCTTCTAAGTTATAACGGGTAAATTAAATCTCTCAAAGGAGATTTTTCTCTTTATCTGGTTCAACTTGAGATTAGTGTATTACAATTTTAGAGTGCTTGGTTGTGAATGGTTTCTTCTACCTAAAGGTGTAGGGATTATTTATTGACATTGTATTCTATGTATTGGTGGTACAATAAAGAAATTTTTTCATTGCATACTATGTTTTTGCCCAAAGGAAAAATATAATAATGCATAAAGTTTCTCAGGGATTTAAAGAACAAAACTAAAGTTCATCTTTTTGTTCTTGATAGTGTAAATTAACATAATATGTTCTGGCTGCTTCATCAGTTGTGAATCCCTCTTCAATTTCTCTTCAATTGAGACATGGACTGGAAGTAACTACAAGAAATGGAAGCAAGATGTGGAGATTGTTCTTGGGTTCATGGACTTGGATTTAGCTCTACGGGAGGATGAACCTGCAGCTCTTACAAATGAAAGCAGTGATGCACATAGAAGGCAACATGAAAAACAGCATAAGGCTAACAGGATGTCTCTTCTCATTATGAAGAGGGCTATGACAGAAACAGTGAGAGGTGGTATTCCGAGCAATGATAAGGAAAAAGCTTTCCTAGAGGTTATTGGTGAGAAATTCAAGGAGTCAAAGAAGGCTGAGATGAGAAGTTTGATGAATGCCCTCACCATTATGAGATATGATGGTGAAAGTAGTGCCAGGGAGTACATTATGAAACTCATTGACATTGCCAATAAGCTCAAGGATCTGGAAGTAACCATCTATGACCCTTTCCTCATGCATGTAGCTCTTAATTCACTACCACCAAAGTTTGGACAACTGAAAGTTTCTTACAACACGCAAAAGGAGAATTGGGATCTTAATGAGTTGATCTCCATGTGTGTACAAGAGGAGGATAGACTGAAACGTGATCAAATGGAAGTTGTCAACCTTGTGCATTCGACTTATGGTAAGAAAAATGGTGCATCAGGTACTGGGAGCCATTTCATGCTTTTAAGTCTTCAAATGCTTCTGCCAAAACTGCCCAACCACCACCTAAAGGGTCTCAAAACGTTAAAGTCAACAAAACTGAAATTTTCAAATGCTTTGTTTGCAAAAAGTGTTGTGAATTAAGACTAATTCACTCCCCTTTAGACCTTGTTGTTGATGGACTTTGGACAAGACTCAATGATGGATGAGTCTTACACACACACACAGAAAATAACCAAGCACAAATGGCACAAGTGTTTATAGAGGTTCAGCAAATTTTGCCTACATCCTCTTGGTGATCCCCTTGAGAAATTTCACTAATGAAGATAGGTTACAACTTTAGTTTACAACCGAAAAAACCCCCTTAGAACACTACCCTCACAATCTGTTTCTCTCACACCCTTGCTCAACACCTTAATACACTTAAGAACTCTCTCTTCTACTTGACTCACTAGTGTCCAGCTACTTTGCCTCTCACATTGCTATCTTGCTTCCTATCTATCTCAAATACACAACCTCTTGCACTTGAGAAAAGCCTCATAACATCATCCCACGTTCTGCCCTTGTTTTACTGAAGTAGATCACACCTTGGGCAGGCAAAGGGCTTGATAATGACAGCTACAAGTTCAGCTACCCAATAAAGGTAGGAACACCTTGAAACAAGCCAACATCTTTCCTTAATTTGCTCTCCTTGCTTCCCAGCAACTTGCCACCTTTCATTTAAGTCAGAAGTGACTTAAAATATCCTTGCAAGTGGATAGAAAACGATAGCACACTAAAGAAACTGTTGAGAAACAGTGCAAACTCGAA
The DNA here is from genome assembly GCF_002207925.1 of Prunus avium. The sequence goes on along the minus strand of NW_018921734.1, from coordinate 523,753 downwards.
ACAGCATGTGTCGGGCGACCGGTCGCAAGAAGATTTCGCTCCAGGCCTCGACTCTGCCTGAAAACGACCGGTCGCAAATAGCTGGCGACCGGTCGCTAGTCGACTTAGCTCCAGACTTCGACTCTGCCTGAAAACGACCAGTCGCAAATGTCATGCGACCGGTCGCTGGTCCAAGATTTAGTATCCTTTATGCGAGCCAATTTTCCAACAGGAATAACGGTACGTTGTATGTATTCTATGTGCTAAGTTTTTCACCTTTATTGTAGGTATGCTATATGTTATATGTGTACCTAATAAAGGAGAATACGATTTATGAGTTTTATGCATGTGTTGGTATATTAATTTTTGTCTTCCTATTGGTTTTCTTCACTGCATACTAATAAAGGAGAACACGATTTGTGAGTTTTAAAATCAATTTTCTGCTCATGCATTTTTTTCATTTACACACGTGATCTTCATTTTGACCTTTTGTTTAGGTAGATTATGTGTATCCTATAATATTAATACCTACCTCATCAGCAAATTAACAACACCTCTCAGCACACCCAGTCAAGGGTCAATATAATAGCCGTTGAAAACAAGATTGCTCAATACACCCAGATTGCTCCAACAGTTGATGTGGCATGGACAGCTTGCAATGAACATGGATATTATGCTTTAGGAAT
>NW_018921734.1:490520-511285 GCF_002207925.1 Prunus avium | reverse complement strand
CCATTAAAGTGTGGTCTTATAATCATCAAAGGATTCTAAGACTTGATACAATTAGGAGTTCAAATACAACTAAACCTGCAGCTCTATTAAAGTTAGTGTTCTAAGGCTAATATAAGAGCTAGAAGGATTTCTATCTTAATTGTGGATTAGAAGTTATAAACCTAATGCAATAAGGACTTCTTAAGAGTTTCTTGATGGGCAAGACTCTTAGGAAGATGCATATAAATACAAGTGCCCCTGCTCAACCGATCAAGCCAACCCACACAAAAGAATTCACCCCATCTAGAATGAGTGTATGAAGGGATCGGATTGAGGAGAAGAGCTCTTGTGTATATTCTTGATATTTCAACAGTCTCTACGACATACCAAAGATATGTGTTCTACTTATGTGCAGTCAATAAAGTCTACACCGTCTTCATACCCTACAATGAATATTCAACCAATTGTTCAAGACCAAGCTGACGTTCACAAAGGGTTAGAAAGTCAGCTATTCATAAGGATTTTGTTGTTTACCTTCCAGAAGTTGACTATGTTGGAGATATATATGACCCTTCTAATTTCAAGCAAGCAATTGAAAGTGAACATACTGATCTATGGAGAAAAGCAATGGAGGATGAGCTTCAATCTATGAAAAAGAATCAAGTTTGGTCACTTGTTGATGCAAATGCAGCTGTGAAACCAATTGGTTGAAAATGGATATTTAAAACAAAGAGAGACTATAATGGCAACATTGAGAGGCACAGGGCACGGTTGGTTGCAAAAGGGTTTACACAAAGAGAGGGAGTAGACTACACAGAAACCTTCTCACTAGTTTCTTCGAAGGATTCTTTAAAGACTATTATGGCATTAGTGGCACACTTTAATCTGGAGCTTCACCAAATGGATGTTCAAACAGCCTTCCTAAATAGAGACTTAGCTGAAACTATTTATATGATACAACCACCAAGATTTGTTGAAAGGGGGAAGGAGAATATGGTGTGTAAACTTCAAAAATCCATATACAGCCTCAAGCAAGCATCAAGGCAATGGTATCTTAAATTTGATGACGTAGTTACTGCTTTTGGTTTCATTGAAAATAAGTTGGATGAATGTATTTATCTTAAAATCAATGGCTCCAAATATATCTTCTTAGTATTATATGTTGATGACATACTCTTGGCTAGTAGTGATTTGAATTTATTGCAAGACACAAAATCCATGTTGTTTAACATTTTGAGATGAAGGACTTAGATGAAGCCTCATATATCCTTGGCATTGAGATAATGAGGGATAGGTTGAGTAATTTATTGGGGCTGTCACAAAGAGCATATATAGACCGTGTGCTTAAGAAATTCAACATGAAAAATTGTTCTCATGGTGAAGTTCCTATAGGCAAGGGAGATAAATTCAGCAGTCCAAGAAATGAATTGGAGAAGAAATGCATGCAAGACAAGCCATATGCTTCTTTAGTAGGAAGTTTAATGTATGCACAGGTGTGTGTACGAGACCAGATTTGGCTTTTGTTGTTAGTGTTTTAGGAAGATTTCAAGCAAATCCTGGTGTACATCATTAGGTAGCTGCTAAGAAGGTCTTGTGGTACTTACAGAGAACCAAGAATTTTATGCTTGTGTATGGAAAAGAGGATAAACTTGAAGTAATAGGATATACATATTTAGATTTTGCTGGGTGCATTGATGACAGAAAATCTACAAATGGTTACATCTTTTTCCTGGCAAGTGGAGCTATTTCTTGGAAAAGTGCAAAGCAAACTGAAATTTCTACCTCTACTCTGCAAGCTGAGTATATAGGGTGTTATGAAGCCACTAAACAAGTGGTGTGGTTGAGGAACTTCATTGGGTGATTGTGGACTCTATATCAAGTCCATTAAAGATCTTTTGTGATAATAAGGTTGTAGTATTCTTCTCTAAGAACAACAAAAGAACATCTGCCTCAAGGATTTTGGATGTAAAATATCTAGTTGTTAGAGACAGAGTGAAGAATGAAGAAATCATCATTGAACACATTGATTCTTAATCCATGATTGCTGATCCTTTGACTAAGGCATTACCAGTGGGAGTTTTTAAGGATCATGTAACTCAAATGGGATTAGTTGAATCTTTTGATTAGTGGGAGTAAGGTTTGCTTAATACATGTTTCTGTTTCATTATGTTCTGAAGAAAGTTATGCAGATAAATGCCATTATTGTTTTTCAATTCAGTTCTTTATACTGTTTGAATTTAAGGAAGAACATAAGCTCTTGTTTTAAGCATTGTTTATTTGTTGTTTTTGATAGATGTCATCATTTGCAAAGTGACTAAACGTTGCCTTCGGTATATACAATGTGCAAGTAAACTGTTTTTTTTGTTTTGTTTTGGGTTTTCACAAATAGATGGATGTAAAATTTTGCTTCAATGGAGGATTGATGTAGTACAAGCTGTAGGAGTTAGATTAAGCACTTAAACAGTAGAACATAGAAGAATATAAGAGACCGATGAGAAGAGATATAAATCAAAAAGACGAGATAAAAGGGTAGAAACAGTAGAACAAAGAAAAATATCGGAGATCGAGGAGAAGAAATATAGATCGAAGGGACGAAATCAGAGAGTTCTAGGAAAAGGTTTACTCAACATTCAAATATGAATTTTAAAGAACTACATGGGATTATTTATAGCAAACTAAAACCTAGAAATAATAGGATAAAAATCCCTTGATTAAACAGAAATCCTAACCCAAATAAAATAGGAAACTTAAAACTAGAAATATGGAAATCTGGAAAAGTAGAAATCCTAGTAGTAATTGGAAAACTAGAGAATCTAGGAAACAAACAAATACATTAGGAAACTAATAAATTTTGGTCCTATGCGTCCTGCATCATTCTCACCCTGCGACAAGAATCCGACTCCGCGACTCGTAAACAACCACAAAATGTAAATTAACGCCGATGGCATCGACTGCTAGTATGAATAACATGGGACTAGGGTCAGCAATCATCGATGTCTAGATCATAGACACCTTTGAGAGGCTCCACATTCTCACAAGCAGGAGTGTTGATAGTTAAAGTTCGCTGCGGACAACGAGAGGCAATATATCCTTTGGCATGACAATGGAAATATTCAATGCAAGCATTAGAAAACAACCGGTCCTTTGTTAGGTGGTGGTGTAGTAGGGTTAGATGGTCCTTAAAACCACGTCTTCATACTCATAGTGGCGTGAGTTAGGTTGGAAGTTGCAAGTTGACCAGAATACCCTGAATGTTGTGGCGACAAATATGTCTCAGCTTCCAAGGCTTGGCAATAGGCGTCCTCCAACACATCCGAACGTGACCTACTTACCTCGTGTTTGAGATCATTCCTGAGGCCATGAATAAAACGAGAAACTGTAACTACGAGCTCTTCCTGCATGGCAGAATGCAATTTGTGCTCCACAAAACGGGAATAATAGTCTTGGACTGTTGAAGTACCCTGAGAAAGAGTCCATAATTGATTTAACAATTGGCGACGAGAAAAAGATGGAAGGTATTGTTCCCGGAGTTTCAATTTCATCTTGTCCCATAAAATCACAGGGGTTTGTCCGAGTTGTTGAAGATGGTGTTCAGTAGCCTTCCAGTATTGCTTTGTGGCTCCTACCAGTTTGAGTTTGGCGAACCGGATTCGTTGTGCATCGAATATATCATACCATTCAAAATAATCTTCCATAGCCGATATCCAATCAACAAATAGAGTAGGATCCCTGCGACTATCAAAGTCGGGAGCGGCAGGCTTAGCATGAAGGGCAATCTCAAAACCCAAGTTTCTATGGACGATGTTCTGTTCATGGGGTCGGGGCGGCGAGGGAGGGACAGTGGCATCCACCAGAGGAGAGCCCATCGTATGTTGGGTATAATGTGGTTTAGGAGCAGATCTAGCAACATAAGTTAGTTCGGGCCAAACCATAGATGTCCCCGCAGAAGATGATGGAAGGCCCAGGTGGCCTTGGAACTTGGAATCCATATACGGATTGGGAAGGAGACCAGCCTGTGGTGAATGTGTGAACGAACCGGATCGAACAGAGCATGTGGAGGATGGCTCAAGAGTCGAGGTTGTTGACGATTAGCGTCACGGAAGCTTGTAACTTGGCAATATTTGTTGACATGGACGAAAATTCAGTCTTTTGATCAACCATCAATTTGGCTACCTAATCTTCTAGCTAAGTGACATCCGTAGAAATTTTCGCTTGGAATTCCTGATGTTGTGTAGCCAAATTGGCAACGGTGATGTTGGGAGCCATGGGGACACGTAAACACAACGAAGCAGAGGAACAACGGTGGAGCAACTAGGCTCTGAATACCAATTGATGTAGTACAGGCCGTAGGAGTTAGATTAAGCACTTAAACAATAGAACATAGAAGAATATAAGAGACTGAGGAGAAGAAATATAGATCGAAAAGATGAGATAAAGGGCAGAAACAGTAGAACAAAGAAGAATATTGGAGATGGAGGAGAAGAAATATAGATCGAAGAGACGAAATCAGAGAGTTCTAGGAAAAGGTTTAGTCAACATTCAAATCAGAAGTTTAAAGAACTACATGAGGTTATTTATAGCAAACTAAAACGTAGAAATAATAGGATAAAAATCCCTTGCTTAAACAGAAATCCTAACCCAAATAAAATAGGAAACTTAAAACTAGAAATATGGAAATCTGGAAAAGTAGAAAATACACTAGGAAACTAATAAATTTAGGTCCTACGCGACCTGCATCAAGGATGCTTTACGGTTGCTTCACATTCGGGCCACAAGCCACATGAAGAAGGCAGACCAAAAAGTAAGCGTTACTGAAGCGAAAACATAAGCCCACAGCATGATAACTGAACATTCCTTTTCTCCTGCTCCGAACAATTGAGCCATTATTCCTACCACAATCAAGAATAAATTTAAATCAATCAATCCATATTGTTAGGAAAAATAACGACTATTGATTATGAGAAATAACCAGCCACGCAGATTGTAATTTGCATTGCTAAAATTGAAAGGAGAAAAAACCCACCAGAAGAGCGTACGTACGTACCTATGTTCATTGCTGGTGGGAGTGAAAACTGAAGCAGAAGAACAAACAGATACAATGGATCAGAATGCACCAACCCAAATTTTAATGCACCTTTAACAACCAATATGCCTACAAGAGGCAGGGCAACAAAACGAACAACGATAATGCCAACAACCAGAGATTTCTGTATCCCTGGCCCTCTCGAACCTGGAAGAACAACGTGAATTAAGCCAAAACTTAAAAATAAGTAAGAGAATATATGTAACATGTGGAGCTTAATAAGTAGGAATTATAATATTACCTGTAAGTAGGTTTCCTCCTATTATCAAAGTAAGAGATGGGATGGCTGCGTCTCTGCAATCATATGGAGAGGAGTTAAAATACTAAATAAGTAATACATGAACAAAAGTGTTCTTGTTAACCTAAAACAGAAGAATAGTAGTAATCTGACCCCAAGAAAGAAGCAGTGTCCTGAACCACCCGTAGAGGAGCGCCATCTCCTATCAATAGCTTTCGAATCTGAGGTATGAGTCCAATCACAAAACCAACCATCTATACAAGGAAAAAAAAAAGAAATAGAAAAAGAAGCTAAGTTTGGTCAATGTGTCAATAAATATGTCACATAATTATGACGCAAAATAATTTAAGTGTTGAAAGGGCATACTGCTCCAGTAGTAGAAGGGGAAAATACTGTTTTCAGATTGAGCTTTCCAAACGCCGTCATAATACGTTGCTTTATTACTTTACCTAAACTTGTCATCTGCCATGACAAATGACAATCATCAGAAATTGAAAAGAGAAGGGTAAATATATTGGAAGACAGCACATCATAATATTTGGCAAAAGAAACACTCTTTTCATAACCAAATCTTAAATAGTTGGAAATAAAGCAAACGGTCATGGTAACTTGATGGAGTTAGCAACCTTGGCATTTTCTTCAGATATAGCAGTGCAGGGCAGTGCATATTGATCCGCAGCATTGTCCTCCACTACCTCAGATTCCTTTGAAGAAAGCGGAGGCTCAGTGCAACTTACTTGGTTTGGTGTGCAGGATCTCTCTGGAGATTGGTGGGCATTTTGGGTGCCCCTCTTTGCAGATATCCTCACAATATTGTACACATACGACCACAAATAAATGGCTCCTATCTGGAGAGTAAAACCAATTAACTTAATAACTTATCTTGAGCATGTTCCCCATCCTTTCTTACTTTGAATAATATAAAACTAGACAAAGGAATTTGAAGAAAAATCAAAATATTAGCAGCAGCAGAAGAAGAAATTAATGTACCGCCATTGAAAGTGAAGCATAAGCCAACGCATAAGTATGACAGACATCAGGATCTCCAAATGGACTCCCTTTTTCTTTACAAACTGCTGGGACTATAATAAGGAGCATGAATCCCAAATTTCCTGTTTATATATCAACTCAGCAGAAACAAAAAAAATAAAATTATTTGTGATCTAGACGAAAAAGAAAAAAAGAAACAAAAATTATAAGGTAAATCTGTGTTGGTGTAGTAGTGTTTACCTCCAGCACAGCAACCTACGACAATGCCTCGCAGATATGCAGGAGGTCTTGTTAACAGGAGGAGTATCCATCCTAGGATCGAACCAGCAATAAATGTGATGAGGATATTCACCGGCATGAACCACCTACGCACATACAAAATATATACACAATCAATCATATCAAACTTCTTTTAGAGATTTAATTCTTCCATTAGATATTAATGAACAAAGCTTCAGCAATAAATCTGCCTATAATAAACAAACTGGTGCAGTAACCATATTGATATTAATTTAAACTCACAATTTAACTATGTTTTTATGTGTTATTGTCCGCGCAAGGTTGCTGCTCACCAGGGCAGGACTGAATACGTAAAATACAACCTGTTGATCACAAACACAAGTATGTATGTATATGTATTCACGTACGTATGCATTTACTATATATACGTATATATTGTAGTAAAGTACTAAGCAACAGCAGATGATATATCCATCATCACTGCATCATGCAGAAAGTGTGAAACCATAGAAAATCTATTTTTGAAAGCAAGATAGAGGGTGTTCAACTTGAAGAGTAAAAAGGTGATGATATGGGAAGCCACAGAATCTATAGTTTCCCTCTTTTCTGAAAGAAAAATGGATAAAGATGTTAAATGAAAATTGATGAATGAATTAAGAAGTCACCCTGTTTAAGTGCTTCCTAGCGTCTTCCCCCAAAATATTGACGCGATCAAGCGCAAGATATGAGCCAAGCACAGTGGTGAAGAGAATTTTCAGTGCTGGGATTAAGGCGGTGATGAAGAGCTGCAAAAGCTCCATTATCCTTGATGAATAATTATTAGCCCTTCACTTCACAACTCTGCTCTGGAACTGGAAATAATGAAGAGCTTAATTTACCTATTCTGGAAACAAATAGACAAGTGGTTTTTTTTGCAATGTCCTGTTTAAAATGCCAGTTTTATGAGAGGAATTGAAGAAAACATATGGTTGGTTGCAGAAACTTAACACCTGCAAAGAAGCTGCACATATTCATTGGTATTTATATGCATGAGTCGTCAGGTGTTGTTTGTCTCTTCTCTTCGTGGATGGCTTAGATAACGACACGCACTTCATGTCTCCGGTTGCTAAAGAGGGGAGAGTTTAGTGGAATCACACGTTGGAATTCAATTCATATAAATATTCTCATTTCTTGATATGGTAAAATTCCTGTGCAATGTGCACCCGGTAATTATTACTGAAGAAAATATTAGGACATAAAGAACGATGAAGGATATTGCCCTAACTAGCACCCGATTGACAGTGTAGGATTAGACAAGACTAGACTAGACAGGTGTGAATCTACTATCCCCAAGTTTCTTGTCCTCATGTCCCTTGCCTATTTTGTTGACATGTGTTATTCTACTTAACGGAGAATTAACTCTGTTAAGTTTTATTATTTTGCATAAAAAATATAAAAAAGCTCCAACATTGTCCCCAATAAAACGTGGAGGAAAAACGTGGAGGGAGAGTGATGCAGATGAAAAGGCATTAAAGTTTGTGGAGCATTTGGATAAAAAAGCATTCATAAGTTCAATGCACATGAACGTTTTGTTTTGGCTTTTAATCAGTTCTATGTATTTGTAATAGCTAAAGTCGTAATTATTTCATTTGCTGGTACATTTGGAAGTGGAGGAATCAAAGAGTTTTTTATGTTGATTTTGAGATGCCGGATACTCCAAAAACTCCTACTCTCCTTGTGAGAATGTGAAGGTAAAAAGTCCCACACTAGAAAGTTGAGAAACCTAGCAAGGGCTTATAAGGAGTTGGGCTACTCCCCCTATTGCCAATTGGTTTTGGGATGAAATCTCAACTTCCTTCATGGTATCAGAGCGGGTTAGCCCACGTGTGAAAGCCCAACGGCCACATGCGCTCCACGTCACCCAATATGTGTTGTCCACGTGTTAGGCTTGAAAATTCGCCACATGTGTGGGGGCGTGTGAGAATATGAAGGTAAAAAGTCCCACATTGGAAAGTTGAGAAACCTAGCAAGGGCGGAGTCATTGGGTTGCGTGCATGAGTTTTGTTTTTGTTCATTTTAGGTTTTTTTAAAATGTTGGGTGGCTTCTTTCAGTTGTTGTTTTGGATTTTTTTTCCTAAAAATTGGGTTGGGCTTCTTTTTGAAAATTCGGGTGGCAATCTTGTAATTTATTTGATGTTCAAGTGTTGTTTTCTTTTTTGTAAATTGGTCCGAGATTCTTTTTATTGTTTTTGAGTTTCTGGGTTTGGCTGGTTTTAACAAATGTGGTGGCATGTTTGTAATATATAGGATGTTTGTAATATGTAGGAAGTTCCACCTGTTTGTTGTTTTATAAATGGATTTTGAGTGTGTTTCTAAGGTTTGCTTCATGTAGGGTTTTGTTATAATTTTGGCTCCTATGTTGGGCCTAATAATGAAGCCTTCGAAAAAAAGCACAATGAAAAAAAAACTTAAGCATGTTAACTTTAATAGATATTTATTCAAAAACCCATTTTAGCATGACATTTTATACAAAAACTCATTTAAAGCCTATTTGGAAAGAGAAAAACCCAAAATTAGCCACTTGTAATTTTCTAATTGGTTCTTAGTGTGTTAAAATTTTATAAGAACCAATTAGAAAATGACAAGTGGCTAGTTTTGGGTTTTTCACTTCAAATAGACTCTATAAGGGCTTTTGTATATTATGTCATGCTAAAATGAGTTTATTAGTGAAATCCTCTAACTTAACGTTAATATCCTTTTTGGAAGAAAAATAAATAAAAACTTTAACTTAAAGATTGATGATGTGTCTTATGTTAAGTGGTTAGATTATTTGAGTGGCTAAGATTTTACGAAGTGCGGTTAAATGCGTGGATCCTAAATGCAGAGGCTCAGGATCCCAATTGGGGCATAATGTATGTCAGTGGGGTGTAGCTCAGTTGGTTGAGCTCTTCCACCTCCACTAATGTGGGCAAGGTTCGAAACCTCAAGGCACCCAATGAATATTTGTATAAACCCTCCAACAATCGCTTGTACTCCAAAAAGGCATAATATGGATATTGTTGTATAACTTGGAGGATAAAAGAGGACTATTCGTAAGAGGTTGATGACTACAATTTATCCCTCATAATCCCACCATTTTTAAGGGGATTAGGGGATAAGTTTAGTCATCAACATCTTATAGATAGTCCTCATTCTTCCTACAAGGTAGGCAACATATTCATATTATGCCTTGAATTGAATGCATATGAAATGTAGACATTTTTCTAGTCTAGTCTAATCCTCCCAAGTAGACTGTAAAATTAATGAAAAAAGCAAGTAACCTTTTAAAATATAAAAAAGAAAAAACTAAAACTAATATCAAGAACTCAGCCTCCCCATTACCCCAACCCAGTCGCACTCACCACCTCCCAACCACAACCTCCCTAGACACCCACCCACAACCCAAACATTAGTGCCCCACCTATAGTGGCGGACTCACAAAGGCGAAAGGGGGTGTAATTGTGCCTCCCCTCACCGGAAAAAGCCATGGATATATTGGAAATTGCCCATTTAGTTGTGCCCACAATGTGTTTAACGGAATGTCTCAAAGAGGCTAGTTTTTCCATTCCTGCGTGCGTGTAAATTTTTTTTAAATCCAAGTTTGAAAAAAAATCCTAGTTTAGCAAAGAACCTTAACGTCCACGGAATAGGGTTGTCAAATCCAAATTTGAAGACGCCTTATAAGCCTTCCCACCGTCCACTTCGAATGTAATCCATGAATTAGGAATTGGAATTTTGGATTGAGAGAGGTCTTCCGAATTTTTGTGAGTATTCTCTAGTGGTTAGTTCTCCTTATGCTCTTGTCTTCTTCTCATTGTGTGTGTGTTTCATTTGACGATAACCAGCCACAGCAACTCAAGCTAATTTTATTAATTTTTTTAAAACTGAACCACTCAAGCTAATTGATTTCGTTTGCTTTTAGAACTGCTTGCTTTTGATAAGAATCTTCAACTGGGTACATGTGATATGATTATTTTTACGCTTATGTACTGTAGTGCCACTAGTCAAATCTCACTTTACCCCCTAAAAGTTAAAGTAACCACTTAACCCCTTGACCATGATTTTGTGTTCCACTTTATCCCTTGTTGTTATTTCCATTTAGAACTCCGTCAATTTTGATGACGTGGCAGGGCTAACTTCACCATTAGACCACAACCACCACCCAAACCAACACCACCCAAAGCCGCCACCAATCAAAACCCTAAACCTCACCACCACCTCCTCACCCATCAAATCAACTACCTCTTCCGACCACACCTCCATTGCTATAACCACTTCCTCTCCTTCTCCCCAACCCAACCCGAGATCTCCGGCTTCTCTTGCTGCGACTTTATCATCGTCAACATGGAGCACGACCATGGCGTCGTGTCCCAAGCTCTCCCAGCCTCCACGCCTTGGCGGCCACTCAAACCCCCTCCATTCTTTGCTTGCCCAAGACCTCCGTAGCTTGGGCCAAGAAAGCCCTAGATCTAGGTCCACAAAGCATCATGTTCCCCATGATCGAATCTTCCCAAGGCCTCCAAGAAGGTCATTTCAGCTGTAGTATAGTAAGTATGGTTAGCATTTCTGCAGACATAGTTAAGATCTGTATTGTGGATGAGTGTTGGTGTTGTTGCATTTGAAAAGGGTCAGATTGTATGTGAATAATACATCAGAGAGAAGGGCTGGGAAGACTCAAATCATTGAAAATTGCATCATTGCATAAATTTGTTTCCAAGCGTTGCTGAAGCTCTCCGTCTCTGACAAAAATCATATTTAGTACCCTGCTGTCAACTTCATGCTAGTGTCCTTCCTCTTTCGGTTGGATCCTCGAATTATTGCGATAAGAACAATCAACTGTGAATAGTGGGCTTCTTTGCGGGCTTGAAGGTGGGTTCTCTGGACTGTGGTGCAGGTCGGTGATTTTCTGGTGGGGTTGGAGTGGTGGTGGTGAGATGCAGGGGCTGAGTTTTGCACAATGGAGAAGATGTATGGTCTGAAGATGTAGGGACCGAAGATGAAGAGGTATGCAAAATTGTGTTATAATATATTTTAATTTTTTAAAAAGAGGCCTAAAAGAGAGTTAACAGAATTAAACATTTGTTAAGTTGTGTGCCACATGTCACGAAATTAAGGAGGAAGGGCACATAAGATTTGGTAACATGAAAATTGGACTCAATAACACAATGACATGTGAAATAACTTTTTTACGTGTCATTGTGTTATTGGCTGAGGATGGTGAGGGTGGCTTTGGGTTGGATGGTGTAGTTAGGGGAAGAAGGGGAGGGGTCAAGAGAGAGACGGAGAAGAAGAGATTTTTTAATATTAATTTTTCCTTTTTTAATTTTTTAATTAAACATTAATTAAATTATTTTAATTTTTATTAATATTTTATTTTACTTACGTTAAAAAAGTGGGCCATGTACATGACACATCATCATTTGTAGTAAAAGGACGAAAATAGCTCGGCCATGTCATCAAAATTGATAGAGTTATTAATGGAGATAACAACAGGGTTTGACAACAAAAAAAACATAAGGGGCAAACTGGAACACAAAACCATGATCAAAGGGGTCAAGTAGGCTAGTGAGATTTGACTAAAGTTTCGGGAGGCACTACAGTAAATAAACCTTATTAGAGCTTTTCATTTTTTTTAAGGCTCTTTGAATTTTTTTTTTATGTCTACAAGGATGTTACTGGGTAAACTGTATTCTACAGATTTTTTTAAATTATTATTTTCTGTTTTGGCTCTATGTATGATTTGTAGCAAACTAGAGCAGGAAAAAGCTCGTCAAGTTGTGTGTATTAAATGCCCCTCTTACCAAACTTATTGTTTCATTTTGAAAAAACAAAACAAAACATTTAAATTAAAAGTTAAATAGGTGGCGTGTGTTCTCATCTCTTTCATACAAAATGCATCTAAGGCTTAGACCTCTACAAACCTTTAGGGCTCGTTTGGTACACAGGATTGGTTTACTTATATACATGTATATACACATATATATATGCATGTATATACATGTATGTGTACATATATATATATATATATATATACATATGTTTATATTATTTATAATATACTTATATACATGTATATACACATATATATATGCATGTATATACATGTATGTGTACATATATATATATATATATATATACATATGTTTATATTATTTATAATATACTTATATACATGTATATACACATATATATATGCATGTATATACATGTATGTGTACATATATATATATATATATATATACATATGTTTATATTATTTATAATATACTTATATACATGTATATACACATATATATATGCATGTATATACATGTATGTGTACATATATATATATATATATATATACATATGTTTATATTATTTATAATATACTTATATACATGTATATACACATATATATATGCATGTATATACATGTATGTGTACATATATATATATATATATATATACATATGTTTATATTATTTATAATATACTTATATACATGTATATACACATATATATATGCATGTATATACATGTATGTGTACATATATATATATATATATATATACATATGTTTATATTATTTATAATATACTTATATACATGTATATACACATATATGTCACATATATTATAAAATACATATGTACACATACATAATATATGTATTTACACATATATACATATATATAGATAGTTTTGAAATAAAAAATAAAAAAATCTAGTCCTAGTCCAAGTGTACACCAAACGCAGGATAAGTGTTATCCAACTTAGACCAAGCCAAGCCAAGCCAAGACAGTCCCTAAGCATAGTCCATGCCAAGACAGTCATGTGTACCAAACGAGCCCTAAGTGGAGTGGAGAATTTTACCAAGCATGTGGTGGGCTGGGAATGTCATGTTAGGCTGAAAAAGAAAAAGTCAACTGGGCTATAGCCTAGATTAGCCATATATATGCACAGTCCGTCCTTGTGGGCAACACACTATTCGAGGTGTTATCAATGACAATTTGATATGCATTTTGATTAGATTAATTGATCTTGATTGTAAGATTATTTTTTTTTCCACAAATTATTAATAATATTAGTATTGTTTAAATCCTAAGGACATTTGGTTGTCTAAATTTTGTTGTTGAGCTTTTAGCCTTTTAAAATTTCCAATTCCCTAAAAAATTTATGAATCTGTCATTGACCGATGACCCGCACCAACCCAATATCCCTCTTGCACCGAGAGAGGGAGAGGGAGAGGGAAGTGTTTTTTATTATGTACACCAAGAGGAAGACAAAGCCAGACTCTTTGTGTTTTAGCTTTGTTCCACTCGTTGCTACTAAGCTGTATTGTTAGTCCAAAATGCATGAGTTACCTGTAAATGTGGTTGCATATCAGTAGCCTTTTGGGACGTGCATGACTAATATGACATATACTCCTTTATGGTTGTGCGTGTTGATCATCTTTGACATAAACTTGTTTTGGGAAATAGACTTGATTATCTTTTCTGATAAATGTATATAGGTATGGAACACCCTTACTTTGATGATTTGAACAAGTCTTCTAGCCCTGACCCAAAAATATAAATAAAGTCTTCTAGCTGTTTCACACTCGGGCCACAAGCCACATGAAAAAGGCAGACCAAAAAGTGATAGTGCAGCTAAAGCATAAGTCCACAGCATGATAACTGAACATACGTTTTCTCCTGCTCCGAACAATTGAGTCATTGTTCCTGCCATACATAATCAAGGGAAGGATATATACTAAGAATTAAACATGAGAATATTGTAAAGGAGAAAACGAATATCCTTCCCTTGATTATGTATGGCAGGAACAATGACTCAATTGTTCAGAGCAGGAGAAAACGAATGTTCAGTTATCATGCTGTGGAATTATGCTTTCGCTTCACTATCAGGGGCGGCCCTGGGGTGGTGCAAGTGGCGCCACCGCAAAGGGCACCTGATTATTGAGGGCCTCCGAAAAAAAATATTCTTTATATATATTAATATTATAAGAATTGTATGTATACTATAACGTGCTAAATATTTGTACAAAAGTATATGTGGTGGAGTTGGCTTACCAGCGTGTCTCCACTTAACAGAGGCGCCCGAGTTTGATTCTTATTGAAGTCAATCTATTCGTCTTTTCATATATTTTTTTGGTATTATAACAACAAGATGTACATAATTATTTAAAAAGAAAAGAAAAAGAAACACCTTTAAAAAAAGGAAAACATCGAAGCTAACCACCAGAAGGAGTATATATATTCTTCTAGAAAAACTTGATTATGAACATTTGATTGATGATTTCTCTTTTAAAAATTCAAGAAGATCAATTTTCAGACATTAGCATTGTACTGGCTGTGTTTTTTTTTTATTTTGGGGAAAAAGCTCTCGTAATAGTTTTAATTCTTCAAATAAAGATAGCAAATACAATGTGAATGATTTTTGGATAGTCAGGTATGTTTTTGTTGTTGCTTTTGTGTTTCATATTAAACACATATTGCTTATTGGAGGCAGCAAGAGACCTTATAGGGGCACAAGGAGCTTATTTTTGTACCAAACATACTAATATTTAACTTTATCAAATGGAAACATTTAAATTTTTATGAATTGAATTTCTGATTGTCATTACATGTTTATTGATGGTGACTTTTAGTTATAAAAAAAATTGTTTATGACATTATGGTATGGCAAATTTTTATTTATAGTATTTTCCTATTAGATTATGTGAGGCCCCAATTTAAGTTTCGAACAAGGCCCTCAAAATCTCAAGAACGGCCCTGTTCACTATCACTTATTTTTTGGTCTGCCTTTTTCATGTGGCTTGTGGCCCTAGTGTGAAACAGCTTAGAAGACTTAATTTGTAACCCACAAAAACAAAAAGATAAAGCACATTTGGTAAGAAAAAGAATGGCTGTTGATTACGAAATAGCCATAAGATCACCATGGACATGACCTGTTTTCGTTGCTCCACTGGCTGCCAAACAGCGGTTCATGCCCTACTAGATTGCCCAGCTATTCGTCCCGTCTGGGAGTCTTTGGAACTGCCGATAATTTTTCTTGGTTTGAATCTGGATGACGCTGCTACATGGCTATTGGTGGCATGGGATTTAATCCCAACTGCTCAGCAACCTTTTTTTTTTGTTATTGTGCTATGGCTATTGTGGAATGATCGGAATGTTGTCCTTTTTGCTTCTAATCCAACATCTATGGAGCATCTCCTTTTCTGTACAAAGAACTATGTTGCGAAATATCATCAATCTCAGTTATTACTTCATAGGTGTATTTCTTTGCCAATTTCGGACCGACATTGGCGTCCTCCTCAGGTTGGTTATCTTAAGCTCAATGTCGATGGTGTTTTGGATTTGCGGGATGGTCTCTGGGGGTTAGGTATGATTGTTCGGGATTCAACGGTGTTCTTGTAGGTGCGGTGGTAATGAGGGCACCTAGTCTCCTGTCTGTGTTGGCTACCAAGCTTTACACTCTCAAAGTTGGCCTCTCTTTTGCCTTAGATGCATCGCTTCTACCCTTGTAGTTGAATCTGACTCCCTAGTTGCAATGTTGTTGCTATCAAAGGAGGAAGAGTGTTTAGCTCCTAAGGAGTGCTTGTGATTGAAATTCAGCGTCTTCTCTTGTCCTCATGCGTTCGTTTTTTCCCCACTGCCAACACTGTGGCTCATCGTATTGCACGTTATAGTCTTCATGAGGAGGAGCTTTGTTTTTGGTTGGGTGATGGACCTCCCTGGCTCCTAGATGGTGTTATAGGGAGGATTGGTCTCGCATTGTCTAACTTTGTAATAGGGGTGTTGACTTTTCTATTAGTCATTAGCGTGGGTGGTGCTCTTTCCTACCCCGAGGTTTTATCCCTTATGGTTTTCCCTTGGAAGGTTTTAACAAGGCCACCATTAACATGCTCATTCTTACCATGTAATGTTCTCTTTGAGTTGAATGCAATACCATTTTCTCTCAACAAAAAAAAAAAAAAAAAAAACAAGTCGTAACGTAAATTGTAATTTGTATTGCAAAAATTGAAAGCAGAAAAAAACTTTTGAAGAGCATACCTATGTTCATTGCTGGTGGGAGTGAAAACGGAAGGAAAAGTGTCATGCCCCGGACCCGGGGGTAGGCGGAAACCCTGCCTAGTGCATGAGAAAATAAAAAAAATAACAATAATAAAAAGAAGTCGAAACATGGGTTTAAAATAAACTTTTCTTATAAAAATAAATTCCAAAATCTTACAACTTTACAAGAAATAAATAAAACTCTATCACTCTCATCTAATCATCCTCAACTGGTTTAGTCCTTGTCTTGCCCACTAACTCATCTGAAAAATTAAACAGAGTGAGGGATGAGCAACCACCGCTTAGTAGGCCACAGTAGATTGATATAAATAAATTAAGTGACATGCAATCACACAGCCAAATATCATATAATTAAGAATCATGCATGAATGAATGCTCTTCATCTAATCCCGTTAATTCATATAACTGGACAAGCAGACCTGCACGTCCCATACCATGCTTATACCACTTGGTCCCGAATGCCCATTTATATGAATTAACACCCATTTCAATTGTCCCATAATTCCCCTTTTGTTAGTCATTTTGTATAACTCCTTGTCGCCAGTCCCAAATCACCCAATAAAAACCATGTGCACTGTGGGATCCCTGAGACCTGGTACCTGCCGAGAGTTAGACTCAACTACACAAAAGACTATTTCCATTACCCTATTTTCCATCAACCCAAAAATTCCAACCATCACCGATAACATATGATCATGTCAATATTAATAAAATAATATAGATAATTAACAACACTTCAACATCCAATATCAATAATAATAATATCATGCATAATATAGTGCTCACGAAATTTAATTAAATCAATCCCCGTAAAGGCCTCCCAAGAAATCCCTACCTCGTTTCCAAAGCTAGCTCCAAGTTAAGAAAACACAAGCTCCGACCTCTTAACTCCTCCAAGAATATTATTACCACTCTCTCTTTCTTTTTCTCTCTACCACTATTTTTCCCTCGTTTCTCATGCAAACTATGCATGCCTTCTCTAGATGTAGTAAACCATTTGTAAACATAGACTCATACTTATAGTAGTAGAAGTAGGCAACAAGAATCCTTCATTGGTTAATACTCTTGGCGGTAACAATATAGGATAACAACAACTTGAGCTTATCTCCAATCTTCGCCACCTAGCAGGAATGGTGGCACCATCTCTAGCTACAATACTCTTGATCCAACACCTCATGCTAATACCAAAAATATCTTTTAAGCCTTAACTCCCAAGTTTTCAATACAATACAATATAATTTAAGATAAGAAGGTTTGTCCAAATCTATCACTCAACTTAAATATCTATCAAAATATACTAAGATTGACCTCAAGTATACCATGCAAATAATATGGATTCTTATATATATGAGAACTAATAGTGAAAATTGCACATATATATATATGTTGGAAATATGCCCTAAAAGCCAATCATATGATGTAATCTTTTAAGGATATTTCATGTATTAGACTTATGTTTAATCCTCTTAAAGGGCAAGTTTATTGTTTATTAGTAAATGTCTCATTAACAGTTACACATGCTTAAACAATAAGTCCAAGGGATGTGAGATAGAGAGAAAGTAATCTAAGGAAGTTAGATTCAGGAGACCTTTCCTCTATTATCTTCATGCCCTAAATGTTCCTAGTCATAGGATTGTCAAATGGGCACTGACAATCCGGAAAGACCGGTACATACTATGTCTTCTTAATTGGGAGGATGACTGGTCTCAAGTCATTCGTGTGGAGACACTAAGACAAGTATGTAGGTGCTCAATGGAGAACGAGTTCACTGAACGCGATCAAACGAGAGTTTCTTGTATGGAAATTTTACTTATATGTCAAACAAGAAACTCCAAGTTGCAATAATGCAAATTAGTCCTTAGACCTGGGGTACCATGGTTGTCTTGTGGGAAGGTTGTGGATCTTTGATGATGCTATAAAGACATGTCCTAATCACGAATGTGTTACAAGCATTGTTGGGATTCACGATTAACTCATGGAGGCATGTGAGTGTACAACATGGAATCTCTATCCTTCAGTAAAGAAGGAGAATGCTCGGAAGATATGATTAAGCAAATCTCTGATCAGAGTATTCGGTATGACTTAGAAGGATGTTCATGTCATACTAATACAAATCATATAAGACGTGACAATCTCATTAGGGGTTTGACATGCACCATGCCCTAGTAATGAGATTAAAAGCATTGTAATAGGGAAGGGCCGTATTGCATTGTAATTCCAACTGAATAGGTTCTCTGCTTATTCTACTTAGCTTGGATATCCATGACATACTGCTAGGTGTCACTCATGGATGGTGGAAGCCCTAAGGACTAATGATCCTAACTAATAGGGAGAATTAAAAAAGGGGTTTTAATTCACAATCAATTACGAAGAGTTCAAATTTTTATTGGCCTCACTGCCCTATGTTCATGTGTGGTACATCTATCCCTCAGATACTCCAACATTGAAGTTCTCATGTTCTAAAAGTGTGAAAGATTGCACCAAATTAGACATGCTTGACTTGAAATAGAGAGATATTTGTAAATAGAACAAATCCACGATAATTCATGGTTTTTATATTTTATCACAAAATAAGAACTTTTAGAACACATTACATAAACCACTCACTTTGATAATGAGAGCCCTTAAAATAAATTGGCAAGACAACCCATCTACTTATCTTCATGTACTATCACCCAAACCAAGCTCCAAGAGTTTCATCACCATTCTCTCTCCTTCTTTCTCTCTTACTTTTTCTCTCATTTCTCATGCAAACTATGCATGCCTTTCTCTAGATGTAGTAAACCATTTGTAAACATAGACTTCTGCTATTTATAGTAGTAGAAGTAGGCAACAAGAAATCCCTCATTGGTTAATATTCTTGGCGGCAACAATACAAGATAACAACAACAACTTGAGGTTATCTTCAATCTTTGCATATCCCGCCACCTAGCAAGAATGGTGGCACCATGATCCAACACCTCATGCTAATACCAAAAATATCTTTTAAGCCTTAACTCCTAAGTTTTCAATAAAATACAATATAATTTATGATAAGAAGGTTTGTCCAAATCTATCACTCAACTTAAATATCTATCAAAATATACTAAGATTGACCTCAATGTGCACACTGCCATACAAATAATATGGGTTCTTATATATATATATATATATATATATATGTATATATAATTTATAAATTAAATGGCAAAATATTACATCTTCAAACTATATAATTTTATAAATACGGGGTTTCACAAAAAGAACAAATAGATACAATGGATCAGAGTGCACCAACCCAAATTTGAGTGCACCTTTGACAACCAATATACCAATAAGAGGCAGGGAAAAAATATAATGAATGACGATGATTCCAACAAAGATTTTTGTATCCCTGGCCCTCTCAAGCCTGAAAGAACATTGGGAATTAAGTCCAAACTTAAAATAAATATGGCCCTCCCAACTTCTTGATGGAGATAACTACAGCACGTGGAACCGCACCATCACCATTAGTCTTAGTGCAAAAAACAAATTAAAGTTTGTTGATAGCACCACCAAATACTCATTATGGCGCCACTGCAACGATATGGTGATGGCTTGATTGTTGAATGCTCTCATACCAGCCCTCGCTAATAGTGGCATCTATGCCGACACCCATGCCAAGGTTTAGAGTGATTTGTAGGGTCGATTCTCTATTGGTAATCTCACTTGTATTTTTCAGATTTGGAGGACTGTCGCCTGACATAAACAAGGGCAGCAAATATTCTGTCAATACTACACAAAGTTGAAATCCTTTTGGGATGAATTGGGCTCTTATCTATCCATATTGCACTACACGAGAAGATGTTGCGAGTACGCTGATCGGTTCATAATTGTATATCATTTTGTACCCTTCTAGCTTATGATTTGGTTATGTTTTTGAGTTAAACTTGTGCTTTTAATCCTTTTTGTGTTTATCTTTCAGTTCATTGAGCTTTAGGTAATAATGATGGCTTTAGAGAGCATAATTCATGCAATTCAAGCATGTTAAGGCCTAATTTGGATGAATGGATGAAGAGAAGAAAGCTAGGGCTGCTGGTGGGATTTATTGGAGAAGTGCATCAACCAATTCAGATTTTATAATGCAAGTGTTGTATGCATTAGTGAAGTGCATCAACCAATTCATCTTTTATAATGCAAGTGT
>NW_018921734.1:382883-470657 GCF_002207925.1 Prunus avium | reverse complement strand
GAAGTTGCATTTGTGTTTGGTATGATTTTTGAAATTGTGTGAAAACTAAGATTGGGGAATTTGTTGCATTTGGCTATCACACTACTACACTTTGAGCATGTTGTGTTTTGAACTTTGCCGCCTTGTAAATAATGTCTAAAATTGAGTTTTTATTGTTAAAACTTTTGAGTCATGTGCATGAGTCATTTCTCTTCAGAAAATGTTCGGAATGATTGTTTTGAGTTTTTATTTATTTATTTTTATTTTTATGTTTGTTTTGTTTTTGTAATTATTTTTGTTTTGGTTTTGATTTTTTTCTTTTATTTTGCTTAAGGACTAACAAATCTAAACTTGGGAACTTATTTGCTTGAGTTATTTCATTTTTTTCTTGTTTTATTTTTTTTATTTTTCATTTCTATTTTGTGTAGGGGAAACAAATTGGTTCATTCAATCACCAATCCTCGTGGGATCGACCTCGCACTTACATATGCTATACTACCAAACGGCTCGTGCACTTGCGAGTATCACAAGTTGAGGATGCAGTTGAAACCATTTTGGTGCAGCTGAATCGAAGCAACAGTGCCCTCGGCACTCTACCTACCGATCTCTCCATTAGGGCAACGCCCTCTCCTGGGACACATGGCACGCTCCCAAGCGACGCCCACAGTCCCACATCAAAATTATCAACAAAATGCACACCTCCCAAGGCCTATAAAAGGAGGCCAACTATCCCAAAATGGAGGTAATCAGAACTAACGGCATACAAGCCTATTGATCTGTCAGTTGAACTTTCTATTCCCGTACTTACTTAAGCATCGGAGAGCCTTCGGCCGGTACCACACCGGTGCCCTAGGTCTTACCGTGCGTTTGCTCATATTGCATATCACGATTGACTACCGAGGCATCATGGATACCGAAGGCATAAAATTACTAAGTTGACCCTCAAAGTCAGAGAACCACTTTTTGGCGTCAACAAAAGCTTTTCTTACCCTCTACTTACCCTCAAAGTCACACAACCACTTCGTCCACCTTCGAATGAAGAATTCTCACCCTCTACTTGCCCTTAATCTGAACCTTATGTCAATTGAACCAAATTCAAACCCATAAATCAGAATATTTTAAGAACCCTAATGCCCAAATCCCCAATTTGGGTCTGATGTGGAATAGGACGAGAGCTAATTTGTTATGGCACGAGTGGAACGAAATACCCCTCCACGCGAAGAACACAATTTAAAAAAGTAACAAAAGTTAGATGGATATCCTTGAATTGCTTTGTCACATCCCAGGATCAGCTCCGCCGTAGCACGATATTGTCCGCTTTGAGCCCCCCTCTCTGCTCTCACAGTTTTATTTTTGGGAGCTCACGAGCAACTTCCAAGTGGGTCACCCATCAATAGTACCACACAACCACTTCATCCACCTTCGAATGAAGAATTTCTCACCCTCTACTTGCCCTTAATTTGAACCTTATGTCATTTGAACCAAATTCAAACCCATAAATCAGAATATTTTAAGAACCCTAATCCCCAAATCCCCAATTCGAGTCTGATGTGGAATAGGACGAGAGCTAATTTGTTATGGCACGAGTGGAACGAAATACCCCTCCACGCGAATAGCACACTTTAAAAAAGTAACAAAAGTTAGATGGATATCTTTGAATTGCTTTGTCACATCCCGGGATTCTGCCATAGCACGATATTGTCCGCTTTGGGCCCCCCTCTCTGCCCTCACGGTTTTGTTTTTGGGAGCTCACGAGCAACTTCCCAGTGGGTCACCCATCCTAGGATTGCTCTAGCCCCAACTCGCTTAACTTCGAAGTTCTCATGACGCCGAAGCTAGTGAGCTCCCAAAAGGCCTCGTGCTAGATGGAGGCGGGCATGTACATATAAGACACATCACCCCGTCTCCGTTAGTCGATGTGGGATGTTACAATCCACCCCCCTTAGGGGCCCAACATCCTCGTCGACACACTCGCACCACACGACAGAGTGGCTCTGATACCAAATTGTCACATCCCGAGATCGGCTCTGCCATAGCACGATATTGTTCGCTTTGGGCCCCCCTCTCTGCCCTCACGGTTTTGTTTTTGGGAGCTAACGAGCAACTACTTAGTGGGTCACCCATCTTGGGATTGCTCTGGCCCCAACTCGCTTAACTTTAGAGTTCCCATGACTCCGAAGTCAGTGAGCTCCCAAAAGGCCTTGTGCTAGATGGAGGAGGGCATGTACATATAAGGCACATCACCCCCTCTCTGTTGGTCGATGTGAGATGTTACATGCTTGGACTTGAAAACTACACGAATAAAATTGACTAAATTGAAACCACAATGATCAAAATAGTGAAACTGTTAAATTACAAGGACCAAAAATGACTTTTTGGGTTATGATTTTTAGATCATGTAAATTGTGGTTATAAATGCTTGAGAAATCAGCACCCATAATTTATTATTGAATATAAAATATTAAGACATTTACCATGAACATTAAGGAAAAGTAATACTACTAAATTAAAAGCTAATTAGCCAATACGGTCTTAAAATAGTGGTAAAGTTGTTGGCATGCCATGCAGGTTAGGGCTCATTTGGGAGTGCTTCTTTCTGAAGCGCTTGTGCCAGTAGTGCTTATGACATAAGCGCTTCTACAAAGAAGCAGTTTGTCATTTAGATGTCACATTTAAAAATACTTTTACACTACATAAAAGCGTTTTTGATATTTTGTTGAGTGTTTGGTTGACATAGTAAAAGTGCTTTTAAAAGTGCTTTAAAAAATTTTAAAGAATCCCAAAATATTATAATAAACATAGGAAATAAAAATTCACATGATCCCAAAATAAAAACATGACTTAAAAAGGTATGAACTTCACCAAGTATAATTTTTAATCATTTTTTAAAAATAAAAAAAGGAATTAACCAGACATAAGAAGATTTACAATTCTCTCGCGTTCGTCAGCCATCTCACGCCTATGGGTTAGATTTTGTTCATATGGTTGGAATTCTTGATCTGTCATTGAATGACGTCTTATAAAGTTGTGAAGAGCCATTGAAGCAACAACTATTTGTACTTGTTTTTCCATAGGAAAGTTACGCATCTGTCATATTATTCTCCAACGATTTTTTCAAACACCAAAAGTTCTTTCGATTGTGTATCTTAGGGAAGAATGCATGTGGTTAAATATTTCTTTCTTCCCTCTTGGTTGACTTCCACATCGAAATTCAGGAAGATGATATCACTCACCCTTATATGGCGTGAAAATACTCCCTTTCTATTTATAATTATGGGGAAAAAAACTAAAAGCTTAGAGCATCTCCAAGGAAGATGTCAAAAATCAAACATTAAATTTACATTTGAGGGCTGATGTGGCAATTTGACATCCTGCACAGTTTTACACTCCACTCGATATGTCAAATTAAAATATTATTTTACTACATTAGTGTTGACTTAAATGAATGTATTTTTATAGTTTACTATTAAGAATAATTGATTGATTAAGTGAAAATACTTATAAATTAATTATAAAATGTAACATAAATATAATTAAACAAAAGAAATATCCATCTCCACGTTGGTTGATGATAATCTTTAATTGAAAAAGAAAAAGGTTGTGTGTTTATAAAATAAAATAAAAATGTAACGGTACAATAAGAGGAAAAAAGTTGAAAAAGATCAACATAAATTTTCAATGGTACAAAAATTCAATGATATTGTAGTGTCAAGTAACGAGAAAAAAGCAAAAAAAAAAGAAAAAAAAGAAATAGGAAAATAATAATGAAAGCAGATAATGACAGAGCATGTAAAGCAAATAATAACAAGAAGGAAAAAAAAAGAAAGATAAGTATTAAATAAAAGGATAAAGCAAAAACTAGATGGGCAAAGAAATAATAAAATAATCAAAAGACGTCAATTTTGACATTAGAGGTTTCACATGCCGTTCCACGTAGACTATAGCAATTCGGTTCAAGTAAATTTTGACTTCTTTTACTGGTTGACATCTTCCTTGGAGTGATATAAATAGATTATTATAGTTTTTTTTATATAGAATAAGCGATAGTTATTATTCATGAACACACAAAAGTACAAAGCAACTGTGTATCAAATATGGGTACATCTTCTCTAATTACCAAACACAACAACATATTAAATTGATATGGAGAGAATCACACGCAACCCAAAAAATGACTAAAATCTATGATTCAGAAACAAGAAGCACATGAAAATAAATATAATTCTAAACATATTATCTTATATTACCTCTCTTATATATATAAAAAAAAAATACAATTCTGTTTAAATATTCATTGGAAAAAATTACAACTTAATAATGTATTGTAATTGAGTAAGAAGCACTTAAAAGATAAAATTATAGAAGAAAAAGGAAACTCTTACTTGTCAACTTTAAAGATTGGGTGCAATAGCAATCCGGTGTAATAATAATTGAGTTCAAGAAATGAAATTAGAAGGACCGAAAAACAATATTTCATGAGCTGAAACGACTGGTCATGGATCTTATGGCCCCGCCAAATACTAAAGTGACAAAAAAAATAAAGAGACGCACTAGATTCGCATTCTATGATTCTAGTCTATTTGTCCATTTCATGTGCGAGAGAAGAGAGAAGTATAAGACAAATAAGGAAGACAAAGAAAATCAGAAAACGTACTCCCAATCTCAACTCTCCTCCACTTGCACCTCTACCCATTCCTCGCTCATTTTCAACCACAAGAAAATAATGAAAATGGCCCCACCCAATCATAATCTATATAGCTAGCTAGCAGTGATCCGCCGTCCGCATTTTTTTTACTATTTATTTGTCCCATTAGCTATTTTTATATCAGTTAAGGCCATCTCCAACCCAAGGATCTAAACTCAAATTATTGCCCAAAATCTATTCCAACCCAAAAAAATGAAGGGGCCAAAATTTGAGAAAACTCAAATTTGGACCCAAATAGCAGTCCAAGTATTGCCTGGACTTAAAAAAAATTTGTGGAGCCCACCTGCTGCATCAGCAACCCATGTGCAAGCTTTCATCTCTGGGGCCCACCAACAACCCATGTGGAAGATGATGCATTTTTCTTGTGGTGATGTTATTTTTTTTATTTTTTTTATTTTTTTATATTCTAATATTAACTTAAATCAACGATATATATTAAATCTAAGCTCTTTTAAAGGTAAAAAAAAAGATCCAACGGTTGAAATTTAAATCCAAAGATCAAATAAATATTTTAACTTAATCTAAATTAGACCCAACCCCAAAACTCACCCCAAATTCTATAAATACCCACTCATTTCTCCAATAATCTACCAAAAACATTATATTTGTACAATTTCAATTTTTTTGGATCAAATTGTTCAAAAAAATTAAATTATGAACGTATTTATAAAGATTAAATAAAGAAAAGTTATCCATAAAATAAAAAAATTAGACTTAGGGCCAGTTTGGCATTGCTGTGCTGTGAAAATAATCACTGTTGAATTTGCTGTATGAGAAATCAGCTGTAAAAGAAAGCAGTTTGGCGTTTGGTAAACTTCTTGTTAAAAGTAATTTTGGTACAATAATCAGTTTTTGAGTGTTTGGTAAATTTTTATATAAAAGTGCTGTGAGCTATGTATAATGACTCAGAGGGGCATGAGGTTATTATTTAAGATTGCAATACCTAAACTCTGAATGTTATGACCGGAATTCACAAATAAATATAATAACAACTCAAATTTGTTATGACCAATTGAAATTCACATATGGATATAATAATAACTCAAAATCTTCCCATCATGCTGCTAGTATTCAATGTCCTCCTTGCCTCTTTATCCATGGCCAACACAACAACCAATTGCCAATTAATGTCCAATTCACTTTGACCCCTCATTATCACTTTCCAGATGCGCTATGTGTGCACATACTGCCTTGTTTTTGTTTTTGTCAATTAATATAGCATTTTATTGAAACCCAGAAAGAAAGATCCAAAAAAAACAGGGAGATACAATTAATAAGTA
This sequence comes from Prunus avium, assembly GCF_002207925.1. Next base: position 464,693 of record NW_018921734.1, on the reverse strand, counting down.
AATTTAGAAATTAAAAGAGTATAGATTGATGATGTTTTCAATTATCCTCTTTCAAGAAGGTATGATGAGCCCCCTCTTTCCAGATACGATATGTGGCTCATTCATTAGAACCCAGAAGGTAGGATGAGTTCCCCCCCCCCTCCTTTTTTTTTTTCCTTTTCTGTTTTTATAAAATCAATTCATAGCATTCCATTGAAACCCAGAAAGAGAGTAAAGAAAATACACTAGTGATCCAACAAAACCAATAAATTTATAGCAACCTGACCTGAGGGTGATGCGGAATAAAACCTTGTTTGAGAATACAACCTAGAAATGAAGGGAGAAATAAAATTAAAAAAAAATTTAAAATAAATATTAAAAAAAAAGAAAAAAGAAAAAAAGAAGAAGATGAGAAACAAACCTTAGATCTAGGTAGCAGGAATCGTGGAGACAAATTCAAGAAAAAGGTGTGAAGAGAAGATGAGAAGAAAAAAAAAAAAGAACAAGATGAAGAAGAAGAATAATTGAGTACTGATCGTGAGGGAAGAGGACGGAGGGTTCAGCAAAAGTGAAGAGGACACTAGATGTCATTTGTAAAAGCCTACGAGGATAATTTGGGCATTTATGAAACATTCATTAAAGAGCACCGTTCCCCAAACCACTTTCCGCATAAGCGGAAATGAAATCACCCTCCTAGTAGCGTTGTCAAATCGCTGTGCCTGAAAGCAATTATTCTTAAAATCAGATTATTTTTTCATTTACCAAACAGGTAGGTGGAAGAAAACTTTCCAAGAAAGTGATTTTTGCTCCAAATAAGCAATGCCAAACAGGAACTTAAACCATTCTTAAACAATTTAATAAAGTTGTGGACTTAAAATTTGAGTCCAGAGAGTTGAGAGAAAAAACGATTTGAGTCTGGGCAAAACCCAAATAGTTATTTTTTAGAGGGAGAAAAGTTGAGTTTAGCCCCTCATGGGTTGGAGAAGGCCTATGCAATCCAAATCCAACAACTCATAAACAAAATTTCAGAACGAGAGAAACCAATGATTCTTCAAACAAACAAACAAAACCCAGCAAAGTTTGGATCAAATTTGAGAGGAAAGGAGTGAGTATTTATCGACGACCGTTGTAGACTTGTAGCACATGATGCAAACTTCTAAGTATTAGAGATAAGAGGAACCAATGAGGGGTTAATTGTATTGGCCTAGGTTTTTGGTGTGCTCCCAAGCAGTCTTAGGTTTGAGTCCCATGGTACTAAGTTTGGCTAAAAATATATATAAATAAATAAATAAATAAAAAAGATGAAGAGAAGTCCCCATAAGGCAACCATATACATCTTTTCCTTTGGGTGGTGAATGGCCTTGAAATTCATTAGGGCTTGAGCTAGAAAGAGTAATGGTTGAGAGAGTAGGTCATAAATTTCTTATGGCTGTCTGTGAGAAAAGAAAAGGACAGGTGAGACTAAGAGGAAGTTTTTCTTTTGGTCTACCTGGACTAAGAGGAAGGTGAAACAACACATGACAAAAATAACAACAGAATCATTTAATTTAAAGCAGATTATCTGTTGACGCAGAGAAAATTAAAAGAACAATATTATCCGGAAAAATTCATTGTGAAGCTGTGAACGATTCTTGGAATGAGTCACGTACTAAGTCGCTCTCTTTAAGACGTTTCGCGGCTCTGCCCAATTTGTGCAAGCTGTTCAAAAAAGGCCACTACGTCCCCAGGATAAAACAGCCCCAGAATCTCCTCTGTCTAGGTTCTTCCTTGCACTAAGGAAGGACCCGAATACAAACACCTTTCTATGTTGCTCAGAAAACTTAGTTTAGAAAATAAGAAAAATATATGAAGAGGAAGAAGGCAGCAGCTATGGTATGTGTCCCTTTCTCTCCTAGCTATATCAGTTATATATACAAGATTTATCACAAAAGAGAGGTTGGTGGGCTTTAAAGACATCAATGCATCAGTTGAAAAAATCAGCCAATATTAATATAAAATAACTCCTATTAATAAAGACAATTTAAGGCAATTATTGAAATATTGAATATATATATTTTAAAATAAACATACCAATTTCAACAATCCCCCACTTGTTTATTTTAGAAATAAATTCATTAAGCAACATATCATAAGACTGTGCATAAGTAGAGGTGTTTTTCAACTTGAACCTTTACATAGTGACGGAGCTTCAGAATATACAAGAGTAACATATAGTTTTGAACTCTATCTCTGACAACACCACACACACAGCCCTACTAAGGTGAAGTTCAAAAGCCAGCACTTTACGGCCATGTGCTTGTATCCCAGTATAGTGAATGCTCTAGAGAATTTCCCCCAAAATTTTCATAGAAAGCGGCCTCACTTTCACATTCACATAGGTGAGACTATCAGATATATTCCTGTAGCTAGATATCCCACTCAATATAGAGTATAGATCTCATTAAGAGTTATAAACAACTCAGCCTTAAATCGCCTTAGGATTTCATGCTTCTAAGGATGGATATGGAACAATAGCATGACTCTACTCATATCACTAAATGACTTGTTATTACCCATTGAACCTATTTCTTGGGATTTCCAATCTATAGGTTGGGTTACCATCACAAATGACTTAGCCTTCTAGGGGTTTAAGTCCCATTCCTTTTGAGGTTTTCCAAACCTTTTCTCGTGCTAGTCCTTTCGTCAAAGGATCAGCTAAATTCTCATCAGACCGTACATAATCCACTCTTACAGCCCCATTAGAAAGAAACTCTCTAATAGTACTGTGCTTGCGACGTATTTGTCTCCTCTTGCCGTTATAATAACGGTTCTGAACTTTTGCAATAGCTACAGTACTATCACAATGGATAAGAACAGCTGGTATCGGTCTCTCCCATAAGGGGGTATCTGAGAGTAGCTTTCTCAACCAACCTGCTTCCTCACTAGCCATTGCTAGGGCTATCATCTCTGACTCCATTGTGGATTGAGCCAGAATAGTCTGTTTCTTAGACTTCCATGAAACTGCACCACCAGCAATATTAAATATATATCCACTAGTAGCCTCTGAATCATCTGACAGGGTATTCCAATCAGCATCGCTATATCCTTCTAGGACAGCGGGAAACTTCTCATAGTGCAATCCAAGGTTCATTGTCCTTTTAAGGTACCGCAAGACCCTCTCAATAGCATACCAATGCTCCAAACTAGGTCTACTTGTAAATCTGCATAGTACTCCTACGGCATAAGTTATATCAGGCCTAGTGCAATCAGTAGCATATTGAAGGCTACTAATAATGCTCGCATACTCAGTTTGTCTAACACTGTCGCCAACGTTCTTGAACAATTTTACACTAGGATCATAAGGAGTACATGCTGGTTTACAGTCAAAGTAATTATACTTCTTAAGGATTTTTTTCAATGTAATGAGATTGATCCAAAGAGAATCCTTTTTCAGACCTAGTTATCTTAATTCCAAGTATCACATTAGCATCACCTAAATCTTTCATATCAAAGTTCGCACATAACAAAGATTTGACACTATTCACAGCATGAATATTAGAGCCAAAAATAAGTACGTCATCCACATAGACATATAACAGTGCAAACATTATTCTCATGCTTAAAATAAATACATTTGTCGCTTTCATTTATTTGGAAACCATTTGAGATGACTAAACTGTCAAATTTTGTATGCCATTGCTTAGGTGCCTGTTTCAAACCATAAAGAGATTTGTCTAATTTACAAACTTTATTTTCTTTTCCATGAACAATAAAACCCTCAGGTTGGTCCATGTAAATTTCTTCATCTAAATCACCATTCAAGAACGCTATTTTAACGTCCATTTGGTGCACAACACGATCATGAATAGTAGCTAAAGCAAACAGCACACGAATAGAAGTTATCCTAGTGACATGTGAATAAGTATCAAAGAAGTCCACATTTTCCCTTTGCCTATACCCTTTGGCTACAAGACGAGCCTTATATTTTTCAATTGAACCATCAGGTTTTAATTTCTTTTTAAGAATCCACTTACAACCAATTGTCTTACAACCAGGTGGAAGATCTACAAGGTGCCAAGTTTTATTGGACTCCAAGGAGTCCATTTCATCATTTATTGCTTCTTGCCATAAATCTGCATCCAAAGAAGACAAAGCTTCTTGAAGAGTTGTGGGATCCTATTCCAAGGTATATATATGAAGATCAGATCCAAAGTCCTTTGCAATTTGTGCTCTCTTACTCTTCCTTGGTTCTACATTAGGTTCAGAAAGCTCTATACCTTTAGGTTCATTATTTCTAGATAGAGAAAGATTACTAGATGTTGAACCCCCACTATTTCTCAATTTAAAAGGAAATTTATCTTCAAAAAAATCAGCATCATTAGATTCAATTACAACATGGTTCTTTAAATCATAAAATCTGTAGGCCTTACTATTAACATCATACCCAAGAAAAACACATTCATATGCTCAACTAGCCAGTTTTGATCTTTTTGGATCAGGGATACGCACATAAGCCAAACAACCCCAAGTTCTAAAATACAATACATTAGGTTTCCTATTTTTCAAAATTTCGTAAGGGGAAATTTTAGTTTTAGAGTTGGGAATTCTATTTAGCACATAACAAACAGTGAGTAGAATCTCCCCCCACCAAAAAGAAGCAGCTCCTGAACTAAGTAAAACAGCAACAATTAATTCAGCAAGTGTTCTATTTTTTCTTTCAGCTTTACCATTCATTTCAGGAGAATAAGGGGCAGTTGTTTCATGAATAATACCAAGAGATTTATACAAATCAACAAAAACACAAGATTCATATTCTTGACCTCTATCACTGTGAAATCTCTTAATTTTTCTATTAAGTTGATTTTCAATTTCAGTTATGAAAATCTTAAACATATCAATTGCTTCACTTTTATTTTTCATGAGATAAACAAAAGAATAATTAGAGCAATCATCAATAAAAGTGATAAAGTATCGTTTCCCATTTCTAGTTAACACTCCATCAAATTCGCAAATGTCAGAATGAAATAGATCAAGTGGTTCAGATACTCTAGTGACAGATTTATGTGGGGTTTTGGTAATTTTAGCTTGGCTACAAAATTCACACTTCTCAAAATCATTCAGCGACATTTCAGGAATAAATCTTAATTTACTCATATTTTTAACAAGCCTTTTGTTAACATGTCAGAGTCTAGCATGCCAAGTATTAAAAGAACACAACATATAAGTAGAAGAAGAACTTTTATTAGCATCAACATTCAATTTGAACATTCCATCAGTAGCATAGCCCTTACCAACAAACATACCATTTTGTGTAATTGTATACAAGTCTGCTCCAATTGTTTGAGTAAACCCAGCCATGTTGAGAAGATAGCCTGAGACTAGATTCTTCCTTATTTCTGGAGTGTGCAGAACATCTTTGAGGATGACAGTCTTTCCCGAAGTAAACTTCAATTCTATTTCTCCAGTTCCAGCAACAATTGTTGTGTGAGAATCACCCAACAATACTTTCCTATCATCAATCACAGAATAGGTCTTGAAAAAGGCACGATTATAGCAAACATGGCGAGAAGCGCCAGTGTCTACCCACCACCCCTCGGATCCATCAACCATGTTGATTTCTGAAATCATAGCAATAAGTTGCTCTTCAGTTATATTCACTTGAGGAGCAGGGCGAGACCTATTCCTGCAGTTCCGGGCGAGGTGCCCCGGCTTGTGACAGTTATAACATAGAAACTATCCCGAATCATCATCACGTGAGGGGGGTTGACTCCTATTCTGATTCTGATGAAGGTTCCGATTCTGATAGTGTTGAGGATTCCGACTCTGGTTGTGTTGCCCATTCCGATTCTGATTGTTGTTGTTGTTGCGGTTCCTGTTTTGATTTGTCATATTCTTGCCATTTGTCTTCAGAGCAGCTGGGGTTTGATTCCTGTTGGAGTTGTGATTTTTCTTGTTGTTGGAGACGAGCAAAACTTCTTCTTTCATGTCATGCTTCCTGGCCTCCTCCTCAATATGCAGACGAGTGATCAAGCTTTCCAAGGAAAATTCTTTGGTCTTTTGACGTAGAGCATTCTTGAAATCTTTCCAGCTGGGAGGCATCTTGTCAATGATAACAGCCACCTGAAATTGTTCATCTAAATTCATGCCTTCAATAATAATTTAATGTGCAATTTTCTGTAGTTCAGCTGGGAGGCATCTTGTCAATGATAACAGCCACCTGAAATTGTTCATCTAAATTCATGCCTTCAATAATAATTTAATGTGCAATTTTCTGTAGTTCATGAGATTGTGCTTCTACTGATTTTCATCCACCATTTGAAACTTCAAATAGCAACTGACAGCAAATTTCTTTGCACCAGCCTCTTCTGTATCATATTTTTTCTGAAGCGCATCCCACAAATCTTTAGCAGTATCATAAGAAGAATAATAATCATAAAGATCATCAGATAACCCATTCAAAATATAGTTCTTGCACAAAAAATCATTTTCAGTCCATGTCTGCAAGGCCCAAGTTTGTTCAGGAGTGGGATTGTCAGAGGCATATGGTTTATCAGATGTCCATACAGAAGCTAATTTTTTCGTTGTAAGATAAAACAACATTTTTTGCCTCCATCGTTTAAAATGAAGACCCTTAAATTTGGAAGGTTTATTTAGGTTAGGGGTGAATGAATTGTTTACAGCTTCCATGGCAGATGAAACGTCTTAAAATTGTTGACGCAGAGAAAATTAAAAGAACAATATTACCCGGAAAAATTTGTTGTGAAGCTGTGAACGATTCTTGGGATGAGTCGCATACTAAGTCGCTCTCTTTAAGACGTTTCGCGGCTCTGCCCAATTTGTGCAAGCTGTTCAGAAAAGGCCACTACGTCCCCAGGATAAAACAGCCCCAGAATCTCCTCTATCTAGGTTCTTCCTTGCACTGAGGAAGGACCCGAATACAAACACCTTTCTATGTTGCTCAAAAAACTTAGTTTAGAAAATAAGAAAAATATATGAAGAGGAAGAATTTAAGGCAATTATTGAAATATTAAATATATATATTTTTAAAATAAACATACCAATTTCAACATTATCAGACAAAAAGCTCTGGGTTATGAGCCGAGAAAGGCCACATACAATTCTGGTAGTATCTAACCATTTCAGACATTAGTACGCATAGTAATCACAATCAAGGTCTAAAATATCGGTGGTATTGGAAATATCGGAAGTCCAAAAACATGGAAATATCGAAGGAAATATCGGGATATTATCGGTATCGGTAAAAATTGAATAAAAACCAAGGAAATTGTAAGAAAAACTTGGTTTTATTGAAACTTTGTAGGATGTTTATTTAGTCAATTATCTATTAGTTTATCACAAAAAATTGAAAGGAAATGCATTGCATGATGGATTTAACTGATTTAAGTTGATTATATAGCGAGCTGGCAAACACTGTAAGTGTAGAAAATATGTAGTAATTAATGAAATAATATTAAACACACCATAATCATTTATATATAATGAATTACTACAATATTTTACACTTTATACATTGCATGGTAAGATACATGAGTGACTTAGTACCACATAGAGTTCCTATGAGGTTCAAAATTTTCACTATCTTCATCATCTCTATGTGTAGAGTAAGTATATTTTGAAGAGTAGTCATCAAATGATAAATCCCCAAAATAGTTTTGCATGTAATTGTTAACATGCCACCCATATGGATCCGAGATTGGTTGACGTTGTCCATAAGCAAAATCATTTGAAGATTGAGTCTCAAATTCTTTCCATGAGTCCCTTGATTCCATCCCAACAAGAATGGGATATGAAGGGTAGGGAAATGGTTGGTTATAAGTATAACCATAATTATTACTTCCTACTCCAACAGAGTCCGGAGTTATAGATAACGAGTCATTTTCTTGACTTGACAAAGTCCCCTTGCCTCTTTCTCTACGAGTCATCTTCTTGACTTCACAAAAATATAAGTGATATGATGGTTAAGGTGTTGAAGGAGTAAAATGGGAGGGGTTCGAATCCCTCTATGCGCAACAAGGGAGGCTTTTCAAAAATATTCATGTATTTTTTGGGTTTCGTATCGGGATATTATCGGGATATTATCGATAATATCTCGATATATTGCCCAAATTATTCATAAAAATGTTGAAGTTATCTCCCCGATATTATCGGGATAATATCGGGATAATATTGGGATAATATCGATATTATGATGATAACACCATGGTTAGTTGCTAAAATATCAGCTCCCCAAAAATCAGATATTATCGGGATAATATCGGGAATAATATCGATATTTAAGACCTTGATCACAATTGCTAAAACCAACCACTCGGGATACAAAAAGAAAAAACCATGTAAAATCACCCCACTGTTTCTGCTACCGTATGAAGCAAGCAAGCGCCAATAACGCATTTTCTTCTAGGCCATTTCTAAACCTAACCACCTATCCCGTCATCATCAAAACCAGCAGCTGATAGGGTAGGGACCACTCTCCACACCTATCCCGTCATCATTGAAAGCATTCCTGTCAAGTATTTGATGGATGAGAAGGTCATTTCCTTTAACTTTTCTTCTTTGACAGCTCAAGCTGAAACAAACCAACAACACATCAGCAAAGCTTCACTGTTGCTCATCTACTTCCTAAATTAAGTTTAAGATCTCCAATAGAAAGGCGGCCAATTAAACTACTAAAAACAAACAAAACCAATATTTTTAATAGAAAGCAAAAGCACAGCCTCAACTTTAGATCATTAAAGCATTCCCATCAACAATGAACACAGAAATCAAAAAGGTAATGAACTTAGTCAAAAGCAGCCTCCACAACAAAGGTGTAGCAACCCCATACGGCAACAAAGCAGAGGGCACAGGACTGGTGATCTCTGTGAGGAGCTCAGTCACCCGTTATAGCAAACAATGCCCCAAAAGCTAATCCATTTTGAGACCAGCTGATTGAACGGAAGTAAAGGTCACCTTTTAACAGTACAGAAAGGATGCAGAACAAGAAATAATGGACCTCCTACTAAAAGCATCTCTTCAGATGTAATCCAGTGCTCTACCTTAAGGAAGTATGTATATGTACATGCATTGGCTCCAGCAATTTCAAGACAATACCTGGAAAACAATCACCAAAAAGGAAACTAGAGCAATCAAATACATAAATAGTAATCACAATCTCACCACTCATGGAACACAAACAAAACAGAAAATGGACCAGAAGATTCTAAGCACATCCGTTCAAAATGAAGAACAGTAACATGAGGAGAAAGTGTCGCACCACGGTTGCATCTCTTGGACAGCTTTGTAATGGGCAGAGACAATGTTGAACATGTGAGCATATGCATATAACTGTTGGCGTGAGTCAACGTTTCTATTAGGAATAGAATTTATATTTTATTGTAATGATCTAATTTGAGTAGAATTAGGAGATTTTGTACATATTTCCTACTTGTACTCACTCTGTATGTAGTATATATATTCCTCCTTGAGAGAAGAATAAACATATTAGTTTAAACCCTAATTATTTTGAGTTGGTATCAAAGGGGGTTTCAATCCGTCTCTACAACATCAAAACCCTAATCCTGAAAAATACCTATTTCCGCTGCACCTATCCTATACACCTAAGCATGTGCCGTCTTATATCTCTTACTGTTGTCGTCGTCTAATCTTTTGCTATCACCGCCATCTATCACCATGTCAGATGTCACTGAATCTTCTTCTTCTACTCCTATTGTGACCGTTCATACCGAATCGTCTACCAATCTACCTATGGGATTCAAATTGAATGGATCCAATTTTGAGATATGGGCTTCGATGATCGAACTCCATGCTACTACACAAGGCAAATTGGGTTACCTAACTGGCGACACTGATGCCCCCGATTCCCAAGACCCAAAATATGGGAAGTGAAAAATTGCTATGGAACCCAGTTTGTTGAATATGTTTCATACTCTACCTACTGCCAAGGAAATTTGGGATGCTGTTAATCAGATGTTTTATGATGGCTCTGACATATCCCAACTCTATGAACTATGGTGCCAGGCTACCCGTCTCAAGCAAGAGGGTCGTCCTGTCTCTACCTATTTTGCCGAACTTAAGGCAATCTGGCTTGAATTGGACAAGAGACGTCCCTTTCAGATGAAGTGTGCTGATGATATGAAGACTTTTCAGGCTGCTATTATGGCAGATCGTGTGTATGATTTTTTGGCTGGCCTTAACGATACTTACGACAAAGTCCGCAGTGATATTCTACGGAGTGATAAAGTTCCAAGTATCGAAAATGTATTTTTTATGGTCCATCAAGAGGCTCAACGCCAAATTACTATGCTTGGATCCAGCACCAAGATTGGGGAACTTACTGTTGTGTTTGCTTCCAAAAACACTGCTTTGGTTTCTCGGCCTACAGGGTCTGGCTCTTCTGCTGTTCCACCTCGTCGCCTGACTTCTGCAGAAAAAGACAAACTGAAGTATGATCACTGTGGTGAAAAGAGACATACTATCGACACCTGCTGGGCATTCCATGGGGTACCAGACTGGGAGAAGGAGCAGAGGTGTTTAAAGAAGGAACAACTGAATGGCAAAGCTCATGTGGCTGTTGCCCCCACTTCTATGGTTGACACCACCACTAGGCACAACCACTTTATTGCTACGCCTCCTCCGACCTTGACCGCGGTCTCAAGCACTCCAACACCTCCACCTCCAGGTAACTTTGGCAAGGCTTTCCATGCCCATGACACATGCAATACAGGTTGGATTATTGATTCAGGAGCTACTGACCATATGACGTATAATTCTGCTTTATTCTCTACTGCTATTCCGCCTCATCGTGATCATGTTCTGACTGCTAATAATTCTGTTGCTGCTGTCATGGGAGCTGGTTCTATGCTCTTGACACCTGCTTTACCATTAGACAAAGTGTTACTGGTTCCATCTTTGTCTAGTAATTTATTATCTGTGCCGCAAGTTACTAAGCAGTTAAACTGCGTTGTACTGATGTATCCGTCTTTTGTCTTACTACAAGTTATCCAGACTTGGGAGATCTTTGGTCGTGGTACTAAAAAAGGGGGGCTTTATTATGTGGATGATGTGGCAACTAGTCGGGTTCTTCGTTCTGGTAGCACCAAAACTTCTCAGCATCGCCAGATTTGGTTGCTACGTTGTCGATTTGGTCATACCTCCTTTGGATATTTACGACATTTGTTTCCAGCATTATTTAGTGGTGTAAACGAGTCTGCTTTCCAATGTTAGACTTGTATTTTAGATAAGAGTCATCGGGTATCCTACCCTCCAAGTTGTAATAAACGGCTTATGCCATTTGATTTAGTTCATTATGATGTTTGGGGACCTTCCCCTATTTCTACAGCCTTGGGAGTTCGTTGGTTTTTGTTATTTGTGGATGATTGCACTCGTATGATGTGGTTATATGGGATGAAAAATAAAAGTGATGTGGTCGAAAGTTTTCAGCGGTTTTATTGGATGATTCAGACTCAATTTATGCTCCCTATCAAGGTTTTTCAATCTGATAATGGTGGAGAATTTGTTAATTCGGCGTTATCCCATTTTTTCCACACTAAGGGTGTACTCCATTAGACTATTTGCCCTCAAACACCACAACAGAATGGGGTTGCTGAACGTAAAAATAGGCAGATCCTTGCTATTGCCCGTGCTCTGCTGCTTGGTTAAGTCAGTTCCAAAGCGGTTCTGGATGGATGCTGTTACCTATGCAGTCTATCTCTTGAATCGTCTACCTTCACAAGTTTTGGATTTCCAAACTCCTATGCAGGTACTGACCCATCATATCTCTGCCTCTTCTTTGCTGACTCTATCTCCAAAGGTGTTTGGTTGTGTCGCATATGTTCACCTCCATCAGAATCAGCGGAGTAAGCTGGACCACTGTACTCTCCGCTGTGTCTTTCTGGGTTTTTCTCCTCATCAGAAAGGCTACCGATGCTATCATCCTGCAACCCGACGTCTATATGTCTCTATGGATGTTACCTTTGTTGAGGATGAAATGTTTTTCTCTGATACCCCCGAGCATGTCCTTCAGGGGGAGACTAGTAGTGGAGGACATAACTAGCTAGATTTACAAGGGGAAGTAGTATTGGATAGTTTGATACAAAGGGAAGAACAGACCGAACCTGTTGAACCGGCTGAACCTGCTATACTAGCTGAACTTGCTACACCAGCTGAACCTACTATTTTAACTGATGCCCCCCATGAAGCTTCTCTAATAGTACCCGATCAAGCTCCCTTGGATATTCCTAAGGTAAGTGCTTCTATTCATACTGCTGATAATTCTTATGTTTTACCGCCTAGAAGGAACCGTGGGGTTCCACCTGATTGTTACTCACCAGAAGGCAAAGAAAGATATGCTATTTCCCATTATGTGTCTGATCACAAGTTATCTCCTAAGTGCAAAGCTTTTGTGACCAGAATGGATAGTATTAAAATTCCAACTCGTGTTGAGGAGGCGCTGCAAAAAAATAATACATGGGACATTGTTGATCTATCAAAGGGAATGAAGCATGTAGGATGCAGATGGGTGTTTACAGTTAAATATAATGCATATGGTACTATGGAAAGGTACAAGGCAAGATTAGTAGATAAAGGGTTCACTCAGACATATGGAGTTGATTATCATGATACTTTTGCACATGTGGCTAAGATGAATACTGTGAGAGTTTTGTTGTCCTTAGCAGTAAACTTGGATTGGACCTTGAGGCAATTTGATGTAAAAAATGCATTCTTACATGGTGAACTAGAAGAAGAAGTGTACATGAGTCTTCCACCAGGGTATAGTGTTACCGGTGGCACGGGGAATGTGTGCAAATTAAAAAAGGCGTTGTACGAGTTATAGTCTCCTCGGGCATGGTTTGGCAGATTTACTACAGCTATGAAGAAGTTTGGTTACCAACAGGCCAATACTGATCATACTCTATTCATTAAACTTAGGGTTGGTAGGGTGACTTGGTTGATTATTTATGTTGATGATATGATTGTGACTGGTGATGATACTGTAGAAATCGAGAAACTGCAGAAGCGTTTAGCATCTGAATTTGAGATGAAAGATTTGGGCAGTTTGAAATATTTTCTATGAGTGGAAGTCACTCGATCTAAACATGGCTTATTTCTTTTACAAAGGAAGTATGTTATGTACCTGCTAGCAGATACTGGAATGCTTGACTGTAAACCAGCTGATACACCTACTGTTGAGAATCATAAACTTGGTGTTTATGTGGATCAGGTTCCAACTAACAAAGAAAAATACCAAAGGTTAGTTGGAAGATTGATTTATTTATCATTGACACTCCCTGATATTGCCTATGCGGTAAGCGTTGCTAGCCAATTTATGCATTCACCTAGTGAGGACCATATGGCCGCTGTGATGCGTATTCTGAGTTACTTAAAGTCTGCTCCTGGGAGAGGATTATTATTTAAGAAAAATGGCCACTTGGATCTAGAAGGTTACATTGACGCAGATTATGCAGGGAATATTACAGATAGATGTTCTACATCAGGTTACTTCACCTTTGTTGGTGGTAACCTAGTTACGTGGCGTAGCAAGAAGCAAAACGTTGTGTCTCGGTCCTCTGCAGAGTCTGAGTACAGAGGGATTGCCCAAGGGGTTTGTGAAATATTGTGGTTGAGGTGGTTACTTGCTGAAATTGGGTTTAGACCAGATGCTGCTACAAAGCTATAAGCAGTCTGCATTTGAAATTGCTAACAATCCGGTGCAACATGATCGAACTAAGCATGTAGAAGTTCATCGGCATTTCATTAAGGAGAAGCTGGAGCATAAGTTAATTTCTATACCTTTTGTGCCTTCTTCAGAGTAGCTTGTAGATATGTTGACCCATGCCGTGTCAAAGCGCCGATTTGAAGACTCACTTGACAAGTTGGGCATTACCGATATCTATGCACCAACTTGAGGGGGAGTGTTGGCAAGAGTCAACGTTTCTATTAGGAATAGAATTTGTTCCTATTAGGAATAGAATTTATATTTTATTGTAATTATCTAATTTGAGTAGAATTAGGAGATTTTGTACATATTTCCTATTTGTACCTACTTTGTATGTAGTATATATATTCCTCCTTGAGAGAAGAATAAACATATTAGTTTAAACCCTAAATATTGAACATGCGAGCATATGCATATAACATCCCTCGCACCATGGAAACGAAAAACAAAAAAAGAAGAACAAAAAATCAAAAGGGGCCAGAAAATTCCGCAAAGCAAGACAAATTCGTAACAGTTCACACAACAAAATCCAATCTGTATCTGATTCCTCATTGTCGAAATAAAATGACTTCCTAAATGACAATTGTAAATCAAGCTTAACCTGGATTCAGGAAAAGATTAATGAGATTTCATTCATACATTAACAAATTTGGTTCTCTTAGAAGTTGAATATTTTATCCAGCAGTAAAGTGCAAGGCAATCAGTTAACCAGAACCATTCAATATGGAATTCATTAGGTGACTGAGAAACAATTGACCAGGAACTGGGAAGCAAATTAAGTTCAGCATAAGCCGATAACAATATGCCTAAAGTAAGTTGGAGTTAAGATCTCACACTTATAGAACTTGAAATATGCCTTGTTGAGCTCCACCAAGAAGTGATAATGCCTGATTTGAGATGTCTTCCAAAACACGTTTTAATTCTGCTTTGGCTCTTGTTGCGTCGATTCAGCTGCACCAAAATGGATTAAGCTGCATCCTCAACTTGTGATACTCGCAACTGCACGAGCCGTTCGGTAGTATAGCATATGTAAGTGCGAGGTCGATTCTACAGGGATTGGTGATTGAACAATCCAATTCAGTTTTCCTACACAAAACAAAAAAAAAAAAAATTAAATAAATAAAACAAGAAAGAAAGAAAAGAAAATAACTCAAGCAGATAAGTTCCCAAGTTCAATTAGATTAACGGATTGATTCTAGCTAAAGTATGATTAAGCCATGGTGTCTGGTCCTAACCTTGTATTCCTAATTCCCTAATTTGATCATCTGTTGTCTAACCTAAACTAAGCATTAGGGATGTTATATCTAACCTAATTTGATCAAGAAGAACATTTTAAACAACCAAGTATGTATCTAATCCCTATTGTCAAATGTCCATACATACTCTTCCTATTCATAGTTCAATTCGAATTAAAGCATGGTGTCTACTCTTAATTCAAACCAAGATAGCTAACATGCAAGCCTAAATGGTGATCAATCATTCAAACTAGCATATTAACTTATAAGCATAATGAATAAGAAAAAAAATCAAAATTGAAACTTGGAAACTAATCAAACTTGAAACTAAAGAAAAGAATTTACATAACAATGAAAAGTAAAGTGGAACTAAGAAAAACTTAAGGAGAATTTCAGCACAAAGATTTCGTTACAACAATTGAAAACTAGAAAGAGAAACTAAGAGAATTTAAGGGGGAGAAGGGAGGGGAGCTCTAGAGAAGTGTTTGAGAGCTCCCCCCTTTGGGGGTGTGTTTTGAAGCTTGAAGACTTCTCTATTTATAGGGCTAAGAGGGAGGAACATCATGATGAATTCCAACACCACCATTCCTATTTTAATACAACCCATAACTCTCACTTCATCTTGTCTATGTTAGTGTGGTTGGAATCAATTCCATCCCATTCTTCTTTTGCTGATCTTGAAGCTTTCTTCACATGGGTTTTCAAAGGTGTTCAATTGTGGCTGCCTTTTGCTGCCAACCCATGTGGTTTTCTTTTGGTTGCTGAAAATAAATGATTCTTCTANGTGTAGGAAGGCCTGAGGTTTCAATATGTATCCAATGGGGCTCAAATTTGGATATGTCATAATAGACACCCATTGGAACACCTTTTATCAAGAATGTATTCCCATCTGAGTAGTAAAAGTGTACGTTTTGGGCCTTGCAAGTTGACTGCCGAAAATAGACTGGAATTGACAATGCATTGCAGTCAGCTTGTGGGCTTGTTTTGGGCTTGATCTTCCCTCCTAAAAAATCTGGAAAAATCTGGATCTTCAAACCCTTTGAATTATCTTTCCAAGAATATGCAGCCCAACTCAAGAAAAAATCGGAAAGTCCTTCAAATGTCATTTTTGTCCCAGTAACGCAGATGCAGCCGAATTTGACCTTAAGCTGCCAAAACTTGCATAACTTTCTCTAGAAGACTCGGAATCATGAACCGTAAAATTCTCTAGAAACTAGACTTCCACATTTTTCCAATGATATATGGCTCGTTATCTGGTTCTTCTTGAGCAAGTACAGTCCAATCCGTAAAGTTGACTAATATGCAAACACTGTTTTGAGCTAACTTGTCTCCAAAATGTGTTTAATGAGTCTCAAGCTTATTACACTGAAACAAACACAAAACTTATTAAAAGCACAAGTTTAACTCAAAAACATAACCAAATCATAAGTTAGAAGGATACAAAATGATATGTAATTATGCACCGATCAGCTCTCTTGACAAATTGTTCAGTAGGGCCCTGAATAAACAAGTAGAGTTTGCGATCTCCTAGTCCTGCAACCTTGCCTGGTGGGAAATACTGACCCCTCGTAGTAATGGCAGCTCCAGTCCACTTTGATATAGGTCCCAAAGTTTCCTTGTGGGTAACCTTCCATCGAGCATTCTATGGAAAATCATTTATCTCCAACTCTGCTTCATAGTGTTCAGGCATTGCATCAGCTTGGATCTTTGCCAGATTATGCTGCAAGTTCATCACAGCTGCAATTGCTGCAGCCCGAGCTACCCCATCATTGCTAACAACAGGCATACTAGTCCCAGCCACAGCTACTATTGTTCCTGGTAATGTTAGACCAAGGACACCTGGAAGAGAAACAGGCAGTCCACTATTGGGAAGCAGTTGGGCAGCAGGCACAGGGGTTTGCATTGAAGTTGTACTACCTTTAGAGGCGGCAGCAATGGCTGCTATCTGAGCAAGGGCAGCCTGCTATGAAATGTCTCCCCCTGCCTTTCGGATACCTTCATCTTCGTCTTCTGAATCTGACTTGTCATCCTCAAAACCATATTCTTTCGCTTGTGCCTTCTTTGCTGCTCTCCTCACTTCATCTTCCTCTTCATTAAATTTAAAACCACTTCCTCCATAACCAGTTCCATGGGCTTGCCAAGGTAGAGATTGTTGATGTTGGCTCACCTTAAAGATGCGAATGGATTGAACGGACAGTCGAACGAGTTGCAGACGTGTTGACTAGGCTCTGGCAATATACCAGAAGTTGCAAGCTCTCAAGCGGCAAAAGCTTTTCGTCCAGGCGCATGCACTTGAGTGGTAGAACTCAAACTCGAGCGAATGCAAGCTCAAGTGCCGCTCGAGCAGGACACATGAATCCATCGTGTATCCCTGGTGAATGTGGATATATTTTCTTCTAGTTTTGGGGTCCTTTAAGTTTTCTATTCCTTGTATAATTGTACTAAAGCCCTATGACATAAAAATATGCACTTTAGCACTAGGTTTTGATAACGTGAGAAAACTAAAGCATAAAATTGGGTTTCTGCCAAGGGTGAGAGAAAAGAGGGTTAGGGTTTGTGAGAGAGCATAGGGGGTTCTTCATTGTAACCAAATGGGTTATTCCATACTAGTGATTTTCTCGGAGATCACTGATAGGCTTTTTAGTACCTGCGCAAACAGGGTTAAAACTCCTACAAAACTTGCAAGAATGACAAGGTTGGTTAAAACTCCTATAAAACTTGCAAGAATGACAAGGTTATTGTAGTATAAATGATTCTCGCAAGGTCGTTCTCCGCAGGGATTATTAAATAACTCATAGCAACCAAATTCTAATTAATTATTGTAAAAGAGAAAGTTGAGATGTTTGATTTTAAGACCTTAACTTAAAACGAATTTAACTAATAAAAATAAGGCAATAGGCAAACTTAAAGCTAAGGGCAAGAGAAACAGTTGTGTTTTTAGAAATCAAATTAAGAAAGCACTAGGGATCCGCCGTCACCTTAACAATTCTATATAGTTCTCCCAATTACTTATGACCTATACATGCATATTTCGAAGGTTAGGTATTCCTAATATATGCCTACTTAGACCCCCAACATAGAGCGTATATCACGCATGCAATCCGTCTGTGGTATTCAGATCAAATTTAAACATACATGACTCATTAAGTTATGTGAAACCTTTTTGAAAAACCATGCAACCCTTAAGACGTGGTATTCATCCTAAGTGAACTTGCACATATTAATCACAAGAAGCCTTCGTCAATTTCAGGGACCGACCTCCAACCAAAACTGCATCAAATTACTTTTCTAAACATCCTAATGGTGATCAAGCATCAAGACACTTAGATAGTTTAACCCAGTGATGAATAATTCGAAAACCTGCATGCATATAATCATAAGCAAATTGGACAGAAACCACATATTCTTGCTAAGGCTCGTGGCCTCACCCTAGCAAAAGAGAGTTAGTTACGCATGTTCATAATTAAAACCAAAGAAAATATCATTCGAATGAATAAGAATAAAACCACCTTGAAGTAGAAGTTCTTCAAAAACCCTAGCAAAGTTGCGTTCAAAAGCCAAAAGAGAAGGAGTCCAAAAATTCTGTGAAATAGACTTTAAATACTCCCACAAACAAGCTGCCCACAACCAGCTTTTCTATCCCCACAAGGAAACTAAATAAAATAAAATAATGACATGATATAAAATCCAAATTGGACTAGGAGAATCTGTCCATAATCTGCCCAACCACGTTTTGGGCTCAAATCTCCTCCAAATCCAGCCCAATATAGCTTGTTTTAAAGATAAAAACGTTCTGAACACTTCTCCAGAAGGCCACGAATCCATCAGAGGTCATTTCGGGCTCCAAAAACGCCATAAAAAACGTCACTTTCCAGCACTGCGCACTGCTCCTTTATTTTATCGCCAGAAAATAACCGCTTGGTAGAAAAGTCTGAAATTTTGATACGATCAAGCCAAGTGACTCACGAATGACCTCCAACTGGAATTACTCCAAAATTCGTCCATTTGATTATGTTTTGCTCCAGAGAAAGTCGAAAGTCCTATATTGGAAATATAATTCAAAGTATCAAAATTCTTCCAAAATATCAACCAAAATATATTAAGAATGGGGCTAAATATATAATATAAAATATGCCCATCAATCACCTAGAGGACGTAGGCACAATGTCGAACCTCTATAAATTCTTGTGTTCTTTGTGTGCTTGTTTACTTTTCGGTTTGTATGTGCTTTATCTTTGCATGACTTGTGTGTGATAGTGATTCATTATCCATGATGAATAATTATTAGCCCTTCACTTCACCACTCTGCTCTGCAAATATGATGATTGAATATTGATTGAGATGCTAATCATCAGTGCTTGCTGGCTAACAGATATATTCAGTATCGAATTTTAATTGCTTTCTTCAAGCATATTTGCAGCTGTAACTTAGGATCAATTTGCAGAAGTAGATTGCTCAACTTTGCATTTAATGCTAATAATCTGAGTACAAGATTAAAAGTTGCCTTTGTTTACAATTTGCAAGTAAGTTTGTTTTTCCTTTTTCAAAAATTGCCTACAATTCTATTAGAAGATGGATGTAAAATTTTGCTTCAATGGAGGATGCTTTGTAGCTGTTTCACACTCGGGCCACAAGCCACATGAAAAAGGCGGACCAAAAAGTAAGTGATACTGAAGCGAAAGCATAAGTCCACAGCATGATAACTGAACATTCCTTTTCTCCTGCTCCGAACAATTGAGTCATTGTTCCTGCCATACATAAGGAAGATAAAGCATATTGTGAAGGGAAACAACACAATCAATTTGTTAGGAAAAAGAATGTCTGTTGATGATGAGAAATAACCAGTGGGGCAAATTGTAATTTGCATTGCAAAAATTGGAAGGGAAAATAACATCAGAAGAGCGTAGCGTACCTATGTTCATTGCTGGTGGGAGTGAAAACTGAAGCAAAAGAACAAACAGATACAATGGATCAGAGTGCACCAACCCAAATTTGAGTGCACCTTTAACAACCAATATTCCTATAAGAGGCAGGGCAACATAACGAACAATGATGATGCCTACAACCAGAGATTTCTGCATCCCTGGCCCTCTCAAACCTGAGAGAACAAAGTGAAGTAAGTAAAAACTGAAAAATAAATATGAAAATGGAAAAAGGTGGAGATTTTAGGAGTTGTATTACCTTTAAGTAGGTTTCCTCCTATTATCAAAGTGAGAGTTGGGATAGCTCCATCTCTGCAATCATAAAGAAGAAGTTAAAAGACTAACAAGTGTGAAGAACACAGATAAATCACTAGCGTTGTTTACAGTATGGGCAGAAGTTTTATACCCCAACAAAGAAGCAGTGTCTTGAACCACCCGTAGAGGAGCACCATCTCCTATCAGTGCTTTTCGAATCTGAGGGATGAGTCCGATTGAAAAACCAGCAATCTATACAAGAAAAAAAGAAGCTGAGTTTGGTCAATGTGTAAATAAAACAGAACTAAATGTGCATCAAGATGTATGTGCATTAAGTGCTGGAAGGACATACTGCTCCAGTAGTAGAAGGGGCAAATATTGTTTTCAGATTGAGCTTTCCAAACACCATCATTATACGTTGCTTTATTTTACCTGAAGTTGTCATCTGCCATGACAAATGACATTGATCAGAAATTGAAAAAGGAAAACAAAACAGAAAGGGGTGATGTTATATTGGCATACTGCGGATCATACATTCAAACAAGAAACATTCTCTTTATAAAGAATATCTTAAATAGTTGGAAATACGTAGACAAAGCGGAAAAACATGGTAAATTGATGGAGTTAGCAACCTTAGCGTTTTCCTCAGTTATAGTGCAGGGCAGTGCATAATGATTGGCATTTTCCTCCACTACCTCAGATTCCTTTGAAGAAAGCAGAGGCTCAGTGCAACTTATTTCGTTCGGTGTGGAGGATCTCACCGGAGACTGGGTTGAATCTTGGGTGCCTCTCTTTGCAGATATCCGCACAATATTATACACATAGGACCACAAATAAATGGCTCCTATCTGAAGAGCAAAACCAATTGTATGAATAAGGCAGATTGTACTAATAAAAAGAAAATATTTCAAGAGAATGCACTAAAAAAGAGACAGTGTTCACAAAACATATAGTTATTTGAAGAAATTATTTCCTGCATTTGTTTTTTCAGATATTGGTGTTTCTAAGTTACAATGTGATGTTTGTGAACTTGCTAAGAGTCATCGTGTTTCTTTTGATTCTAGTTTGAATAAAAGTTTTGTCCCATTTCAGATCATTCATTCTGATGTTTGGGGTCCATCTACACCTTCTTCATTAGGTGGATCTCGTTGGTTTGTTACATTCATTGATGATTGCACTAGGATGACATGGGTATGTGTTATGAAATCCAAAGGGGAAGTGAATACATTGTTTCAAAAATTTCATAAGACTATTACTACTCAATATAACATGCAAATTCAGGTTCTCCGCAGTGATAATGGAGGAGAATATACGAGTACAAAGTTGAGGAATTATTTGGAATTCCATGGCATTGTCCATCAAACCACTTGTCCATATACCCCTCAGCAGAATGGGGTAGCTGAAAGAAAGAATCGTCATCTCTTAGAAGTTGTTCGCACTTCTCTTGTTGATGCCCATATGCCACCCTCATATTGGGGTGAAGCCCTTACATCTCAACTTATGTGATTAATCGAAGTCCTTCCAGAACATTGGGATTTCAAACAACGCTACAAAGCCTTACTGCAGCTATTGCCGCTCCTCCTATCTCCAATCTACCACCACATATTTTTGGATGTGCTACTTTTGTCCATTTACATAAACATCAACGGAGTAAGTTAGCTCCCCATGCTTTACAATGTGTTTTTGTAGGTTATGGCACATCCCAGAAAGGGTATCGTTGTTATCACCCTCCATCCCAAACCATGTATATCACTCGAGATGTTGTGTTTCATGAAGACACCCTGTATTTTCCCCATGAGCCTGAACTTCAGGGGGAGCACCAGAAGGAAGTTCAGTTATTTGATTACAGTCATAATGTTCAGATTTATGAGATGGATGACTGCTCCAACTCAGGGGGAGCGTCTCTTGTACCCATGGCGGCATCACCGGTTTTGCTCATGCCACAAAGCCCAACATCATCAAAGGCACCATCATGATTGGATTTATCATTACCGGGTTCATCAACATCACCATTGTCGTCTCCGGCGTCTGTGTCATCACTGCCCCAAGATGGCACAGTGCAATTGGATAATGTAGTTGATATAGATTGTTCAGTACACCAAGTGCCTACACCTAACCAATTCGTTGCTAAGGATGTTCCTACACCACCAAAGAGACAGATGCCCAATCGTTCTACTAGAGGTATTCTTAAACTCACATATGAACCTGATCTTGCCAGTAAAGTAAAATACCCCATGAGTAATTATGTCTCTGACCATAAATTGTCTGAATCAAATAAGTCATTTGTCAATCAATTATCTTCTGTATCTATTCCTAACAGTGTGCAGGAAGCCTTAGTTGACTCTAAATGGAAAAATGCTATGAATGAAGAAATGAAGTCACTTCAGAAGAATGGGACATGGGAGCTTATCAATCTTTCTGCAGGAAAGAAAACTAGTTGGGTGTAGGTGGATATATTCAGTGAAATATAAAGCAGATGGTACAATCGAACTCTTCAAGGCACGGTTAGTTGCAAAAGGGTACACTCAGACATATGGCATTGATTACATGGAGACATTTGCTCCAATAGCAAAGATAAATACGGTGTGGGTATTACTATCATTGGCTGTCAATTTGAATTGGCCCTTGCAACGGTTTGATGTGAAAAATGCTTTTCTTCATGGAGAATTAACTGAAGAAGTATATATGGATATCCCACCTGGGTCCCAAATACCCACTGAGCATAGACATAAGGTATGCAGATTAAGAAAATCATTATATGGTTTAAAGCAATCCCCAAGAGCATGGTTTAGAAGATTTACAAAAGCTATGAGAAATTTCGAGTATATGCAAAGTAACTCAGATAACAACTTGTTCTTGAAGCAACGGAACGACCAAATTACTGCTTTTATTGTGTATGTTGATGATATGGTGGTCACAGGAAATGACTCTGATGAACGAGAAGCTTCGAAGAAGTATTTATCTCAAGAATTTGAAATGAAGGATCTTGGTGATTTAAAATATTTTCTGGGAATTGAGGTTTCTAGATCACATGAGGGAATTGTCTTATCTCAAAGGAAATATGCATTAGATTTATTGAGTGAAACTAGAATGTCTGCTTGTTAGCCTGTAGATACACCCATGGAAGAAGGATTGAAGTTGGAGATTGAAGCTGATCAAGTGCCTGCTAATAAAGGGCGTTATCAGAGGTTAGTCGGAAGGCTGATGTACTTAGCTCATACAAGGCCTGATATTGCCTATGCATTAAGTGTTGTTAGTCAATTTATGCATAATCCTAGAGAGAAACATATGAATGCAGTGATGAGAATTCTGAGCTATTTGAAAGCAGCTCCTGGAAAAGGAATTTTGTTCACAAAAGATGATAACTATTTAAAAATCAGAGGCTACACTGATGTTGATTGGGCTGGTGATGTGGGTGATAGAAGGTCCACGTCAGGATATTTTACATTTGTTGGTGGAAATCATGTCACGTGGAGAAGTAAGAAACAGAATGTTGTTTCTCATTCAAGTGCTGAAGCAGAATATAAGGGACTGGCCCTTGGAGTTCAAGAATTATTATGGTTATAGTTATTGTTGACTAATTTGGGTTATCCACCAAAAGAACCTATGAAATTATATTGTGATAATAAGGCGGTGTGTGATATTGCACACAATCCGGTACAACATGATCGGAAAAAGCATGTTGAAGTGGACAGGTTTTTTATCAAGGAGAAATTAGATGAAAAGATTGTGGAAGTGCCTCAAGTACGCTCTGAAGATCAATTAGCTGATATACTCACTAAGACGGTTTCTAGTCGGATATTTGATAAGTGTGTTTGCAAGTTGAGCATGTTCGATATTTATGCCCCAACTTGAGGGGGAGTGTTGAATTATTCTAATTATGTAATTATTGTAGTATATATTAGGATTCCTTACCATAGAAGGATTCTTGATCCCATAATTGATGTAATTACTTTTCTGTAATTCCTAGTGTAAAATCACTATATATTGCCTCCTTGAGAGAAGAATATTATTATTCTGATTATTCCCATAAAATTCTGATTTTCAAGTTAAACTATCAAAACTTATCTTGTGCATGTTCCCCATAATTCCGTACTTTGAGTAATACAAAACTAGATAAAGGAAGTTCGAGACAAAAAATATTAGCAGAAGAAGAAGAAATGTACCGCCATTGAAAGTGAAGCATAAGCCAATCCATAAGTACGACAGACATCAGGAGCTCCAAATGGGCTCCCTTTTTCTTTACAAACAGCTGGGACTATAATGAGGAGCAAGTTCCCCAAATTTCCTGTTTAAATCAACTCAGGAGAAACAAGGTATATTTTATCAGTGATATGCTTAAATATGTTCAATTAAACATATATATGCTTAAATATGTGTTTACCTGCAGCACAGCAACCCAAGACAAGGCCTCGCAGATGTGCAGGAGGTCTTGTTAGCAGGAGGAGTATCCATCCTAGTATCGAACCAACAATAAATGTGATGAGGATATTCACCGGCATGAACCACCTACACATACAAATATATACACATTCAATCATATCAAACTTGTTTTGAAGTTTAAACCAATAAAACTTGAGCAATAAATCTGCCTACATGAAACAAACTGGTGCAGTAACCATATTGAAATTAATTTTAACTCACAGCTTAACCATGCTTTCATATGTTACTGTCCGCGCAAGGTTGCTGCTCACCAGGGCAGGATTCAATACGTAAAATACAACCTGTTGATAAAAAAAAACACACTTATGTATGTAGAAAGAGTGAAACCATACAAAAAAATTCTATGATTTTAGCATCCAACACAATCTAAGGTAGCCACAGAATCTATTTGGACAAAGATGCTAAATGAAAAGTGCATGAATGAAATAAGAAGTTACAGTGTTTAAGTGCTTCCTAGTGTCTTCCCCGAGGATGTTGACGTGATCAAGCGCAAGATATGAGCCAAGCGCAGTGATCAAGAGCACTTTCAACACCGGAATTGAGGCGGTGATGAAGAGCTGCAAAACCTCCATCCTTGCTGAACCTGAATTATACTTGTTATTATTATCCCTCCCTTCACCACTCTGCTCTGGAGCTGGAAATGAGCTTTATTTACCTCCTCTCCTCTGCAAACATAAAATAAGAAAGAATAAAAAAAGACAAACCTAATTAAAATGCCATTTTTGTGAGAGGAATTGAAGAACATATGATGATATATACCTATGAATCTGTAGACGCGGCAGAGCAGAGTATCTAGCTATTTGCTATTTGAAATTTCCCAAATATTTTTTTATTCAAGAAATAAATTAAATGAAGGACATAAAAATTCAGAATTCCTCCTCCTCATAGACTCTGGTAAGAAATGCTTGAATATGGTTGCAGAAAAACTCAAGTTACCAACAAGAAGCCAAGCACATATTTATATATATTATACGGCGCATTGAACACGAGCAAGTCCTATTCAGGAATTTAAGAAAAAGGAGTATGCATTTGATTTGCGTCGGCCCGTGTTGTCTATTGTGTTGGTCGATGGCTCAGATAACGACTGCTAATTTATATCTGGGTTCCTGTCGTTTTCCGGTTGCCATTGATGACTTCATCTGCATGGAACATCTTGGTATTGCGGGACCTCTCTCGCCATCGCTACTCTTTTTTATCTATGTTCCTCGTCCTTATTACGAGGGAGAGTTCGGTGCAACCACACATTCTCATTCAATGTGATAAAAATGATATAAATTTATTATAAATTTATCGATTTTATAACTTTGATCTCTATAGTTTCAATTTTATCAATTTTATCCATGTAATTTTTAATTACAAGCAAGTCAAGGACACCCCTTAATTTATGTGAAATCAGGTCTCTTGTTTCTCAACCATGTAATTTATGTCTGGCCAAATCAGCCATGTGATTAGTCAATCCGTTGTTGAGCAACAGTGAGCGCCTCCACATACTACTCATCTTCAGGAGACCCATGGTTTGCTTGCACATCCAACGACTTCATTGTTACAACAATCACTTCAGCATGCATCCTCATATTATAGAGAAACTTCTTCACATAAGCCTTGAGCCCATATGCATCAGTGTCCTCCTCCGCATAAAACCTGGATTTTACAACTCTCAAAGCTTTTCTTAGTGAGGAGTAGAGATTGAACGAGTTGAGAGAGAAGAAGCATGAGACCACCATCCATCTCTCACTATCTAATACAAATCAATGGTACCACACAACCCACTTCGTCCACCTTCGAATGAAGAATTTCTCACCCTCTACTTGCCCTTAATCTGAACCTTATGTCAATTGAACCAAATTCAAACCCATAAATCAGAATATTTTAAGAACCCTAATCCCCAATTCGGGTCTGATGTGGAATAGGACAAGAGCTAAATTTTTCAGCCAAAAAAATAGAAATAAAAGGAAGACGAGCTAATTTTTGGTAAAAGACGAGAGCTAATTTTATATGGTACGAGTGGAACAAAATACCCCTCCACATGAGGAGCACACTTTAAAAAAGTAACAGAAGTTAGAGTGACAGATGTCTTTGAATTGCTTGAACTCGAAAACTACACGGATAAAATTGATTAAATTGAAACTACGATGACCAAAATAGTGAAACCGTTAAATTACCAAGACCAAAAATGACTTTTTGCTTTATGATTTTTAGATAGTGTAAATTATGGTTATAAATGCTTGAGAAATCAACACCCACAATTTATTATTTATCTATATATATAAAGCAAAAGGCAGAGAATGGTGAAACATTCAAAATACCAGAAAATGCCCTTGGTTAATGCAAACATTAAGAATTGAAATTATTAATTAAATGAGGATAATATGGTAAATTCACATTTTTTCATATTTAAAAAAATTAAAATGAAAAGAAAAATCAGATAATGGTCTATTTTTATGGAATACAACTACCCATTATCCTTTTCAATTCTAAAATAAATTTTAATTTTTTTAAAAAAAGCCTCTCGCATGCGCGGAAGCGCGTGCGAAGAGGCTAGTATATATAAAGCAAAAGGCAGAGAATGATAAAACATTCAAAATACCAGAAAATATCCTTAGTTAATGCAAACATTAAGAATTGAAATTATTAATTAAATTAGGATAATATGGTAAATTCACACTTTTTTATATTTAACAAATTTAAAATTAAAAGTAAAATCAGATAATGAATCCTCTTTTTATGAAACACATCTACCCATTATCTTTTTTAATTCTAAAATAAAATTTAAAATTATATATAAAAATGAAAAAGGAAACTTGCACTTGTCAACTTTAAAGATTGGGTGCAATAGCAATCCGGTGTAGTAACAATTGAGTTTAAGAAATGAAATTAAAAGGACCGAAAAACAATATTTCATGAGCTGAAACGACTGGTCATGGATCTGATGGCCCCGCCAAATAGTAAAGTGACAAAAAAAAAGAGACGCACTAGATTCGCATTCTAGTCTATTTGTCCGTTTCATGTGCGAGAGAAGAGAGAAGTACAAGACAAATAAGGAAGACAAAGAAAATCAGAAAACGTACTCTCAATCTCAACTCTCCTCCACTTGCACCTCTACCCATTCCTCGCTCATTTTCAATCATCCGTCAGCCACAAGAAAATAATAAAAATGGCCCTACCCAATCAGTATCCAGCCTGCTAGCTAGCAGCGGTCTTAGGCTCAAGTCCCATGGTACTATGTGTGTGACTCCCTCCCCCCCCCCCTTCTAAGTTTGGCCAAAAAAACAAAAGAGAGAAGATGAAGAGAAATCCCCATGAGGCAACCATATACATCTTTTCCTTTGGGTGGTGAATGGCCTTGA
Organism: Prunus avium; assembly: GCF_002207925.1. Next base: position 436,798 of record NW_018921734.1, on the reverse strand, counting down.
AATTCATTAGAGCTCGAGCTAGAGAAAGTAATGGTTGAGAGAGTAGGTCATAAATTTCTTATGGTCGTCTGTGAGAAAAGAAAAGGACAGGTGAGACTAAGAGGAAGTTTTTCTTTTGGTCTGCCTGGACTAAGAGGAAGGTGAAACAACACATGACAAAAATAACAACAGAATCATTTCATTTAAAGCAGATTATCAGACAAAAAGCTCTGGGTTACGAGCCTAGAGAGGCCACATACAATTCCGGTAGTATCTAACCATTTCAGACATTAGTACGCATAGTAATCACAATTGCTAAACAAACAACTCGGGATACGAAAAGAAAAAACCATGTAAAATGACCCTACTGTTTCTGCTACAGTATGAAGCAAGCAAGCACCAATAACGCATTTTCTTCTAGGCCTTTTCTAAACCTAACCACCTATCCCGTCATCATCAAACCCAGCAGCTGATAGGGTAGGGACCACTCTCCACACCGATCTCTGCTCACCAGTGGCGGACTCAATTGAAAGCGTTCATGTCAAGTATTTGATGGATGAGAAGGTCATTTCCTTTAACTTTTCTTCTTTGATAGCTCAAGCTGAAACAAACAAACAACACATCAGCAAAGCTTCACTGTTGCTCATCTACTTCCTAAATTAAGATCTCCAATAGAAGGGCGGCCAATTAAACTAATAAAAACAAACAAAACCAATATTTTTAATAGAAAGCAAAAGCACAGCCTCAACTTTAGATCATTAAAGCATTCCCATCAACTACAATGAACACAGAAATCAAAAAGGTAATGAACAAAGTCAAAAGCAGCCTCCACAACAAAGGTGTAGCAACCCCATACGGCAACAAAGCAGAGGGCACAGGACTGGTGATCTCTGTGAGGAGCTCAGTCACCCGTTATAGCAAACAATGCCCCAAAAGCTAATCCATTTTGAGACCAGCTGATTGAACGGAAGTAAAGGTCACCTTTTAACAGTACAGAAAGGATGCAGAACAAGAAATAATGGACCTCCTACTAAAAGCATCTCTTCAGATGTAATCCAGTGCTCTACCTTAAGGAAGTATGTATATGTACATGCATTGGCTCCAGCAATTTCAAGACAATACCTGGAAACAATCACCAAAAAGGAAACTAGAGCAATCAAATACATAAATAGTAATCACAAATCTCACCACTCATGGAATACAAACAAAACAGAAAATGGACCAGAAGATTCTAAGCACATCCGTTCAAAATGAAGAACAGTAACATGAGGAGAAAGTGTCGCACCACGGTCGCATCTCTTGGACAGCTTTGTAATGGGCAGAGAATATTGAACATGCGAGCATATGCATATAACATCCCTCGCACCATGGAAACGATAAACAAAAAAAGAAGAACAAAAAATCAAAAGGGGCCAGAAAATTGCGCAAAGCAAGACAAATTCGTAACAGTTCACACAACAAAATCCAATCTGTATCTGATTCCTCATTGTCAAAATAAAATGACTTCCTAAATGACAATTGTAAATCAAGCTTAACCTGGATTCAGGAAAAGATTAATGAGATTTCACTCATACATTAACAAATTTGGTTCTCTTAGAAGTTGAATATTTTATCCAGCAGTAAAGTGCAAGTCAATCAGTTAACCAGAACCATTCAATATGGAATTCATTAGGTGACTGAGAATTGACCAGGAACTGGGAAGCAAATTAAGTTCAGGATAAGCCGATAACAGTATGCCTAAAGTAAGTTGGAGTTAAGATCTCACACTTATAGAACTTGATATCTGCCTTGCTGAGCTCCACCAGGAAGTGATAATGCCTGATTTGAGATGTCTTCCAAAACACGTTTTAATTCTGCTTTGGCTCTCTTGACAGATTGTTCAGTAGGGCCCTCAATAAACAAGTAGAGTTTGCGATCTCCTGGTCCTGCAACCTTGCCTGGTGGGAAATACTGACCCCTCGTAGTAATGGCAGCTCCAGTCCACTCTGATATAGGTCCCAAAGTTTCCTTGTGGGTAACCTTCCATCGAGCATTCTGTGGAAAATCATTTATCTCCAACTCTGCTTCATAGTGTTCAGGCATTGCATCAGCTTGGATCTTTGCCAGATTATGCTGCAAGTTCATTGCAGCTGCAATTGCTGCAGCCCGAGCTGCCCCATCATTGCCAACAACAGGCAAACCAGTCCCAGCCACAGCTGCTGCTGTTCCTGGTAATGTTAGACCAAGGACACCTGGAAGAGAAACAGGCAGTCCACTGTTGGGAAGCAGTTGGGCAGCAGGCACAGGGGTCTGCATTGAAGCTGTACTACCTTTAGAGGCGGCAGCAATGGCTGCTATCTGAGCAAGGGCAGCCTGCTGTGAAATGTCTCCCCCTGCCTTTCGGATACCTTCATCTTCATCTTCTGAATCTGACTTGTCATCCTCAAAACCATATTCTTTGGCTTGTGCCTTCTTTGCTGCTCTCCTCACTTCATCTTCCTCTTCATTAAATTTAAAACCACTTCCTCCATAACCAGTTCCATGGGCTTGCTCGAGTCCCTGATTTACTTTTGCGGTGAAACCATCCGCAAGAGATTTCAGGTCATCTGGAACAACTTGCTCAGAGAGTTCCAATGCTTTGACAAGATCTGGAGCGTATCTAGCATCTTCCTCAGAGACAAACGTTATAGCACAGCCTTTCCGACCAGCTCGCCCTGTACGGCCAACACGGTGAACATAGTCTTCATAGTGATTTGGACTATCAAAGTTGATCACCAGTTCAAGCTCCTTGACATCTAACCCTCTTGCAGCAACACTAGTTGCAATCAACAAATTACAAACATTGCTTTTAAAATCAGTTATGGTGGACTCACGATCTGTTTGATCTTTGCCCCCGTGAAGTGAGAGACAAGGATATCCATGCCTAAGCAGATCCCTAAATAAAGCATCACATTTATTCTGTGACTCGACAAATATCAAAATTTTTCCTTTCTCATACCACTCCCCAAGTAACTCTAACAATCTCAAGAACCTTTCATTTTCCAGCCTCACTTCAACCAATTGTGCTATGTCCTTATTCACAACACTCCTACCACCAACTTGTATTTCCACAGGTTTGTTCAAGACTTTCCGTGCCAAGACTTCAACCTGGCGAGGGAAAGTGGCAGAAAACAATACAGTTTGACGATCTGGCCGAATATTTTGAACAATTCGAGTGATTTGAGGTTCAAAACCCATGTCAAACATTCGATCAGCTTCATCCACAACCAAATACGTTACTCTACGCAGATTTGTTATTCTCCCTCCACTTGTACAAAGTATGTCAATCATCCTACCGGGAGTACAGACAACAATTTCAGCTCCCCTCTTCAATTCACTAATTTGTTGGGCAACACCAGAACCTCCATACACAGGCACACACCTGAGACCCAGTACCTTGGTAAACTTTTTAATATCACTGTGAATCTGCTGAACAAGCTCCCTAGTTGGTGCCATTATAAGCCCAATAGGTCCATCTCCTGCTACCACAGGTGGCTGGTCCTTGATATGCCTCAGCATTGGCAGCACGAATGCAACAGTTTTGCCTGACCCAGTTTTTGCAATGCCAATACAATCTCGACCACTCATAATTACAGGCACTGCCTGAGCCTGAATTGGCATTGGCTTTTCATAGTTTAGCTTCTTTATTGTTTCCAAGATTTTACTTGTAAGCCCAGTTTGGTGCCACATCTTGATCGGCTTTGGCACATCCTTACCGTGTATCTTCAATTCCAATTCTTTCCGATATGCACCCACCTGTTCTGGAGTCATTCTAGAGATCTCCTTCACCTCAATATAGAAATTTTTGCGGAATGGATCATAATCTATCTTAGAGTGATCAACTACAGAAAGCTTCTCAGCTTTTGTCTTTTTCACCCTTTTTATGAACTCATCATCACCTTCATCTTCTAGGGGGTCATCATCATTCTCAAGGTCCCCATAATCCGAGTCAGAATCCTCCCCAGGAATTATTCTGCCCATAGATTTATTTGAACCTCTCCTTGGCTGTTCACCATTACTTAGATCATCCTTTTTATCCTTGTTCTTCTCATCAACAATTGATGGTTCCACAGCATTGTTCAGCTTCTCAACTTCAGGCAATACCATAGAATTCATAAAAGCATCTAATGGATCAACTTCTTCATCACCAACAGCATCATCAGCCCCATTCTGCAAAGTAGGTGCATCTGTTTCATTCTCAGAATCTACCACCATAGCATCTCCGCCAACTTCTCTGTCAGTAAGATTGTCTTCTCCATCAACATCCATATCCCTCTCTGATTTCCCTAATGAGGGTACTTCTTCATCATCAGATTCTCCTTCAAGAGTCCAGGCCTTGCCGGACTTAGGTTCATCAACATCCCCTTCCCCACGTTTCTCTCTCTCAGATTCTTCCTTCTTCCTTTTTAACTCTTGCCACTCCTGAACTCTCCTTCTCCGCTTTTCCATTTCCTCATCCAATTTCCGCTGTTCATCCTCTAACTCCTCCTCACGAGTTGGCTGCTTCTCTTTCTTAACTGAATCATCTTCATCACTCTTCTTTCTCGGGCTCCCATCTCCATCATCCCTATGTCTGTTTGACCTGCTGCTACTCCTTTCCCTCTCTTTCTCCTTGTACTCATTTTCATCTTTCCTATGCCGCTTCCTACCACGCTCCCTAACATCATCATCAGTATCATCAGTATCAATGTCCCTGCGCCTCTCCCTCTCCCGTATCCTCCTCTCTCGATCTCTGTCCTTTTCCCTCTCCCTATCTCGCTCCCTCTTTTCCCTCTCTCTATCTTCTCCTTCTCTTTCTCGTTCCCTTCTCTCCCTCTCTCTTTCTCGTTCCTTTTCTTTTTCTCTTTCTTTTTCTTTCTCTCTATCTCTTTCTTTTTCTCTTTCTCTTTCTCTTTCCCTCTCCTTTTCCTTCTCTCTAGCCCTCTCTCTCTCCTTCTCCTTCTCCTTCTCCTTCTCTTTATCTTTTTCTCTCTTCCTGTCTCTCGTTCTCTCTCTTTCATCATCCCGGCTTCGTGTCCTATCAGTGTCCCTGTCTCGATGCTTCTCTCTATCATACCTATCCTCAGAATCAGAACTCTTTTCTCTCTCAGAGCGCCGACTATCACGGTCTCTCTTATCTTTATCTTTATCTTTATCCCTGTGTCTCTCTCCATTCCTCTCTTTTTCACGTTGCCGATCTCGATGACTCCTCTTGGATTCCCCCTCCTTCCTGGATTTATGCTTGCCCTCTTCCATTTCTTTCTTCCTATGCCACTCATAAACACAAAAATCAGTTCTCATTCCAATTATGGACAAGAAAACACAAACAGAAAACCCTAACACCACTCTACTTGCATAATCCAACATGAATTCTAATTCCTTCCAATGTCTTCTCAAATTAAAGCAACTAAAATTACCAAAGCTTGAATTTACATTAACATTAACATTAACAATAACAGAACAAAGCGAGCACACACGAGCATGTAAATTATAAATCAAAGGAAACAGACAACTTTATTCCATTGAATAACAAACAGAACAATATATGTACAGTGAAACCAAGGTGGTCTTTTTTATCTTAAATCTGAATAGACCTTTATTGAACTTAAATCTTGATAGACCTTATAACACACGCTTTAATACATATCTTTCTTTGGTTTTTAAATCTTAAAACAAGTGTTAAGTTTGTCTGATCATAGTTGCCTAATTCGCTCACACCCCTAAGAATTTCGATCTGGATCGAGCGTACCCAATCGGGTTACGGTATCGATCTGGAACGAAAGATTTAACGACTCAGTTCCAGAGGAGAGAACAGTACCTGATACACGACGTCGCTGCTACACAAGAGTACCGGACCGCCGACAGCAGACGAGCAATCGAGGGCACATGAGGGAGAGTGCTATAGCTAATGAGCCCACGTTTGATTCTTGGTCTCTTGGTCTCTTGGCATAAGGGTAAGGAAGAACTTGGGTTCGGAGAGGATTTTTTTAGACGAATAGATTCGAAGAGGTGGGATGGGTGATAGGGCTGGGTGATAAATGGATAGGCGTAAGAGCATTTCCAGAGGACAGCCCAGCCCACCTGGTCTCCCAAAATCAGCTCCAGCACGGGCAGGGCAAGGCCCAAGGCAAGATAGGCGCTGATGTCAGCAAAGAAAATAATTTTTTTATAAAAAATCTGAAAAATTATCAAAAAATTTTATACATGCCTACAAATTTTTATTTATTAATCTCATACATATAAATAAAATTAATCTCAGGTGAACAGTATTTTTCTTTGGGTTGCCATGGCAATGGGTCGAAAAACACACACAAAATTACTGTGGCATATACTATTCAAGTAAACAGTAACTGTCCTTACTTGTGCCATAACAAATGGGTGGAAGTGCTCTAAGGGGAACGTATTAGAGGTTGGGTAGGTGGGTGTGTCAATATAATAAAAGTATTGCTTCTGGTTTCAAGAATTTAGTCTCGTTCTCCTAGACCTTATGGTCTGAGGAAGTTGTGGTTACCTGCCCTTGGATCTACTCTAACGGTTGAGAAAAAACTTGTTTAAATATCAATATGTCATCTTTTATTTTACTTTTACTCTAATAAAATACTATTTTAGTTATTAAAACAAATTTTTTTTTTTTTTAAGAAGAGTTTAATATCAAAGATGAAAAACATGATCAAAAAACTCATTCGTATCTAAGACCATTGTCTTCGATGCTAGTCATCTTTCTCCTTCATGCCTAGTGAATAAGAAAACATAAACCTTTTATGAAAGTACAATATAGTTGCAAAAACCCAAGTCTGGGTTTATCAACTGAAATAAATAAATAAATAAACAAATAAACAAACAAATAAACAAACAAAAAACCCAAAATTTGTTTGTAAAAAATTTAAGTTTTCCCAAACTGGGTTCATGAATCATTCAAATCTAACATTTATAAACAGAAAATTGATCACAAAGGCAGAGAATAACAGGAAAGTGACTTGGTTGTGGGTCCTTGAAATTCAATCACGTTAAGATTTAGGATTCATAGAATCATCCTGTGATTGTTGATTGGTTTATTTGTGAAATTTCATGTTATAAAAATCTCTTCAGGCATAATTTGATTTATTGGGTTTTTATGCACTATTGTTAATTTGCTTTATTATCTTCGCTTTGCAAAAATAGGAATATGAATTGGTGTTTACTTCTCAAAAATCTCGTTCTTAGAGTTCTAATTGGACTTGTGCTTTAGGAGGAGATTGGGATGTAATAAGAAGTTGTATTGTTACTTTTCCTTTTTTTTATTTATTAACTTTACTACTTTTTGTGTGCTTGCTGAGGCAACTATAGAAGAATATAAGACATATATCAATATGCTTTCTATTGTTGGCTACCTAAAGATCAATTATGAGCCAAGCCTTTTTGGATATCATAAAAAACATGACAACTCATCATGCTATTTTGAAAGATTTGTTTCTACATAATAAATTTGGAACATGTTTATTATCTAATTACTAGTGCTCGCTTTTTCTTTTGGCAGGTTATTTTTGTTCTCGCTGCTGTTTTTTTGCTGGGAGCGGGTTTATTAGAAATAATTTGCAAATAGGTGAATTCCCCTGCTATTTCTTGTAGTCATTAACTTTTCTTATTTAAGTTTGTGTCTATATTTTCTTCTATATAGTCGTTATAAATACAAGTTTTAGATGGATAGGCAGTGGATTGCCAAATTATAAGAAAGGGATTGAATCCTTCATTGATGTTGCAAGACACCATGTGAATGCTAGTGGGATTGAATCCTTCTCATCCAACACCTACTCATCCAACACCTACTCATCCAGCTCATGGGACAACTCCTCAAGAGGTGTAGATTGGTGAATAAATGGTGATGCAGTAAACTCTTCAGGAGGTCACACATGAAGACACAAGTATTATTTTTCTGTTTTATAATTCTATAGTTTTAGATTAGTGAATAAATGGTGAAGTAGTAAACATTTGTTGGTTGGTGTACTTAAATTTGTTATGTTTTTATTTATATGTTAATTATATAGTTAAATTTCTTGCGAAAAGTAATAAAATTTACAATGATAGGAATTATATAAAATGCGTCAATGTCAACTTGTGTAACCGCGCACCAATAGGCTGGATGGTTTGTTTTATTGTATACTGATGTTCTGTTTTTGATTTTGGGTTTGCAGAGGCTACTTCTATGTCTTCTGGCATGAAGCGACGAGGAAGATCTTATGGGAAACGCCTCCATGACCTCATAGAAGCCAATGATGGGAAACCACTAACTTGATAAAATGGGGGGCCCGTGGAGCATTGGCATTGGCTTTGTGATAAAATGTACACTGAACCCACTTTTGTGGTATGTATTCCATAATTGTTTTACGGTTTTATTTTTTATTTTTTAAGTAACAGTGTATTTGTTATTGTAATAGTCAATTCATGTATTTTTTTATTGCAGGAGAAGTCGAAGAAAAATTCTAATAACCGTAAAAAGAAGAAAGCAAACCACAGGGGAGGTGCATGCTCATTTGTCTAGCATGCTCAGCAGGCTGTTAAAGTAATATAAAGTTACATAGCTACTTTAAATATTTTCCAATTGATCTTAATCAGTTTTTTTATTTCTGATTTATAAGAGGGGAAGCCTTTATCATTCATTGATAATTGGGAAAGGCTACATAAAGACAAAGAGCATAATTGGATTAGTGAGGATGCCCAAGAAAAGCATGTAATGATTTATATTAGTATTGCACCGAAATTGATAGAAATCGTGGATCCTCTTACATATTTAGAAAACACTATGTAATACTTCTTTTTAGATTGGTGTTGGTTGATTACTTCTTCTTACAGACAGTTACTAATGGCATCTCATATGGTCATATGCAAGTTTAATTTGTTGGTTTGTCTATAAGAAAAAATGAAACGAATGCAAGATGAACTGAGGGCCAAGATGATTGAGGAGGCTGATGAGGATATTGAGGTTGATTCAATACGAGTTTCAATTGAGGCTGAGTTCAAGATCATGGGTGATGTACTTGGAGTGAAAGGTAGGACAGTTCGTGATCTTGGTGCTTTTCCTCGAATGGAAGCCAATATATCAACTACTACTTTTTCTGGAGCTTCTAATTTTGAGCTTAGCAAGTTACAAGATACAGTACAGATGCTTGCCACAAATATGCAAAGTGTGCAGGAAGATTATTCAAATTTGAGGGCTAATTTGGTGGCAGCTCTGGAGGCATCCAACAATGGTGGGCTAGATAATGCACAGTTGATGTCAATGTTGCGTGCAGCTTTGATGCATTCGGTAACAACCTAGGATGAGATTTACATGTTTACATTATGTTATTTTGGATATTAAGCATGTTTATAACCTTGGATATACTATTAAGCAAATACTTAACTTGGATATGCTATTTTGGATATTATTCATCTATTATATGAAGCTTTTGTATTCTAATGCAAAGTATTATATTTATTAGGATCATTGTCATGAAATCATTCACACGTATTATCAATTGTGATGATTTTTTTGGCATAACAAATCATCCAATATGACGATTTGTTATACGTCATATTTTCAACAAAGTGACAATTTCTAAAGCTTCACAAATTGAATGTTGTGACAACTTGTCTGTCGTCATATTAGATGTCATGTGACCACTTGCCAGTCATCAAAAAATGAATTAGGTGACCTATTGTTACACGTCACAAAAGAAACAATGTGACAAAACACGAGAAGTCATATATTGTAAACAGTGACAAATTCTTACCTCGTCACATTGTACTATATGTGACACTAAGTTATAGTCATCACATTTTACATCGGATGAGGGGTCTAATGTGACGACCCTTGTGACTCCAGAATATGGTCACTTTAACGTAATCGTGAGGAAATTGTTCCTAATGTGAGGAAATGTTTTCATCACATTAGCCTTTTTTTTCTTGTAGTGCTTGTATGCTTATTTCTTGTTGTGAGATGGCTGAACCTAAATTCGTTTGATGTTTTCCTCATTCTAAAAGGTTGATTTGAGTGTGTTTACTTGTAATTTTTTGGCATGTATTTGTGTTAACCCTAATTTTCAATTTGATTTGGTTTCTTATTCATAATATCTTGTTTATGCATATGTTCAGATGATGCGTGTTATTAACCATCTTCTATCTCCAAGAAAACGGAGCAAACAGATTGGCATTGGCATTTCAAACCATGTTATTTCTCCCGAATTTGCTGCTTCTTTACTTAGGGTGGTGCATAATCGGGTGTATCTACATGACCCGAAGAAGTTTCCTCCTAGCATTTCTGTATAATCGGTTGTATTCCACTTGTTGATCCGGTAACCGGTTACATCACTCCTTCCCTCTGTTCTATTTACAGGTAATTATTATTCCTCCCCTTCCATAGATATTGGAGATTTTATCATATCTAGCTTACATTTTTGTAAAATTGTTTTTCATTTTTTCTAGAGATATTCTCACGTTGATGATGCATTTGCTCAATTATACTGATGATTGTCATGAGAATGTCACCCTGGATAACATATGACTAAGAAACGGAAGCACAGTGTTAGGCTGTCCAAAATATTCAAAGACTGAAGTCATGGGTAAGGCTGAACGTGATACCGATACCAAAATGTTTGAACGTGTAATTGACATCATTCATGATGATTTATTGCTCAAGGAGTTAGAATTCTTCTGCAGGATCTTGCACAATGATGTCGCGTAAGTCACATATTATTATTATTATTGAACTATCAGTATGTTTTTGAAAACGTTTTTAATACTATCATATATGATTTGTTATCTTTTTTAATATGAGAATTAATGTTGGTGTCTCTTACTCTATTTTATTGAAACAAGAGTAAATAGCCTCTATAGATAGATAATTCTGTCATATGTTCTCCACATTGCATTGCATGCCTAATGACAGGATTTTCTTATGAAAATAATCTCATTATGATAATTGGCAAGCAACACAAGTTGTACCCTTGTATGTATAATTTAGAGTGAGGGAAGTCAATAGAAAAAGCTCTCATCTCTTTTCAAGAATGGTTTGTTTCTGTTAACTTATATTTCCAGGTCAAGTAAAAAACCATTATTTCTTCTATTTCTAAAATCGTTATTTACTAATCGGGAGGATATTTTTTCATGTTGAAACTTTTACAACATATTCTCTCTGATAAGATGTCATTTTCGTTAAATTTCAGTGTCATGTTGTCTTTATTGGTGCTTAGCCCTTTCTTGAAGACACATACAGAGAAGATAAGAAACAGGTTTTTGGCTGTGAGAGAGTTTTTTTATAGTACCAATTCTACTACAAGGGATGTTGCAATGCAAGTATATAAGGGCCATTGGGATCGCTTCTTTGCAAATGAAGCCGAATTTGCGGTGATGTGGCATACTAAATTGACATCTCATAATCCTATTACTTCTAGCAAAGTTCATCTTGTTACTGAAAAACAAATTATGTATGAGGTTAAATTTGTTATATCAAAATGGATGGTGGATGGACATCCCATCCACTTTCTCATATGTGTAAGAAATTGTGCGGAGCATGGCACCCATGTAAGTATATGACATCTTGCTTAATCATTTATTATTATTGATCTACTTGATATTGATACTTATTCTTGTCTTTTTTTGGTTTAGATGGAGAGTGAAGAATAGTTTGACTTAGTTGTGAGTGATGATTGGCCTAAACCCATCACTCCAAACCATTCCTCTCATCATTCATAGCCTTTACTTTAAAAGGGGGTTGTTTAGTTATCAATGCTTCTGAATGTAAGCATCTAATTCCATTCAGTTTTTTATTATTTTATGAAATAGTAACTTAATTTTGATTTTGTTTTTAACTCAGAATTTCATTGATCTTGTTTGATCTCAGATCCAATGAAGGAAAGAAGAGAATGGTTTATTGCCATCATTCATGATGATTTATTGCCCAAGGGAAGTTAGAATTCTTCTGCAGGATCTTGCACAATGATGTCGCGTGAGTCACATATTATTATTATTATTGAACTATCAGTATGTTTTTTAAAACGTTTTTAATACTATCATATAGGATTTGTTATCCTTTTTAATATGAGAATTAATATTGGTGTCTCTTCCTCTATTTTATTAAAACAAGTGTGCAAACAAGAGTAAATAGCCTCTATAGATAGATAATTCTGTCATATGTTCGACGTGAATATTTGAACCGAATGAAACTTAAATTAAAACTTAACTTCCTGGAAGAGTCGATAGATAATTCTGTCATATGTTGTCATTTATGTATTACTGCAAGAAAAGTGTTATGCGGAAGCATATATGAAATTAAAGAGTCGATATTATTCATTAAAAAAACTCATTTAGCTTTAGCAAAGAGTAAAAAAAATATTTGAACTCACATCTTTGTGCAAAGAAGCTATAACACTAATTATATCAATTTTTCTATTATCCATATCTTTTCTCGTAGAATGATGCTCGAAATCGTGCATTCGAAAAGATATAGTGTGCTCGTTGGTAAATTCGGATCATCAATAAGTGGATAATTATCCAAGTCCGAGTCGACTCCTAGTGTGAATCAATCAAGATTTGCCATGAAGAGAGGGAAAAGCCTTTACTTTAGGTTAGGCCGGTTTCTTACAAAGAGATATGTATTTTGATATGACATTTTTTGGAAGTGAATCTAGGAAGGCAAATTGCAAGTTAATCAATGGATTTACTAGTTAATTACTATTATATTGTTATCTCATCCTTTTGCTTAAGACAATATTTATAACAAATTGCGAGAAATTGTAAGTAGAATGGAGGCGAAAGTTCAAGCTGAGGCATATGGTCAAAAGAACCGTCCTCATGTTCTACGTCCCCGAACATATTTTGCTTCTACTATGGAAAATATTTCATTTTGTTCATATGTGATTCTTTAGTTCTAAGCTAATCAATGGATTAACTAGTTAATTATTGAAATTTATAACAACTTACGAGAAATTGTAAGTACGCATGAGGCGGAGGTTCAAGCTGAGATGGTCGAAATTGTAAGAATATTATATATATAAGTTAGGCTGGCTAGCACATGAATAACAATAAGAAATCATTGTTTGTCAATAATAATTAGATATCGACTACAAGTATAACACTAGCACATAGTAGGCCAATCATGAAAAAATGAATTAGGTGACCTATTGTTACACGTCACAAAAGAAACAATGTGACAAAACACGAGAAGTCACATATTGTAAACAGTGACAAATGCTTTCCTCGTCATATTGTACTATATGTGACACTAAGTTATAATCGTCACATTTTACATCGGGCGAGGGATCTAATGTGACAACCCTAGTAACGCCAGAATATGGTTACTTTAACATAATCGCGAGGAAATTGTTCCTAATGTGAGGAAATTTTTTCAGCACATTAGCCTTTTTTTTCTTGTAGTACTTGTATGCTTATTTCTTGTTGTGAGCTGAGTTGAACCTAAAGTTGTTTGATGTTTTCCTCATTCTAAAAAGTTGATTTGAGTGTGTTTACTTGTAATTTGTTGGCATGCATTTGTGTTAACCATAATTTTCAATTTGATTTGGTTTCTTATTCATAATATCTTGTTTATGCATATGTTCAGATGATGCGTGTTATTAACTATCTTCTGTCTCCAAGAAAATGGAGCAAACAGATTAGCATTGGCATTTCAAACCATGTTATTTCTCCCGGCTTTGCTGTTTCTCTATTTAGGGTGGTGCATAATCGGGTGTATCTACATGACCCGAAGAAGTTTCCTCCTGGTATTTCTGGTTGTTTAGATTTTGCACCTTACAAAATTTTCGACCCCAACGAAGACGATACTCTCCCACCGCATGTTTACAATGAGACCTACTGTGCTCTTCCCGCTACAGTACACTATATCACTAGTTCCGGTTTTGTAGATGTGGAGAAGTGGATGTGTCTTCAGCAGGCTTGCAATTCAAGCTATGTGCTATCCATCAAGGCATTATACATCACTTCAAATGGCCTTACGATTGTCTTCACTGAGCTAGTAAATTTCTTGCTTTTTGCTTGGCTTACGAAGATGAAGAGGGAACAAATTCCACTTATTGATCCGAAAACCAGTTACATCACTCCTTCCCTCTGTTCTATTTACAGGTAATTATTATTCCTCTCATTCCATAGATATTGGAGATTTTATCATATCTAGCTTCAATTTTTGTAAAATTATTTTTCATTTTTTCTAGGGATATTCTCACATTGATGATGCATGTGCTCAATGATACTGATGAATGTCATGAGAATGTCACCCTGGATAACATATGGCTAAGAAACGAAAGCACAGTTTTAGGCTATCCAAAATATTCAGAGACTGAAGTCATGGGTCAGGCTGAACGTGATACCGAAACCAAAATGTTTGAACGTGTAGTTGACATCATTCATGATGATTTATTGCCCAAGGAGTTAGAATTCTTTTGCAGGATCATGCACAATGATGTTGCGTAAGTCACATATTATTATTATTATTGAACTATTAGTATGTTTTTGAAAACGTTTTTAATACTATCATATAGGATTTGTTATCTTTTTTAATATGAGAATTAATGTTGGTGTCTCTTCCTCTATTTTATTGAAACAAGTGTGCAAATAAGAGTAAATAGCCTCTATAGATAGATAATTATGTCATATGTTCGACGTGAGTATTTGAACCGAATGAAACTTAAATTGAAACTTAACTTCCTGAAATTCAAAGTGACGTTGTCATTTATGTATTACTGCAAGAAAAGTGTTGTGCGGAAGCATATATGAAATTGAAGAGTCGATATTATTCATTAGAAAAACTCATTTAGCTTTAGCAAAGAGTAAATAAATATCTGAACCCACCTCTTTGTGCAAGGAAGTTATAGCACTAATCATATCAATATTACTATTATCCATTTCTTTTCTCGTAGAATGATGCTCGAAATCGTGCATTCGGAAAGACATATAGTGTGCTCGCTGGTAAATTCGGATCATCAATAAGTGGATGATTTTCCAAGTTTGAGTCGACTCCTAGTGTGAATCAATCAAGCTTTGCCATGAAGAGAGGGAAGATCCTTTACTTTAGGTTAGCCCGATCTCTTACAAAGAGAGATGTATTTTGGTAGTGAATCCAGGAAGGCAGATTGCGAGTTAATTAATGGATTTACTAGTTAATTACTATTGTATTGCTATCTCTTCCTTTTGCTTAAGACAATATTTATAATAAATTGCGAGAAATTGTAAATAGGACGGAGACGAAAGTTCAAGCTGAGGCATATGGTCGAAAGAATCGTCCTCATATTCCACGTCCTTGAACATCTTTTGCTTCTACTATGGAAAATATTTCATCTTATTTATATGTGATTATCTAGTTCTAAGCTAATTAATGGATTAACTAATTAATTATTATTGAAATTTATAACAACTTGCGACAAATTTTAAGTACTCCCGAGGCGGAGGTTCAAGCTAAGATGGTCGAAATTGTAAGAATATTATCTATAAGTTAGGCTAGCTAGCACATGAATAACAATAAGAAACCATGGTTTGCCAATAATAATTAGATATCTACTACAAGTATAACACTAGCACATAGTAGGCCCTCATCTAAGTCTGGAGTCAATAACTAGTTAGACACTAATTAAGAAGGAGATTACAGTACTAATGAACTTAGAACTGAAGAATCATGCATGAACAAGAGGAAGTGCTCCTTTCCCGAGCAAAATTATGTCTCTTAACTTCAACCTCCACCACAGCCCTATGTTGACTTTTTGAGTTGATCGAACCAACAGAGGGTTGTATATACCTTCTTAATTCGAGAAATTCTGCATCTAGGGTAAGAAACGTGCTGAAGATTTTATAGGAGCCTTCATTTTCTTCATAAGCCAACAAGTATCTTTGCCAAGCAGCCACTAGTCTAGTAAAACCAAAATATCTTAAGCTTTTGAGAATTTTGCTGCCTAGTTCCTTCATGGTCAGATTTGTATGATCACCAAACTTTGAATATGTTTCCATCTTTACCATGTCTACATTGGTTACTTCAAAGTATTTATGAAGTCGTGCTTTCAGCGAATCAGAGCCTTCCGTTGAAGGAATTAGATTGAGTATAAGGGGTCTGAGTACCTATTGAGAGAATATAAGATTAATATTAACATTTGAACCGAATGAACCTTAAATTGAAACTTAACTTTCCGGAATTCAAAGTGCATACAAAAACCTAGGGCAACGTCCCTTGTGTTGTGGGAAATAACAAAATTGAATTTAGAATCGATTCGACGGTCCAAACCTATCAAACCTTAATAACACATAATAGGGTAACCATTACAATTTTGTACAATCCTCTGATCCGGGCCTCCAATTCCCGACTTGTAAGTTCTTATACGACCACAGAGTCCAAGGAACGACATTCTAAAACGGAACCCATCCAACGGTCCGATCATAATAATTGAAAAAATCACATATTAGGCGAAATTTCGGTTCGCATATTAAATAGTGGAATCTCTCGCATTTGAGTATACCGTTGTGCTCGGGACAACATGTGGGTCATTTTAGGACCAAAATGGGTCGCATACACCTGGCTCATGCATCGCAAGCAGCGCGTGCGTATCTTGAGTAATTTTTCGACAACAAAAAATCCCCAAAACACTGGCAATACCTATGTCAATGGATCAAGCACATCTAGGGGAGTATTTTTTAGCTCTTAGACCCTAGCCAAAAAGTGGCCAGAAAAAGGAAAATGACGGCCAATTTAGGGATTGTAATTCAAACTCTCAAACTACAAAATCAATCTAAACCACCTATACCAACAACAAAAGCACATGGAGGGGGTGAAAAACCATACCTTACTAGATAGAAATGGTGGCCAGAGTCCTCGTAAAACAACCAAGAATCGCAGGAGCTATTTTTCCTTAAAATAGAGAAATCCTTAATAGTTGGCGTCGATTAACCACTGGGCTAGGCAGGGGGAGGAAGAGAGGAGCAACTTTCGTGAAGGTTGTACCGACAACCGAGGTCGGATGGTGCCAAAAAAACCACTTAAGGTGGTGGAGTTACAGTTCACACAAAAAATAAGCAGGAAGAAGTTGAGGGGAAAAAGAGAGAAAGAAGAAAAGAAAAGAAGAAAAAAAAAAAAAAAAGGGTTGACCCATACTGTAGCAAAACTATAGTGTGTTGGAAATAATGTTTAAAATTCCCAACATGTCCTTTTCATTTTCAGATCTTTTCTCAATTGTTACAACTAAGAATTGAGCTCACCGTTTGTCTACAAACTTGTATCCACGAGCTCTACGCAACGATGCAACTCAATTCTCTAAAATCGTTTCCAAACAAAAAGTGACTAACAAAAATGTCAAATTCATAAATAAAAAAAAAAAAGTAATTAAATAAATAATTATTTGGTACAGGGTGTTACAACAACACTTACTACATATGCAATATCATGTCTAATGTGAGACAAATAAATCAAACGACCAACCAACCTTTGATATCGTCCCTTATCAGTTGAAACTTAATCTGGATCTTCTTCCAAACTATGATTTTGTTCTATAGGAGTACCAATTAGTTCACACCCAAGCATACATGTTTCTTTTAGCAAATCAAGAACATAATTTTTTTGTGACAAAAAAATTCGTTGTTCAGAACGAGTTACTTCAATGCCCAAAAAATATTTCAATCCACCAAGAACCTTCATATCAAACTCATAAGCTAAATTTAGTTTTCCAATTTCATCAAGATCATCACCAGTCACGATCATATCATTGATATAAATAATAAGAGTTGTTAACTTACCATTCTGCCTTTTAAGAAATAAAGTATTATCAACATTGCTTTGCTCAAAACCATACTTCTTCTTGGCAAGACGGAATCGATCAAACCAAGCTCTCGGAGACTACTTCAATCCATACATCGCCTTCTTCAATTCACACATAAGACGAGCATCATTAGGATTGTAACTTGGCGGCAATGACATGTAGACTTCCTCCTTTAAGTCCCCATGAAAAAAGGCATGTTTCATATCATATTGCTGCAATGGCCAGTCAAAGTTTGCAGCTAGAGATAATAAAACCCGAATAGTATTGATCTTAGTCACTGGTGCAAATGTCTCCTGATAATCAATACCATAAGTCTGGGTAAAACCACGGGCCACAAGTCTAGCTTTATACCTGTCAATAGAACCATACGGTTTATGTTTAATGGTATAAACCCATTTACAACCAACTGGTTTCTTCCTTTCTAGCAATTGCACCAATTCCCAGGTTTGATTGTTCTCAAGAGCTTGCATCTCTTTAGTCATATCACTGGCCCATTTTGAATCAGTTAACGCATCCTGCACTTTACTGGGAATAGCCACCATAGACATTTGATTTACAAATGCTTGACAAGCTTCAGATAATCTGTGAGTAGACATATAATGAACAATAGGATACTTTATCTTTGTCTCAAGTTGTGGTGAATATCTATCTGGTGGCTTTCCACGATTACTCCTTGGTGGTAATTGATACACACTACTCTCAACAATGTCATAATTATTGTTAGTATTAATCAAATACTCTATACTTACCTCAGGAATGTCAGCATGAGGAGAATTGGACCTCGTGGGATCGACCTCGCAAGTGCACGACCCGTTGGGTAGTATAGCATATGTAAGTGCGAGGTTGATCCCATGAGGATTGATGACAGATCGATTCAATTTGATTCCCTACACAAAACAAAAGAACATAAAATAAGAAAGAAAGAAAAGAACACACTCAAGCAAATAAGTGAACAAGTTCAATTCAGATTCACAGATTGATTCTAGCTAAAGTATGATTAAGCCATGGTGTCTAGTCCTAACCTTGTATTCCTAATTCCCTAATTACATCATTTGTTGTCGAACCTAAATTAAGCATTAGAAATCCATTAAGCATAGAAGAATGATTTAAACAATGAAGCATGTATCTAATTCCTGTTGTCAAATGTCCATACATACTATTCCTATTCATAGTTCAATTCGAATTAAGGCATATGGTGTCTACTCTTAATTCCAACCAAGATAGCTAGCATACAAGTTTTGATGGTGATCAATCATTCAAACAAGCATATTAACTTATAAGCATACTAAATAAGACCGAGAACCGTAATTGAAACTTGGAAACTAATCAAACTTGAAAACTTAAGAATAAGAAATTACATGACAATGAAAAATAAAGTACAACTAAGAAAAATATTAAGGAAATTCTAGCAAAAGGGTTTTATTACAACAATTGAGAACTTAAAAGTAAACGACTGAGAGAATTTGAGGGAGAGAAGGGAGAGGAGCTCTAGAGATATGTTTGAGAGCTCCCCCCCCCCTTGGGGTGTGTTTGTAAGCTTAGAGAACCTCACTATTTATAGGCATAAGGGAAGGAAAAATATGATTTGAGTATTGCCTCTACTTACAACACCCACTTCGCCAACTTTACCTAACTTTCTCACCAAAAATTATTAGCTCATGCATAGGTCATGCATGACCAAGCAACTTTATGAGCATCACAACTTGGGCTTCCCAACGACAAATGAAGACCTTTACCACACTAAATTGAAGCCCAAAAAAAGATCTTTCCAATGGACTAAGGCCATGTAGCCAATTCTCCATGAAATCCATTGAAAAGTTTGATACGCCTTGATTGCACAGTTGTTGGCCCTGTTTGACAATGAATGCACTACAGTCTTCTTGTAGGCACTTTTTTGGCTTGTTCCTCCATTCATAAAATTATGGAAAAATATGGAGCTTCAAGATTTTTGTCTTATCTTTCCAACCATATGTAGCCCATCTCAAGGAAAAATCAGAAAGGCCTTTAAATATCATTTTTTCCACAGTAACGCAGATGCTTCCGAATTTCACCTTAAGCCGCCTTGTCTTGAAATATTGCTCCAAAAATTCTAGAAAAATTACAGAGGCATATTCAATGTCTTAGCTTCACTCTCCAATTGGCATTGCACAAAAATTCCACCAAAAAGTTGTATTTCCATTGAGAACTGATTGAGCGCGCCAGTCAGTCTTCAGGTTGCACGTTTTTGCACCTTTTTATATCTTTTTCTCTCCAAAGTCACTGACATGACCCGCCCCGAATTCCTCAGAATCTGTGACGAATCCTGTGATATTTCCGACATAATCTAATGCCGGGCTCACTTACTAATGAGGGACAAGACTTTCTGCCAAAATTTCAGCAGAGTCTCTCATGAAAAAAGGACTTAACCAAAATTTTCAACCTGTCAAAAATGCAGTTTAATAATCACCAAACTTCATCATGCAAAAGGTATGTTATACACAACAAACAAACAGGCCCTCGGCCTCATAACCAAATATTTTCTAAAACGTTCTTGCTGTAGAACTCATTGTAAATCCATACACCCATAACACTTATCGTAAAAGTAATTAGAGAAGACCTTTCTTCTTCCAAAATTCATTTCCACACTTTGAACAATATACAAGCACAACTCAAACAGTTTATTTTGCAGCTGCACCTAGATTAAACCCCAGGCTACCTACGTATCCCTTTGTGAGGGATCAAGTCACACGTAGTTCTTAAATCAACAATCACAATTCAGATAATATACAATTATTTAAAGCAATACCAACGATTAAATTTAGATTCATTTACAACATCAAATTCGACAAGGCACACACTGAACACTTTACAAGTTCTTTTCCTATCAGTTCTTTCCTGCAACCATACCCTATCCAAGGCATATGTTGCCGAACAACACTTTCCAAACTATAAATCATACGTTCATATCTGTGCAGATCCTCACAAAACACCAGTTCAAGAATTTCAACCGAAAACGAATCCATATATATATATATATATAAAACTACACATCTCACACCATCATCATGTACCAGGGGAAGACAATCCAATTCGGAGATCGTTTGACTAGACCATATGGAGGAATCCTCAACAACCATGTGGCCAGAGACAAGTCGTCCATCCGAGGGACTGGGCTAACCAGCACGCATAGCAGAATTCTCAATATTCATGCGCCTGTGACAAGTCCTACGCGCGCAGATTACCCAGCTATCCATTTCCATGTATCCAAGTATCCATGTCCACTGTTTCCAAGTATTAGTATCCAACGGGAGGTATATATGATAGTACACATCATGTACCGGGGAAAACAATCTAACGCGGGAATCGTTTGGCTGAACCACACGAAGGAATCCTCAACAATCATGTGGCCAGGGACGAGCCGTCCAATCGGGGGACTGGGCTCACCAACATGCATAGTAGAATCCTCAATACTCATGCGCCTGTGACAAGTCCTATGCGCTCAGACTACCCCGCAAGGGTCTACGGTAAAACCACGTCAAGGGTGCTCGGGTTTCGACATACCCAAACCATATCCACAATTTTCTAAGTATCCATCAATTCCATAATCAGTAACCAAGGAAGCCCACATGCCGGAAAGTCCAACACCACGTGTGGGTATAGTGACTAGGGAAGGTACATATGATGGTGAGGTTTATAACTCTTATATAAACATTATAAAAATAATATCCTTCCTTAATTCAATTTTCCCAAATATTTATTCATAGTATAGAAAATAAACTCTCAAGCATATATTCTATAAAGACCCAAAAATAATTCAAATAGTAATCAAAACTTGTTTACACTTAATTTCCATAAAATACTATATTCCACAATTAAAATAATAGACTTTCGTAAATAACCCGATATCACCCAATCCATATACTTTAATAATAATCATAATAATATTAAATAATGATAAATAATAACCCTTAGAGATCCCATATCCTCATTAAGCCATATTAAATCAATTTTCAATCAAAGCTCATTATGCAAGAAATTCCATATTAGTAGAACAAAGTACACTTAAAAACAAACGTCCACTCATTTCCTAACAAGCAAAGCCGAGTCTCAAGACTCACTTTCACAACCCATCAATCAAGTATCTCATATTCATATATCCCATAACTTCCAATATTGCATAAACTTCAAATACCAAAATAATATCCAAGAATACCATAAAATACTATAAAATAATCTCAGAATCCCAACATAATCAAAATAACTCACATAACAATCAAGCCTCGTTTATAAGATCGTTCTAGTACTTCTCGAAGGAAGAAACTACCGCGGAAGACTCACGGTCAAACGAGGGGTCAAACTGCCCAAACTTGGTCAACCGGGCTCGTAGGGCCCACAACCTCCGATTTCCGATCCGAAAGTTCCTATGGGTTCAACAAGGTTTATTATACATGTTCTGCAAGTTTGATCCGAATCGAACGGTCAGATCACTCGCGATCGCACGATCAGACGGTTACCATTTAACCTAATTTTGAATCACTGAATCAAAGCATCCGGGACATCTATTCATGATCCGCGAATTCCTACACAATCCTAGAGGTATCTAGATCAACATATTTTGAAATGAAGTCAATCCAACGGTCCGAACATATCGAACACAGATTAACGCCTAATATGCGTAATCCGATCGACAGTCAAATGGTAACCAAATTCAAATCCGAGTATATCATCGTGCTCGGGGTGACAAGGGGATCATTTTAGGACCAAATGGGTCACCCAAACAGTACCCACGCGCCGCCACACGCACTAGCAGCGTGTTGGTGTCTTGAGAAATTTCGGCGACCGGAAAAATTCTCGAAACACCCATCAATAGCTATACCTACTTGATCAGGACAACAAGTGAAACAACTTTTGTTTTTGGACTAAGGCCAAAAAGTGACCGGAACTTGCCGGAATCATGAGTCGAAAACCAGCCAAACTTAAGCGATAAATCGAGTTCCAAAACTCAAAAATCGATCCTAATCAACCCAACCCAACCATTAGCTAGAACACACTAAGAGGATGAAAAAGCATACCTAGATCGAAGAAATTGGTGGTCGGGGAGAGAGAGAGAGAGAGAGAGAGAGAGAGAGAGAGAATGTGTGTGTGTAATGACCTCAAAAAATAATGTTTGGTCTTATTATTTTTGGTGGAAAATATTATTAAGTTGTGTGACTATTGGATGTTTTGTGAATTTGGTTTGATGTAAAAATATTGGAATTAAGTGGCTTAATCTCAAATTGGGACAAAATACCCTTACGATTAAGTTTATGATTTTTCAAAGGACGTTCAGGAAATTGAATTGAGAAAATTATGATTTTTGAATTAGAAAATCGAGCTTGATCTCACGAACGCGTAGGCGCAAACGGTTCGTGAATCCGAGTTGAAACGAAGAAGTTATGCTCGTTTGAAGTTTTAGGGACTTAATTGCAAACAGAGACTTTGTCTATAAATTACAGATGGACACTGTTGGGATTTCAGAATTTGCAATTGTGCCCGAAGGTTTGAGAGCTCGTCGGTGAGGCGATTTCCTGCGGTTTACGGTGGGGGTGATCGACACCACTCACACAGATCAAAATCCTACTATCTCGTGAGCATAACCCAAGAAGAATCAGAGCCATCGGAGGTGTAGTGAAGGCACCGTGACGCCGTGCAGTTGGTTCGTCACTAGTGAAGTCAACGACTTCAACCTGCGTTTTGAGCCCCTTACACTTCGAATCGGACCTTGAGGTAAGAATTAAAGCTGTTCTACTCAGTATTACGAACATTTTGGCGTAGGTCTTGATCGGCGATTCTAGAGTTGGTCTGTCACCGGAATAGTACCCGAACCACCACCGGCGGTGGCGGTGCGTGGTGGGGATTCTGAGTTAGGGTTTTAGAGACAGATTATAGTCCTGGAGTTACTGAACATAGTGGTATGTTTAAAGTGTTGAGATTCTGTCATTTAGTCGACGATCGGAGCCTGACAAATCTGGACCATTGATCGGAGATGATCAGACCGTTGGATTGTGTCCAATTTTAATTATGTTGTAGCTGGTGTTGTTAGGAGTCTGTAGGTTCAGACAGATTGATGACCGGACGTCCCGACATTGGTACGATCGGATTTGGAATCCGAAGTTGTGGGCCCAAGGCGGATTTTTGGGGGGTTGGTTAGACATGTGGGACCCACGGGACCCAAATAGTGACCTTTTGGACAATGGGTGTCATTGGTCATGATTCGACGTCAACAACACGTACGTCACTGTTTTGGAGTTGGTTGGATGAGATTTGATAACTTTGGATCCCCGATTGGTCCAAAGGGCATTTTCATCATTAGATACGAAATCTTGGATTTTGGAGTTTTGTGCTAAGTTGAGCTATGTAGTTTGCTTAGGTACTGTTGGAGTTTGAGTTGGTCGTTGAGGTTTGAGATTGAGGATTCGTTAAGTTGTTGAAGACGCAGCTTGGACGAGAGGTGAGTAAAACCATCCTAATCGTGAGTAAAGTCACGAATTATTATATTTATTATAATGTGACCTTGGATAATGTTAATGGCTATAATTAGCATGTTGGTTGTGATTTTATAAAGTGGTTTAATTTATTTAAAACACATGAACTTGTTCATCAACGGTTCATGAGGTAAGTGAAACCTATTTTGGTTTGAATTGATTATTTTTTATTGGAGATTTTGGTGTTGAACCATATAACATATGTTGTGGATGTATGGTGTTGAACCATATAACATATGTTGAACCATATAACATATGTTTCGGTGTTGGTGTTTTGGTGTTGATGGATTTAGGTGAGAATACCTTGAATCCCTTCTGAGTTTGTCAGGTGGGCATTCTCGTGGCAAATAATGAGGGATAAATTACCCTAGGGAGCAAGACCCAAGAACAGTTAGAGCTCTAGTCTGGCGCCATCTAGTACTCATGACTGGAGTGTAATCATGAGTGAACACTACTTTGGAGTTTTGTAGTGTTATAGATTAGAGGTTCATAGTATTCTCTCTTCTATGTGTCAAATAAATGACGTGTTAAAACTACTTTGAAATAAAAGAGTTTTGGTGTGGTCACAGGTGGTGATCGAAACGGTTCTTTAATTAAAATAAAAGAATTGTGATTGTGATGATATTGATTATTATGATTACCTTGGTTATACAAGGATTGTGGTGTGCTGATGAAAGTGCATGTGTTTGTATATTATGTGTAAATTGACGTATTATACTCTGGATGTGGTTTACTCACACAAGCTTTAGAAAGCTTACCGGGTTGTTCTGTGATGAACCCGGTGCACTATTCGATGGTGTAGGGGAAAATCCTGCAGGTGGTAGAGACCAGGAGCAGGAGAATTAAGGTGAGGAGCAGGAGGCTCATTGGTGGTTCCACAGAGTGCAAAGTGTGGTGTGAGAGTGTTAGTGAGTGTTAGACTTCCGATGTGTGAAATGAGTTCTGAGGAGCAAATTTTGTAATTTAATGATTATTCATTTTATTATGCAAGTTTGTAATGTAATATTCGACTCCGGAGAGTTGAGTCATTATTGACATTGTGGTTCGGAACGGTGGTGTAGTATCAAGAAAGAAAATTTTAAATTTCTAGGTACTTTCGTTGAAGGTTCCGAACTTCACGTCCCGATTGTTGGTTGTTCTGTTTAAACTCGCAAATTTTTGTTGTTGAAAATTTGGGGCGTGACAAGGAGAGAGAGAGAGAGATAGAGAGAGAGAGAGAGAGAGAGAGAGGAGAAATTCAGATTTTAAAAAAACCCACTTTGAAATATTTACGATTATGCCACTAGGCTTCCGTAGATTATAACTTCTTCGTTTCAACTCCGATTTGAGCTCACTACGTGTCTACGAACGCGTATCGACGCAATGTATACCATAATACCATTGATTTCCCCAAAATCCTTTCAGATTAAAAAATGGCCAAAAAAACCCTATCCCCGAGGGCAAAATTGTAATTTCATAATTTATTAAATTAATTAAATTAAACGAATACTTAAATTTGGGTCGGGATGTTACAGTCACCATTGATACCTAAAGTTCAATGAACTGAATGAAAAACACAAAAGAGGTTAAAAGCACAAGTTTAACTCAAAAACATTACCAAATCATAAGCTAGAATGGTACAAAATGAAATACAATTTGCACTGATCAATGTGTTCATTGTAGAATACTTGCATAAAATGTTTGTATCTATTGTTTACTCAGCATCAACTAAAAGATTGATTTTAGACTGCATCTGTGGTTTCTCATACCTATTTTTCAGTTTTGACTAAATTCACATCGTTCTTTTAGGTTTGAGGGTGAGGAGGGATGCATAAATCTCTAGTTGTTGGCATCTTAATTGTTCGTTATATTGCCCCTGCCTTCTTATAGGCCATTGCACAGACACGAATATGCGACACGAAGACATGGGGGAACGGTAAATCTCAAAAAACTAGGAAACATGGACACGGCGATTAAAAAATAATAATTTATAATAATACTTATATGTATTTTTAAAACAAGATATTTATGTTCATACTCAAATTTCACAATACTACATAGTGAAATTCAAATGTAGTTTATTAATTTTATATGAATTATAATTGAATGAACACACTTGTCCTTGAGTTTGAGTTGACACCCCGACACTTGGGCTTAGTGGAGTGTCCATGCAACATAAGCTAGCTTCCATGCATCTTGGTTGGGGCTAAAATTTGGTTTAGGGTTTAGTGATCCAATTAATCTGTTTATTCTTCTGCTTCAGATTGCACTGCCACCTGCGATGACATTAGGTATGCCCTTCATAACATGGCAACTCAGTTATCATTCTGTGGACTTACGTTTGGTCCGCTGCCTTCATGTGGCTTGTGGCCCAAGTGTAAAACAGCTACAAAACATCCATCTCCCCCCACCCACCCAATTGAAGCAAAATTTTACATCAACCGAATAGAATATTACGACCGTAGGCAATTTGTGAAATTGTAAACAATACACAGACAATTTCCAGTCTCCTAATCAGATTTCTGAATTAAATGCAAAGTTGAGCAATCCACATTTGCTGATCGATCCTAAGATTTAACACAACTGCAAATATGCTTGAGGAAAGCAAATAAAATCCACTACTTCAGAATATCTAGCCATGAGGATCCAAATGAAGCCATCCCGATCCACATTTGCTTCATCAAAGAGAAGCCTTGTTCAGATCATCAAAGTAAGGGTGTTCCATAGCCTTCTTTGCTGAAATGCGTTTTGCAGGCTCATATTGCAACATTTGCTGCAAGCATAAACATTTACAGCAGGTATTACTTACAATGCAGAATAACATGGTACCATATAAAAAAGTTCCAACCATTTTGAGTAGAGCAAAACTGACATACCAATAACAAATCCAACCCCATCACATCCAAATTGGGAACAGCCTTGGACAAACTTTGAGGGCTCCACTGGGGGTATTCATGCCAGTTCATGAGTTTGCTTACACCTGGCCACACTTCTTCATTTGGAGTACCTAACAACCTACAGGAAAAATTCATAAAGACCAATTAGTCCAAATGACAAGGAAGAAAGTAGATGGAACATCTTTTTTTATAAGAAAGAACTGGAAGCCATATTGGTGAACCTGAATATATGTAGGAGCTGCTGCAGTTCAGAATCCCCAGGGAAGAGTGCTTGCTTTGTGACAAGTTCAGCTATAAATCAGATAGAATATAATGTTAAACCAATGACACAATTGTAAAATTCAATTATATTGAAGTTCAAACACACTGTAGGAAACGGATCAGTACCAAATATACAGCCAACAGACCAGATATCCACTGCAGTTGAGTAATGTGTAGCTCCCAGAAGGACTTCAGGAGCCCTATACCACAGGGTCAATATCTGCAACAGAAATTGCACAAATTCATTGGCTACTGTCAAAGCATCAAGATAACTTGGAACAAAATACTGCTCACACAGAAAATGAGAAAGCATCCAGTACCTCATGAGTATACTTCCTGAGTGGTACAGTAAAGGCTCGAGCTAGTCCAAGATCAGCAATTTTAAGCATCATTGTCTTGCGGTCCATAAGGAGATTGTGAGGCTTAAGATCCCTGCATAATATGCAGTAAAATAAAATGACCCAATTAAAAAGGAAATTCAATAAGAACTTAACAAATAAAAAGAGAAAGAAATGGGTTACCTGTGTAAGATTCCATGACCATGGCAAAAGGCAACACCTTTACAAAGTTGGTACATCAGGCTCTGCATCATCAGAAATCACAATTCTATTTACATTTGTGATTAAGTTGATAAGGAACAAATAATTTGGGGAAGCAGAATTCGAAACCAACCTTAACAATGGGAGAAGGTATGTATTCTCCAGATTGACGGAAGGTGCGGATGTACTTCTTAAGATCGGTGTCCATGTACTCAAACACCAAGTAAAGCACAGTCTTGCCTTCCTTGTTCTGCCCTTGTTTCACATCCATCAACCTATGCCATTGGCATAGTGGGTTTTAGGGTTTCGTTAATTGATAGACAGTTGATTAACAAACGCAATAAATTATAGACAAGAAGAACACCAAAGATTGAAAAACTCATCTCCATCAGATTAATTGAAATTCCTAAAAAAGAAATCAAACCCTAGTTGTAGAATTAAAGGAAGAAAAGAAAGGGCAAGTAAGCAACCTGACGATGTGGGGGTCTCTGGAGAGCATGCGCAAAATGGAGACCTCACGGAGAGTGGTGGGAGGGACGCCTTCCTCGTCCTCATGGAGACGAGTCTTCTTGAGGGCCACGATCTTCCCAGTCGCCTTCTCCCTCGCTCTGTAAACCTTCCCGTACGTTCCTTCTCCCACCTTCTCAAGCTTCTCGAACGCATCCATCGCCGACACTGTTGTTGTATTCGCTGCCTTCGACTCCATTTCTCTCAATTTCTCTCTCTCTCTCTCTCTCTCTCTCCTCTCTCTCTTTCTGATTTCAGTTTTCAAGTGACAACGTGCTTAAGAGCGTGAGCGTCCGATTTATATAACCGTTAAGGGTAGTTAGGGGAATTTTTTATCTTTGCCGCAACGGCAACTCTTTTTGAAATTCAAATTCTCCAAGCCACCGTTTGCCCCCTTTTATTTTTTGCCTTTTCCATAAAACCCCGCGCCTCGTTTCTATATTTGGACCAATTCTTGTTCAGCTAAATCATTTAGGCCTAAAGAGTCCAAAGAAAAACCAAAATGAAATATTTGGGCTTACCATCCCCATAAGGCCCAATTTGACAGCCTATAATAGAAACAAAAGAATATCTCCAATTCTTCTCTGCACTGCATGCTTGATTTCAGGTTTTCAGTTTTACATTCTAAAATGTCCTATTCAATGTTGCAGGGAGGCTATAATTACGGATTATAATGAGGAGGTCCTTAATAGCCCAATCTAGTGCATAATTATTATTGGACTGTTGGATTGAACTCCCTCAATGTTGAGAGATTATAGGATACTGCGGTAGTACAAACACGTGATACATCTAGTACGGCCATATCATCTACCCATATTATAACACGTGAACAAGATGTATCACATGGTCATACTACCGTAGTATTCTATAATTTCTCCTCAATGTTGGCAAAAGGAAGAAAAACTAATTGCTAAAAGCTCCATTAAGAAAAAAGAGAGAGAGAACAGAACATCAAAGTTATTCATACAAAACCTTTATATACAAGGGGGAAACATCAAAAGTTATTTGATTTCTCCATCCACTACATGAACACTATTATACTACAGTTACATCTAACTACAACTCTGAATAATTTACATTACAACCGGCCTACACTATGGGGATGAAAGAAAAAATCCAAAAATCCCTTTTCTAACCACTACCCGGTAACTAAGCATGCGTGTGACGATGAAAGAAAGCCAACCCAGCCAACTCCCTCTTCCACTTGTTTTGGTGGTATACATGAAAAGGGTGGGCAGGTTCTAACTTCTTAGATTTAGCCTTACATTCCGAACGTTCACTGATATCTTTAACTTCTGTTCTTCCATATCCTTCAAAATGGCAAGTAGCTTGGCTCGATATGCTTCACACTGCTGACTTGCAATGTCCAACTCAGCTGCCAATTCCTTAATTTTCTTATCCTGATCCTACAAAAATGAAATGAAGGAACAGTAATTAGTTATAACAGACATCTAGGCGTGAAGCTAGAAGAAAGCAACTAACAGAATCAAAGGCATGAAAGAACAAGAGGAGGAAACTCTGAACAAGAATTCTGGAGTTGGGACAATTTTCAAGTCCTTTCAGCCTTCTTTCCCCAAATTCCTCTCAAAATATCATTTAGTATTACTAATCCATGGATTGAGTATACTTTTCTAAAATCTAAAACAAAAACCAAAGCCAAAATCTATACAAGAAAACCAAATAGCAGAATCTATGCTTTAGAAACTGAAAATCTGATTTCCTAGCTCATTTTAATTTGATATGAATTAAAACCCTATCTGATCTCTAGAACGTCTTTTCAGATTTTGTGGCAGAAGTACACAATTATGTATTGGAAACATACAACAAAATGTTACAATTTCAGAGGCCAAACAAAGCTCACCACAGTACAAGACTGAAGCTGCTGGCTGCAATTAATTGAAGTACTCTGTACAACCCCAAGACCATGCTTCTTTGCAGCAGTAACCTCGCTAGCAGCCTCATGAAGAGCGTCCATTGCCACAGTATAAACACGCACGGATTCTGCTCCTTCTTCTACATATTTGATAGCTTCCCTGCGTAGATTGTCATACCGAGCAGCAGAGGAGTCTTGGGAATCATTTGGCAACCCAAGAGTGTGCTCATCCCATACAACTCCACTTTTGGCACTTTTGGTCCAACGTTTCAATATATAGTGATTTGGAAGTGTAAGAACATTAGTTACTCTGAAAACAGCTAATATGTGCCTGCATATAATACCTGAAAACTCAAACATTTGGCAGCTACAACTAGATTTCTTCTCAAAAACATTGAACCTAACAAAGTAAACTTTGTGATCTTCCCCAAATTTTGCTACCCGATACACAGTTTCTGATCCTGTATCATCAACCATAGTTGCAGGATAAGCTAGTGTCTCGACTAATTCCTCTTGGAATTTCATGAACACTATCCTTGTATAAAGTTTTGCAGCTTGTTTTTCCATTGGAGATGGAGTCCTTAGAATTGGAGAGATGTTCATTGTATCATAATCTGCCTTTACTTCCTTTTCATGGCGAGTGGCAATAGCTTTTTCGTACTGCTTTATTAGCACCTGAATATTAGTTGATGCATTTATATAGCCATCAAAATATGAGTTTATATTATCACTTCCTTGGGTTACAGACATCTCCCCAAAAAATGTATCCCGAAGGAAAACTGGCACCCATTGCTGGCGAGCATCATACATGGACTGAAGCCACTCATTATCCCCAATATCATACCTTTGAAGAAGGGACTCCCAACATGACTCAAATTCATCAATTGTCTCTGTCATATTGATGCACCTCTGAAACTCGGCTTCAAATGTGGGGTGTGAGTGATATATGTCGGACAATTTCTCCTGAGCTTCCCTCAACACATTCCATTTACAAAATCGGTGGCGAGTTCCAGGGAATACTTGCCCGACAGCTGCCCGAATGATTCTATCCTGGTCTGTTGTGATTGAGACAGGATGGCGGGTAGACATTGCAGCTAGCCAAGTCTGAAATAGCCAAACAAATGAGGACTCCGACTCATTAAGGAGTAATGCACATCCAAATAAAACAGGTTGCCCGTGATGATTCCACCCAGTAAATGGGGCAAATGGGACCCGGTATCGGTTTGTCCTATATGTTGTGTCAAATGTAACAGTGTCTCCAAAGTAGTCATAATTCATTCTTGAATTTGAATCAGCCCAGAAAATGTTTCCTGTTAAGTTCTCAAAATCACCCTGGACGGCAAAATAGAAGCCAGGATCTTCAGACTGCATTCGCTTCAAATAGTCAAAAACAAACTGACCCCCACTCCCCAGAGTTCTCTGCCTGCTGCTACTCATATAATTCTGGCAATCGACTTTTGTGAAACCAACATTATTAATTCCACCTGATTCTTTGATCAGCACAGACATCACACCACTAGGACCCATACCAGCCGCTTGAAGGGTATCAATCAGGCTTCGAGCAGGACCAGAGACATGCCTATGTGAACGAAGACAATGCACCTTATCTGGAGGCACAAGCTCATGATTATGTTCCTTAACTAGTTTCGAAACAGCCCATCTTCCTGAACTCTGTTTCTTCACAGTCATCTGTGCTTTACAACCAACTCTAGTGACTGTACGCTGCCGCTTGGACCTATTTTCACCTCCGTCACGGCGAAACCCTTCACGGGAACACACTACTTGGCGGCATATGATGGAGCCATCTCGACGAGACCGCTGGTACACGCTGACCCGGGTGCTGAAACCAATCCGCCGTGCATAAGAATTATAGAAAATGCGTGAGGCCTGTTCGGAATCGAATTCCATGCCCTCATAGGGTTCAAGATTGGGGTCTCCACTAGCAAAATCATCACGAGACCTAGTAGAATTAGAGGATTGGACTAAATCATCATCGAAAATATCATAGCTATCATCTGGGTGTTCTAAGTCAAGGGCAGTGGCGTCATCTTCGCCCGAACCACCCATGTCAAACTCCACCGCTTCGTTCTCAATATTCAGAGGCTCAAAGTCCATGACTGATTATAATTTATATGAAATTCATGATTATATATATAGTCTCTAACTTCTCCATTGATTTGGATATTTTCAATTTATATTGGCACGGCCAGAAGGATTAAGCATTAAGGTGGGGTTTATGGCTGCACTGCACTATACACCAAAATTAAAACCCAGTTTACTACCACTACTCTACTGGGGTAGTGGCACTGGCAGAAATTAAGAGAGAGAGAACTGACCGTAGTGAGAGAGAGAGAGAGAGAGAGAGAGCTTAACTAAGCAACAGGGTATGGAAATTTGCAGTTGCAGGCGAGCTTCGGAAGACCAAAACGACGCAGTTGAAGTTCAACTTCCTGGTTTAGGGTTTTCCATTTTTGGAGGCAATGTGAGAGAAAAGAAAGTAAAGAACTTTGCAGTTTTGGTTGAGTTCAGTTTACTGTTTTGAGAGTTGAGAGCGATGGGAGGGGAGGGAATTTTGGGGGTTTGAGGGATTTCAGTTTGGTTTTGGGGAGAACA
The DNA here is from genome assembly GCF_002207925.1 of Prunus avium. The sequence goes on along the minus strand of NW_018921734.1, from coordinate 403,888 downwards.
CTTTTGGGTGTCACAGAGGAAGAGGGAACTTTCTTCTTCTTATGGAGTGGCAGTGATCTGATGTTACGCGACGTTCCTTAGTAGTCTCTTATGGCCACTAAACAGTAAGGGCTTATTCGGGAGAAGAAATCCATTTTACTTTTTACATTCCAACCCAAATGTCACAGCTGACATGGATTTGGCGTAATGTTGTTTGCTGTCAATTTCGATGTACTTCACTTCAAGCTTAAATTTGTTTGTTTCGATTATTTTAGAGTGCTGCTAAACGAATTCTAAAATTAATTGAGTACACCCATCTAATAGCACTCTAATATTTTAATTAAAATTTAAAATTAACTAAGTACACCCTATTTAACTACCAAAAATATCTCTGGTGCACCCTAATACACTATCAAATAACATTCTAAACTAGATTTATCTTTTTACATAAATTTATGCCTTCTTTTCAAATTTTAAGTTTGCATATCTGACCAATAAAACTTAAATCATAAACCAAGAAGCAGCAAAACCCTCTTGAAAGCAGCAAACCCAGTTTGTTCGCAAAATGCCCCATCAAAATTGAGTTTTTAAAAACCCACGGGGGGTCTACCCCATTTTACTATTGCAGGAGCTAGGACAACACCCTAAGGAAAGTTGTGCTCCTGGAATTGGTGCAACACCTGCATAGCACAATTAACCACTTCCAACATCCCACGTCGTCTGCCTGTCCATAAAACAAAATTCCTCTCATTCCAGATTGTACACAACACCATCAAAACTTGTTCTACAAACTCTTTATATGCGTCACCAAACAGTTGCACAAGCCAACATTTAAAATTCAGGCCGGCACGGTTTTGTAAAAGCCTCCACCATGGACTAGTCTCCCAAAAAGCAGAAATAAAATCACATGAAATGAAGACGTGATGTAAATCTTCTAAAGCAGTCCCACAAAAAAAATAATCTCTTTTTTGGTCATTTTATATTAAGGCAAATTAGTAATTTAATAAATACTATGATAGTAGGGTGTACTCAGTTAATTTTAGGGTTCGTTTAGCGGCACTCTTATTTTATTCGTGAACCTCATATTTTATCTAGGACTGCTTGTCTCCTTCCGTGTAAGGAGATATTTCTCCTTCCTGCAAATCACAGTTTGACACACATGCAAAAATAATTTATCATAAACACAAAAAGAAATTTTTTTTCACACATGTCACATTGATATTGACAGGAACGTAGGAGCTCATTCTTACATAATAAGGAGTGAAGTATTTTCTTTTCACTTATATCTATACAGGGAGCTTCAGTTGAGGGATCCCTCAAATAACTTATTTGAGGGACACTCTTGTAGGGCTCACTCCGTATTGTATTTCACTAATCCAAACCTTCTATTTTGTAGATACTCATTCAAAGATCATCTCTACAAAAAAATTACTTGAATCCGATATATTTGACCACTCAATTGAATGATTGAAATTTTAGTACTTTCTTGAGGCATCGTGTTCAATGATTTTGTATGACACAATTGGATATTGAAACGGTTTCTGATTTGTCTAATGTTTTGCAAAGATGATCTATGAATGTAGACTTAAAAAATAGATGGTTGGATTGTTGAAAACAAATTTGCAGGGGACCCTAAAGGGTGTCCCTCAAATAATTTATTTGAGGGATCCCTCAATATAAGGGGACTATATATATAGAGAGAGCATCCGTTGAGGGACACCCTCATAGGACCTACTCTGCCTTGTATTTCACTAATCCAAATGTCAATTTTGTAGATATTCATTCAAAGATCATCTCTACCAAAAAAAAAAAAAAACACTTGAATTCGATATCATTTGACCACACAATTAAATGATTGAAATTTAAGTACTTTCTTGAAGCACTGTGTTCATTGATTTTGTTGGTCACAATTAGATATCTTAATGATTTTTAATTTGTTTGATTTTTTGCAAGGATGATATATGAATGAAGACTTAAAAAATAGACGGTTTTGATCATTGAAAACAAATTTAGTAGGGTACACTAAAGAGTGTCCCTCAAATAAATTAATTTGAGGGATGTTACCATGTGGTTTCATTTGTAAGAAATATATGCTCACGTCCTCTCAATTTTAACAATGAAGTACCCCAACATTGAAAATTTGCTACAATATGGCTTAAAAGTGAAACATTCAAAAACCCTTAAAACACCCTTGCTTAGCAAAAATGCTAGAACACCACAATTTAATAAATGAGGACAAACTAGTAAAAATTTAATTTTCTAAATTATACAAATTAAAAAAAGCAAACAAATTTCACTTAAGCAATTATATGGAAGCAGTTACTCCCCACTCCAAGCACATTCCTTTGTTTTCCATGTAGGTAGACATGTCACTGGATCAGATTTTGATCAGAATCCGATGTAATTAATAGTAGATGGAATAGACTTCTCAATTCGATAATCCAATTACAATCCAAATCCGGCAATCCGATTATAAAATGGATTCGGAAATGGATTATAGTGGACTAGACTTGCTATGAAATATAATTTAAATTTTCTATGCTTTAAAAAGTAGATAAATACAATAAAAGAACGAGGCTACTAATGAAATTTTAATTGTTTTTGTACATCTAAAAATAAATTCAATAATAATCTAATTTGATCCGAATTCGATGCGTAACGGATATGGATTAATAGATGCAATCCGATAATCTGCATACGATCCAAATGCAATAATCCGATTATATATGGATTCAGATTTGAATTGAGGTATATCTAATCTGAATCCAATCCATTTACAGGTCTAGTAGGTCATCAATTTAAAATTTACAAGCAATATTGGGGAATGGGGGTTTTCTTACACACACTGTCAAGGTGCCATGGAGATTCGAACTTGAGACCACTAGTCTACAAGTTAAGGTTCTTTTGTGTTAGGCTAAACCTCATTGGCTTTGACATGTTTATTGGAAATGCTCTTGGTTCGTCATTTTATGTTGGAGCTGATTTTGCTAATATAACTCACCAAATCAAGCACTTAAAAGCAATTAAAGAGGTTGGAGATGTCTAGGTCGGCACTCGTTGAGCCAATGAGCGTATGATGCCATGATGGTGGCGATTGAGAAGTGGAGACTGAAATATGATGTTGGTGTTGACAAAAAAAAAATGATGTTGGTGGATGAGGGAGAGAAAAGAATGAGAAAGTGTAGATTTAGGGTTTCAATGCCCAGGCAAAAGGCCTCATGGGCCTCAAAATCAGGTTTCAGGGCCCAATTCTTGTCAGGGCAAGAGATGGGCTCCACTAACCCGGGCAAGCCCCAAGGCAAGATGAGCCTGAGCTCATGTTCGCAGGCTATGACATCAGCACTGACGCCATGCTGGCGTTTTACTATTGGCGTGTGACGTACATGCAAGGATTGCGCAGGTCACGCATGCCAACGGTAAAAAAAATTGAATTTGTTTCATTGAAGCCAGGCTAGCATTAGCACTTGCTTTCCTCCAATGGCTAGAAGCCACATGGCACTACCTAGGATGTCCGATGGCCATAAAAATTGAAAATTTTTGAATAAAATTGGAAAAAAATACCAAAAAATTCTAAATTTTTTTATTTATGTATAAATACCTACCAATATTATTCACTTTCCACACCAAATCTTCATACAAATTCTTCTCCTAATAATATTATCCACTTTTCACACTGTTGGGGTCTTTTTGTTGAGAGCTACAATGGGCTTGTTGGACTACTGCGAAGTAGATTGAGCTTTCTAGCGCCCCTCTCTGAGTTTACGGCACCAAGCCCCAAAACACCCCGAAAGAGTTGAGACCTTAGGGAGTGCTTTGGTCTTCTTCAATGGCTCTTCAGTACATTGAAAGTTTTTATGAGAAGGATACATCAGCTACTGTGAAGCTATTGCTTGATGATAGAGGTGGAGCAGACGCTAGAAGGTTTGCTTGAAAAATAGTGGAACAGGTGTTCCAGCTGCTGGTACTTGTTTGATTGGGCTTTCGGCAGCTTGACGAATGCTTATGCTTGCCCCTCTGCTTGAGTTCAAGAACTAGGCCCCAAGAGTGCTTCGAAAAGCTCATGGAGCCTTAGGAAACACTTTGGTTCCTCTCACCAACAAGATAGACAATTGTTACAGATCAATATTATGGCTTGGCATGAGAAGCTTGTGACATGGGAGCTAAGCTTTCACGAATTTAACAGTAAAGAGAAAGAGCTTGAATTTCTTATGGAAACGAATATTTAGAACAAGGGAAGAGATAAATTTGGGGGGATTTTGACTAAGGAAGAGAGGGAGAGATGGAAATAGAGAATGGAGTGTCTTGAGTAAATTTCCAGCCGCTTGACAAAGCTTGGTCGCGCTCTTGGATCGTGTGTTTGCTGGGTAGAATGAGCCTCCTTTTATAGGCACTGGAACCCTCAATTTTATCTAGCCTCATGTTGAGACCCAAAAATCCAAGGGTTGGGCCCAAGTTTATTCCTAGCTCAACACAAATATTCGATTGCAAAAGGAGCCCAATTTGGACATAAGGGAACTTGTAGGACGCACCTGCGCGAGCCATGAGCCACGTGTCACACTAAGCAAACGTGCATGCCGGCCACGCAAAGGGGGCCAAAACGCACTGACTTTATAAATTCACGCTTACTAACCTATCCAATGCTACCTGGCCCGATCATAGCCTATTGTGGCATGATGGAACTCAAGCACAAGCATGCTGAATAAACATGTAACGCCATGTAGAGGACCGCTATTCTAATACCATGTCGTGCTACAGGCTTAAGTGGGCCCAAGCCACGTAATTACCCGGGACTTGCTGAGAAGGTTGTGGTATGGACAGGTACGAGCACTCACAGGGCCCATTGAGGGTTCAAGGAATGAAAGTTTTAGGCCACTTGGGAGCACTAAAACTCAAGCTCATTCCTCGGGCCCAAACACATGGGTTAGCATGAGAGAGGAAAAACTCAAGGAATTTTGTTTGTCTTCCTCTTACAGCAGGCCAAGCCCATTTGTCAGGCTGCTGGAACAAAAAGTCCCCTACACCTCTCTCCCCCTTTTCCTTCACTTTCTTCCATTTAATCTTATTTGGTGAAACTTCCCTAGTGTGAGCCCATAGGCACGAAGCTTTTTGGGGTTCCAAGGTCCTCACGCAGCTAGACTTCTTCATGTGGGTGAGGTGCCACCCACTTTTCCCTCTGGTTTTCCTATTTGAGCTTGGAGAAGAAAGAACCAAGGGTAGGGACGTTAGTCTAATGGGTATTCCTCATGCGTATATGAATTTCCTTTGGTTTTGTAGTGGCTTGCCATTTGACTTGGTTCTGAGGCTTTTGACAATGCTAGATATTTTATAAGGTGGTGAGCTGGACTTTTTGTAAGGTATTGGGTCATTGCCATTTTATTTCCAGCGGTCAGTTAAGTCTTCATGGTTTCGTCAAGCTGCTGGAAGTAGCTTGTTTGCTTCGTTTTTTGACGACGTGCTGGACATTTTAGCTTATGTGAGATTTTTCTAGGTTTTGCAGACCATTGGGTATTCTCCTAAGGCATTTGGTCACTTTTCTCTCTCTCTTGCTTACCCATATATTTGGGCTCAAGGAATGTGCTTGAGTTTTGGTGCTCCCAAGTAGCCCAAAACTTCCATCCTTGAACCCTCAATGGGCCTCGTGAATACTCGAAACCATCCATACCACAACCTACTCAGCAAGCCTTAGGCATTTGCGTGGCTTGAGCCCACTTAAACTTGTAGCGTGGCTTGGTGTCAAAATAAAGGTCTTTCCGCTTGGCGTTGCACATTGCTTGGCGTGTTTGTGCTCGAGCTTTCCCTATTGCAGTGGGTTATAACCAGGCAAAACAGTGCTTGACAGAACAATAAGCGCGGGTTCATAGAATCAGTACAATTTATAGGCTCATTATGACCTTTCTGCATGGCGGGTTGCATGTTTGCTTAGCGTGGCATGTAGACCATAACTTGCGCAAGCACATACGACAAATTCTTGCATACCCAAGTCAGGCTTCTTTCTCGCTTAAGTGTTGTATTGGGCCAGAAATATATTTGGGCCCAGCCTTGGATTTTTTGGGCATCAACACACTCTAAATTTTCTACTACTAAATTCCATTTGTGTAAAAATACAAATGGTCTCTTCCATCGAAGTTGAAGGCTCATGGACAACCATGGAAGATGTTTTGTTGTGTGAGTGTTGGGTCCAAGTTGGTTATTGTCCAATCACAAGCAATAAGATGAAGTTCTCTCATATGTGGAGGAAAATTCATGGAGAATTTTGTGAGTTCGCCTCATACGGTAATGGTCTTAGCTAGTAGGTAGAAAATTTTGAATAAAGAGTTGGGAAATTAAGAGATGCATTGGCAAAAGCAAGAAACAACGTTCGAAGCGGCGAAAATCTTGGCAACGAAGTAAAATTTTTGTAATTGTCGTTTTATTAAATTTAATGTCATATTTTTTTTGATATTTTCTTACATTTTCAATTTGTTTTTTATTATAGATTATTCAAGCACACATGTGGTTCGGTGCCATTAGCAAAGGCAAAAAATCTTTTAACAATCACCAATATTGGGAGGTTGTGAAAAATTGTCCGTTATTCAAAATTATTCCCACGGGTCCAAGTGTTGTGTTGAATGAGACGCCACCTCACAATTCACCGGCATCGGATTCGTCGTTAGACCCCCCGATCGATCAAGACTCGTCAATCCAAAGGGAGCCGAGGCCTATTAGGAGAAAGGCGGCAAAGAGAGTAAGCACTTCGAACAATGAATGTGCAAAATTTTTGGAGCAAATTGTTATCAACGATGCACTAAGAATTGAGAGAGACATGAAAGGAGATGAGATTGCTAGGTAGTACCCACCCGAGTAGACAGTATTATTGATTTGATACGTGATTTGAGGGGAATGTCGTCTCAACACATTGTTGAACACCGGGGATTGACCAAGCATGTTAAGGTCGTTTTGAGATCCCGCTACTTCCAAAAAGGCATGCCAAACTTAGGTATTGAATAATGCAACGGCCTCCAAAATGATACATTTTTTGCCCTTCCTATTTCCCATAATCTCCTTGCCATGCAGTTGGGTAATTCTTCCACTGCCAATGCATGCAGTCGATGCTTCCAATCATGTCTAGGAAACCTTGAGCCTCGGCTTTTTGTAGAAGCCTTTGAAGGTCCCTAGGCGTAGGTTTGAGGAGATAATCCCTCATGTAGATAGTTTCAATTGCATTACAGAATTTGATTAAGCACTCTAGGATAATGGATTTCCCTATCCTAGCAATCTCATCCACATGGTCTGCAAATGCGTCATACGCAAGCATCTGTAAAGAAGCTGTAAGTTTTTGCTCCAGAAGAAGACTCAAAACCCCAACAACATCGTACTTCTGAACAAAGTATGCATCATAATTGCAAACATCATGCATAATTTTATTGAACAAATGAGGATGCATTTATATCGCCCTCAAAAATCAACATTAGAGTACAACGAAGTTGGGATAAAGTAATCTTCCAAGAGATTCTTACCCTAAGAGTGCCTACGTTTGTCCACGTTCGGGCCACGATCGGGTTGTGAACCACGGTGGTGTTGGCTTGATTGATCGACCATACCCACCACTAAAACAACTTGATCATCATTTGTTTCCCACTCCCTTTTTTCTTCATCACGTTTACACATTCTTTCTTCATTTTCTCACTCAACCCTCTCCAACAACCTCCTCGTGTAAGACATTGAAAGTAGAATGTGTTTTGTAAAATCTGAGAAATGAAAGGATATCGAGGATATGAATGATTGATGTGAGTTAAGGGTGTGGTTTTATAATAGGATTGAGAATATAGAGATGACACGTGGCGCAATAGTAGCAATCAAAAATCTTATCCGAAATCTGAGATGTGAATTTTATAATAAATATGGACACGTGGCAACCGAAAATCTTATTAAAAAAAATCTTATCAAAATTAATATTAGAAGTATAAAAAATAAAATTAATTTGTTGTGAAGAATAATTGCCCTTTGCCATGGCAATAGGTGGGAAAACACCAAAAAATTGCTAAGCCAATCATTATTCACGTGAATAGTAACAACCATTGCCTCCCCTCGCCTTTTGCTATGAAAAATGGATGGAAGTGCTCTTAACCTACATATTATACATACCTACCAGGAAGGTGTCTCATAATTGAGCCCTACCTAACCAGAGACCTACGGTCAGGAAGTTACAAATGCACTCAAACACATCAGATCAAAAAGGCTCCTTATGATAGAATAGAAAAGGAATGGACACTACTTCCCTCCTTCCCACTAAGGAGGGATTCCTACTTCATGCAAATCACAATTTAACACATAAGCAAAAACAACGTATCAAATACATAAAAAGATAAATCTCTACACACATATCAAACTGTGATTGGCAGAAAAGTAGGACCTCCTACTACTTTTAGAGGAAGGAAGTATTTTCCACAAGGGATTGATCTTTAATTTTTTTGTTAAATTGAGATGTTGAACACATGCTTGTTTCTATAGTTCTTGCATCTGTCAAGAATTAATCTTCAATAAACCCTATGATCACCAAAAATTTGCTCATGTGGCAAAGGAATGAAACTCTATAAAATTGTCACATGTCTTGATCATACAGATGTAAAGAACCGAAAGTTAAACCCGGCACCTTACTAATTCACAAACATCATTTTATCCTTCCCAAAATTTGAAATACAATCCTCATAATTATTTTGTGCAAAACAGTTGCTTCGAAAGGGAAAACAAACTCTGATTATTCCCATAATTTGACACTTCCAAACCTACATTTCCGCATGCTAACCAAGAAAAAAGGACATGAAGATGCCAAAAAACTTTAGAATTCAGTGTACAATAGGCATCAACACCAGTGAAGTTCGATTGAAGAAGAGAAATTAAGTTTACTATTAAAGGGACGATTGGCCATTGATAGGAGAAGAGGACATAACGGAAAGGACTTCTGTCACAGAGGCCATAACACTCAAAGCTGCTTTCAGAACCTCTTGTGAGCACCCAGGCTTTACAATAGTCCGAATCTGGAGAGAAACGAGAGAATGGAGATATCCATGAGAACTAAAGCCATGAATGCAATAGAATCCAGACCAACAAATTAAAAAGTATTCCATGCTTATAATGCAACAACTGAGCTGCAGAAATATTATATTTTCTATCCTCATAATCAGATTTTCAACTATATGGGACTAGCATAATTCATTGTAATTACCTAATGTGTAGGTGTCAAAAAAACAAAACAAAACAAAAACAGAGAGAGTGGGAGGAGGAAAAGGGACAGAGAGAGTAGCATTTTGAGTACCTTGTCAAGATACTCCTGCAGTTTCTTGATACGCCCCATGTAATCCTGGTCTTCAACACATAGCGTTACAGCCTTAGAATCAGCACCAGGACCATCAAACTGAAGAGGGCCTGGATTTCTGTAGATATCATCGAGCAGGAATTTTGTAGCATTTTGTCTCAACAGCCTGCGACCAAAGTCAAAAAGCAGTGTGAAATCAGGGGTGACTATTCTCAGATTTCCATGCTCAGGTTTCATGTAAACAAGGCCCATATCGTAACTTACTCATATGCTTTGCCTTTCAAATCTACAGTAGCTGGATGAATAGCAGGTTTTCCAATTGAAGCAGTCCCAGGATTTTGAGACCAACGCCTAACAGTCATCATTGCCTAACAGTGTCAACCAAATGCAGTCAAAGGAGTCAGTCTCCTAAATCAATAAAAAAAACCCAAGGAACCGAAAAGACAGGTAAGAAATTATAATAAAAAAATACATATATATACAAAAGAAATTCATACTGTAATTGGAGCAGCACCACATCGCCACTTATTCACAGGATTCCTCAAGTTAGTTATAGTTGCCATGTAACCATTCAAACCAGCTGCAAGAATATGGTAGCAGACGTGCCCTAGAACCTGCAAGTGCAGTTATCATATTAAAAAGAAGCATGGTAATAGCACAAAGACTTAGGAGATGAAATGGCCCTAAACCCATACATATGCATAGTCACAGTCGAATTTTGATGGTAAAGACCCCCGAGCCTGATAACCGAAAAAGTGGCAGATTGCATTGAATTTCTTCCCCTTGTATGTGCCTTCTTTCTGCTCATATAACCAAACGCATCAGCACTAAAAGTTAGAGAATAACCTATAGCAAATCAAGACTCACACTTACTCTAATTGAATAAATTTCTGCCTATGTAGAGAACAAAGATGGAAAATACAAATGAAAAATCACTTAAATTTGGAATGCAGATACAAAAATATCATCAGGAATAAAAATAAGGGAGATTCACTATTATACCCAATATAGGAGCCCAAATTATTATATAAAAAAACCCTATATGAAATGGAGTTTAGAAACACACCCAAAACCCATTTACAACATAACCAAAAGGCTTTTAACTTCTTTTAAATTACAAAACTGCCATTGATTTCTTAAAACAAACCCAACCCCAAAACCTCATTAAAAAACCAAAACACTCAATAGGGCATCAAAGTAATTTAATAATCAAAATTCAATTCAATAGGGCCAGCTGTCATTTTTTGGGTTTTTTTTGGGTTTGTTTATAGAAATTAAATGGTGTAGGGTTTATGTATATTATCAGTGCTAAGAATGGGTATATGACTAAATATCTCTAAAAATAAATGAAATGCAGGTCCAGTTGGTTCTCTCTCAGAGAGACACAAGAGGGAGAGAGAGAGAGAGAGATCATACCACACGTCTATTCATCTCCACTTCTACAAGATGTGCCACGAGTTTCTCTGTCTCAATCTGCACAAGAGAGAAAAAATATGAAGATTCTATAGATGAGTAATCCATTCACAAAAATAGACATATCTCCGGCTAATTACCTGGGATAGCTGCGCAGAGTCATCTGATTCAGGCAAAAGGAGCACCTGTAACCAGAAATGGACCCTATTATTCACGAAGATCAACCACATGGCAGATAGTCATACAAGTATTAAGGCAAATTGGAACCTGTTTCTTGATAAAGGGTGGCAAAAATTCAAACAAAGCAGATGCCCAAGGAGAAAGTTGAGAAGAAATTCTATCAGCAGAAACTCCTTGCCTATGCAAACCATGAATTTCCTGAAACGAATAAGGCTCCAGTGTTAGCATATAAATAAAGACAGACCAGAAATATTAAGAATATCCAAAAATAAATAAAAACTGGTTTCCCAAGGAAAGAAAGTCCATCACATCGCCCAATGCTTCTTGATTAAAGCAAAAACAAATGGGAATCACTTGGGGGCATGGGAGAGATGTAGAAAAAAAAAAGCTAATCTGCATGAGTTACCTTCAAGAGGGCATACACTTCAGGAATGCTTTCAATAAGTCCTTCTGGTAATAGGATGACACCATGATTCTTGTCTGAACCAGATGAAATTAATTAGGATACAGAAACATGAAACTCAACAATGACAAGAAAGCAACTGAAATTATTTTGAACCTTGTGCTGCACGGGCTTCGACTGCATCGCAAATTTGCGTTGTAATGTCAAAAAGAGTTAGCTTTGATGCAGCCACCTCCTCACCAAGAATTACCTGCAAAAAGCATATTATTTGATATTGAGAAAAAGAAATCAAGAAAACTACCGGAGATAAAATGAAATTTTAGATTAGATCAATCCCAGACAAAGAATGCTAACCAAGTTTGGGTGGGATTGGAGGGTGCACTCCAATGCAACATGTGATGCCTTCCGGCCCATGAGTCGAATAAAATAATAATACTGGAAAAACAGAAACAGAGAGTTATTTATACTTCCTATGGGATAATGTGATCACCATAAAGAAAGGTTGTGGTGTACAAAGATCAACATGGCATACCACCACTTGAAAGAACATAACAGAGACTGAAATGAAGAGTTCACTTAGGAGAAGCAAATTATGTCAAATGAGTACATTACCTTCTCTGCAGAAAGAGCATCAGTGCAGACATTGCTGATTAGCTGGGAATTGACCTGAGTAAAGAAAAAAGAAGAAAACTCATTTCAAGATTATTTTTGTAAATGTGCACCATATAAACTAGTTTTATCAAAATCCAAACAAGAAAAGATGCTTAGTCTGTGACTAGCACCAAGCAATCAACCAGTCTTTCTTTTTAATAGGAAAGGAATCAACCAGTGTTATGCAAATATGTGCCCTGACATACTCTCATGCTGAGTTATACTGAGCAAACAAACATAGAGTATGATGCTAAACAAAGGACATTCACTTTTGAAGGAACTTGAGAAAACCCACCAAAAAGAGAAAAGAAATATGATAATAAAAGGAAGTTGGTAAAGCTTCCTGATTTCTAAGAGAGTGCCTCCCTCTTACAGATCAAATGTCAGAATCATTTGACTCATACCTTACAGATTGTATCAAAGCCAACATTAGCTTCCACAAACTGGTTTTTAAGATCTCCATTCAAAGTGACAGGAACCCCAACCACCTGCACAAAAATTGAAAGATGCGATCAAAATTCTGGCCGCACATACATATAGCCAGTTAAGTTACACAAGATGCAAGATAGAAAACTACATTAGAAGCCTAAAACTTAAACCACATTGCAAATATAAAATGTAATTTAGTAAACAATAAGAATGCAAAGTACCTTTGTCTGGCATTTTGCTTCAGCAAATGTCTCTGCAAGCTGGGCAGCATCGGTATTTGATGTCACACCTTCATGAAAAGAAAACTTAAGAATTTAATTTATGTGATTTAAAAGTATAAACACCAACTACCAAAATATTAAAGTATCAACCTTACCTCCAATAATGACAAGACCGTCCAATTTCAAATCCTTGCATGCAGTTAGCGTGGCATTGACTTGCTCAACTGTTCTAATTTGATCTTTTGTCCTTCCCAGCAAATCATAACCGCCTGGTCAAGCACAATCATATCACAGCTCATAAGTTTTAACATTAAAAAATGATACCCTCACACAGGAAATTATCTTCGTATCACTACATACCTTGATTTTTGTAGGTTGCAAGAATTTCATCTGTTATCTCAAGAGTTTTTTGTGCAAATAAACCTTCAGAACCACCTGTTAACAAATAAAATTGTCGTCATAAGTAATGTCAACTTCCGTGATGAGTGACATATACATGATTCCATAAAACTTCACATCAACCAATGAAATCATTTTACACACATACACAAGGCAATAAACCAATGCAAACAACAGAATATAGATACAAAGACCCAAAGAAAAGAACAGAGCGTACCCAAAAACCCAAGTAAGGTACTTTTGGGGTTGTGAACTTTAAGAGCGTTGAGGAGACCCCATATGACATTGTGTCCTCCAGGAGATTGTCTCCCACAAAAGACAACTCCCACCCTGTTCAACGAAAAGAATTTAAATACTTAAAATGTTTAGATCCATTCAAGCCAAAGATATAACTAAAACACCACAATGCACCAAACAACCAATGCTAATACATTATGGAATATAATAGGCAGATAACTCAGAGAGCAAGAAAAGAAAAATAGAGAGAGAGATAAGAGAGAGATATGCATGCAGACACTAAATTCACACAACGAAAAGTAAAGATGGAAATTGCTGGAAATCATGGATAAGATTTAGAATTGGCAGTACAACAGCAAACAAATTATTTAACTGGTGCCATTACAATTCAAGAAAATACTTTATTATACAACTGGTTAAAATGCAACATATGCACATACCTAAAAGGTGGATGCTCAGTAATAACCTGAGCACCAGGGACTTTTGCAGTTGCCCTGAGAAAGTGAGCCAGAGGCTGACCATAAGTGTGTGGAAAGTAGCGGCCAATGGTGTGGGCATCTGTGGGATCTAGAGATGTGGTTGTATCACCAAATTCAACCCTTACAGTAGCTCCCTGCGAAATGACAATGTATAAACAAGAACTCAGTACAAATTTCAACCGCCGGGAGTAAAAGATTCACCCCATTTAAATATAGTTGATAAATCCTAAAAATCAAAACAATTATGTCGAGAAAACGGAAAGCTCCTCTAGTCAATCAGAGATTGCATAGCAAATACACTTAAATATCTGTTCTTATTGATTGCACAGCAATCAGAGACCAAGTCAAACATATATCTCTCGTTCCCGAGTTTAGACTTGACTAGTATGTTAAAAGCCATAAACCCATCCCCTTTCATGTTTAGTTCATACTTCATATCTAAGACTATCGGTTTGGTATAAACTCTAAGATCATATCACTATAAATTCCAACCTTCAAATAGCAAATCTGCAACAGTTAACGACTAGGCAAAGCAACAAGCAGACCACTTCAGTAACAAAATAAATATCCAATTCACCCAATTCAATCATAGGGAGTTCCATCCACCAAACTTCTACTTCTGTGTACTAATACTCAGTTAGATCTAATCATAACTGGATCTGCAACTAGACAAGTAAAAATACGAAAAAGAATGAAAGTACTGAGAAACAACTCAAACGACGGAACCAATAAATAAATATAAAAAAAGGAGAGAAAAAAAAAAAAAGCAAAGAGTAAAGAGAGGGACCTGCAGACAAGGAGGAAGCTCTGGTTGATATTGGGATCGGAGTTTCTGAACATCAGAGAGCTCTCTGGGAATGCCGTAGTCTGAATCCATGGAGTTGAATTGAGTGAGAGAGAAGAGAGAAGAGAGAGAGAGAGAATTTGGTGGGTATTGAGTTTGGTGTAAAGTAGAAAAGCGCTGCTGCGTCTGGTGTCTGGTGACGGGTCTTCAAATGACGGGTTTTATAGAGTGCAAACGGGCCCGGCCATTGGCGATACTACCAACCAAAACCAAATCCTCCTGCTCTCTCTGCCCTTTCTTCCCTTGTTTCCAAGTGCCCCTTCTTTTCCAATTTTATTACGACATACCCACATCACCTATATTTTTTTAATTCACTGATTTGCCCCAAATATTTTCATTCACTGATTTCCCCTAATGCCGTTAAATACTAACCCTAACCCTTATGTTCCTCGTAATAAATGTTTTTTAAGAATGTTATTTAAAAACTCTTTTGTTTTTTTAGTGATATTTTTTTAAATATTGGAATAGATTTGGGTTCAAAATTTAGCTTTGAGTCTCCATTTCCTTATGATTTAGAATTCCTATTGACCTTTCAGTATGTGCATTGGTCATATTTTGTGTACATCTTTTCTCATTTTTTTCTTTTATAATATTGTTGTCATTTTCTAGCATGACATTAAGTTTATACCCCGTATCTTATTTTTTTTATTGGTCCCTCATCTTCTTTCCTAATACAAAAAACTACACATAGTCTCAAGTTCAAACCCCCATAACAACGTGATACCAGTTGTCTCTGTTGTAATTTAGACTATCGCTTGTATTAAGAAGATATTTTGGGCCAATATATGAAAGTGAGAAAAGGGAGCGAAAATTTGATGAATGCTAGATCCTCGCGGGACGGAAAATTGACTGGAAGATAGACGGGCAAGCATCTTTTGACGCACATTCGATTTGAATATGCTTGTAAGGGTATTATTGTAAATTCAAGACAGCCCCTTGTCTTACCAAACCAAACTGCGTAACTGAAATAAAACGAGGACAATGGTGGACACTGGATCTGGAAAATACCTCACCTAACACTCAGCTTTGCATCTTCAACAATTCTTTCTCTTTCCTCAATTCCTCACACACCACCTGTTTTTC
Organism: Prunus avium; assembly: GCF_002207925.1. Next base: position 388,275 of record NW_018921734.1, on the reverse strand, counting down.
TTTATTCTTTTTTTCTTTTAAATATATATTTTTTAATTCTTTTATTTTCCAGCAAATCTGCTGCATCATGTTTTCTATTGCTTATTTTCAAAAAAAATTATCGTACGTATAATTGCATATTCACCTTGTACGTGAAACAATAACATTTCCCTGTGCAGCTTGTTGCACAAGAATTCTAACAAGAGATTTGGCAAATCTTTATAAAGTGATACGCCGTACAAGTTTACATAGGATTACAAATCATGCTTAAGTCTTGGAGTCCAAGACAAGTTTACATAGGATCACAAATAATACATAAGATTTATTTTCCTGATTTACTTCTTATTTATTTTTGTCACATAATAATACAAGAAAAGTAAATTGTTTCAAATTATGCTTCAGAGATATTAACAACATAATCAAAAGAGCAAAGAAAAAAGGAAAGGACAAAACTGGATAAGGACATTATCAAAATTGAATGATCAGTAACTATCATTTTATTTCATTTTCTGTATATGGTTGGTGCAAGAATTGAAAACAATTTTTTTTTTTTAAATTTCTAATTATATCCCTAAATTATAAATATAAAAAGTACATAATTAATGCTTGCCTTGCTTACAAAAATTTGATGTTCATATATTATTTTTGGTGTCAATATCACGTGTGTTATTCGGTAAAGTTTTTAACAAATACAATGAAAAATTCCGCCATTAGATAATATTTTAATTTATATTATATTTATTCAATAACATGTAAATAAATATGTGTATAATAAATACATGAATTTGTCTGTATTATTGAAATTTTTGTAAAAGGTATGTATATTAAACGTGAAGAATCTGTATACACATATATTGTATGTTTGATTTTAAAACAAGTGTATTTTTCCAAGTCTTTGAGATGTGTACCAAAAATACGTACATACATACATGTATAATACAAAATTGCTAACTAAGCTAAAAAATAAAGATGCATATATATATATATATATATATGTTTTTTTGTCAAATCGCTTGAAAGACTAAGGGCCTGTTTAGGATTGTTGTCACTTTTAAAAAAAATTTGTTTTTACTGTGCTTTGAAAATAATTAGCTGTAAAGTAAAACAACTCCATGTTTGGTAAACAATATTTTTAGAGTGCTGTTAATACAAAAAGTAGTGTCAAAACTGTTTGGTAAATTTTAATATAAAACTGTTGTAAATGTGAATAATGAGTAAAATAGACATGATGTTGAAAGCGTTATGCGCTAAACATATAGTGGTAGTGGTGGTGGTGAAAGAGATGGAGGTGGAGGTGGAGGAGGTTGTGGTGGCGGAGGAGGAGGAGTATGTGGTGGTGGTGGTGGCGGTGGCGGTGGTGGTGGAGGTGATGGTGGAGGTGGTGGAGTTAGAATCATAAGGATGTGCTTCTCCCCATAAGCGCTTAAAATCACTTAAAGTGAGAAACAAGTGGAAAGTACTTCCCATAAGTGATTATGGGACCAAAATCACTTCCAAACGAGCCATAAAGATGCGTAGTAGCTATGACCCTTAACCCCTTGCCAACAGAAAAACAGAAAAAGAAAAAAAGATGCATAGTAAGGCAGACCCAAAATGAGTTGTTGGGCCATGCCTTCAAGCCCCACTACACTTAAAACCCAAAAAGTAGAAATTTTTTCTTAATAGTGCGTTTGGATGAGGAAATTTAAAAGTATAAAGGAATTCATAAATGACATAATTTAAATTGACGGAAATTAATAATCTAAAATTTGTAAAGTTTCTTGTTTGGGTGACGGATTTAAAATACGGAATTTAACCTTTATTTGTAAAGTTTTTTTTTTATTTTTAAACTCAATCTCTCTTGAAATTTTAGAAATGACAACTTTTAGATAGAATTTAAAGTTGAGATTTATGACCTCCAAATTTCATGTTTTTTCCCACGTGGAATTTCTAAATTTTTATGTCTTTTTTGTCTTAACACGAGAATTGGTTAATGTCAAAACACTATATACATGATGTCAAAAACGTCGGTTGAAAGAGGTCTATCTGGTGGGTTAGCTTATACAAATAATCTTTTACCAGCTGCGCCCATCGGTCTCCTTGGATTATTCCTATTGTTTCAGGTAACAATGTTGGAAATGGTTGCAGTACAAGCTCGATAATAGAACTTAGTCATGACATGTTGCCTTTTTTTCTTTATATATAAATTTGGAGAATGTAGCTGAACTTTTTTCTTTGGGTGTTCTTCTTCCAGACTACTATAGTCAATAACTAGAATGCGACTTTATATATGTTTTTCACATGAGGCAGCCATTGCTTTGGCATTGTTCCACTGGAGGGGTTCTAAATTTCGGAATTTTCTATATTTTTTTCAGGTGACATCTTTTTTTAGTTGACGTATAGTATATACATTACTTTGGTGCCATAGTCACCAGCTCAAACTATGATGTATTCTTTTGAACATTCTATTCTATGTGATGTATAATACTACCAATTTTATACATGGAAGTCAAGTCAGAGATCAAAAGTAGAAAAAATGGAACTTGCATATCATATTTTTTCTTTAAAAGTACGTGTATGACGTTAATTTCATCTCTTCTGGTAGTTCACTGTTTTGATTCCTAAAGCAAAGATGAAACAAAAGACCACTGAATACCCAACTAGCACAATTGCAACAACATCTAGAAAGTCACGTCTATACCCAAAATAAGTCCTCATAAAATCATCCACAGTTTCACCAGAATCAAGGTGTATTCAATTTGGATTTATTATAGTCTTTGTTTATTATAGCTCTCACCTTAAAACCTACCAAAATTTACCACTCAATTAGGATTCTAGAGGGTTTAAAACAAAATTAAAAATCCGGGTATATTCAATTTGAATTTATACAAACATTAAAAGAGGTTTTACAAGTCTGAATTTTTAAAATCTTTTTAAACTCTCTGGAATCCTAATTGAATACATCTTAGAAATTCTGACTTTTGTCAAAATTCCAAGTTTATTTCCCTCGTCCAAAGGCTCAGGCTCTTTCATCTTTGGTCTCTCTCTAATTATCAAACCCATCACCGCGTTTCCTTACCTGCCGTACCGTGCCGCCGAAGTCAGCCCCCAACCCCACCGGGTAAAAGAGCTTCCTGCTGTTAGGTACTCTTCTGTTTTCTTCTGTGTTCTCTTTGTCACTGGAATTGAATTAAAATTTGTTTTTGGTTCATTGATCGCTGTTTAATGTTGTTTTTGTTTTCTTTGGGTTTATTTTGTTTTTTTGTATGTCTGCAATTGAATTGACATTGACATTGACATTGAATTTTTCTGTGCTTGAAGAAGCTACCGTTTTCTCGTACCCATCACATTCATGAGAATTTCCGCACCAAGTAATTGCAGTCAGTCATTTAAGATATTTAAGAAAAAAAAGTGGAAAAAAAAAACTAGAAACTTCGTTTTATTTTTCTAGGCTAAGAAGTAGAAAGTTCTATGATGCGAAGGGAAGTAATCATATAAAGGTGTGATGCAATTTAAATAACAGTTAAGAATATCTGTGAATCTCACAACCTATATCATATTTATTCTGTCCTGAACAATTACAGAAAGGTATGATAGATTGTGTTCTACTTTTAGTCATTTGCATTATGTTTTCAGATTAAAAAAACACATATCTTATGTTTATTTTAGATATTACATCTCTTTATATTTCTGTTTGTGTCTGTACTGTATTTGCCTTCGAATGGTGGGTTGTGATTTTTTTAATTCTTAATACCCTGTGATTAGTGAAGCATTTCATTCTCAAGCAGTGTCAACACTCTGCTATAAGGGTTTCTAATGTTCTGTTTGCGTCAGTACTTGTGCCTTACTTTCTTTTCACTATTTTAAATTCCTTTAAAATTATTCTTGTTCTAATTTGGTTTTGTTTCCCTCTTTTCGGCCGGGTAGGCCGACGGAAGGAGTTTTTGGTCCTTCTTCTCTTGAGATGCGTAGGCGTGCCACCACCAAACCACTTGATGGCTTGGATGGAAAGATCGTGTGAGTGTGTTTGCGCTTCTGACTTTTTATCAAACGATTGATCGACCAAGCAAGGAACCTCCTCTTGGCCTAGGTTCTTTTTCTTCCTTGAGGTCAAGGATGATTGAGCTTTGTATGAATATTTTTAGGATTTTTGTGATAAGTGTATTGAATGTAAATGCAATAAAAGAAATGACAGAAATGTAAGTGCGATAAACGAAATGGCAGAAATGTAAATGCGATAAAATAGATTAAAGCGATAAAGACTTGAATTAAATTTGAATGTAAAGACAATTGAAATTAAATTGCAAAAATGTAAGCTTACACTAGGAAAACGAAGAACTTAGATAATCTAAAGAACTTGAAAGATAAAATCCTAGACTATGAATTGAAAAGTACAGGATAGAAAGATAGATTTTGTGTGTTGAGTCGGAGGTCTTTCTTTCTTCATCTGATGTCCTATTTATAGAGCTTCTCAGCTCATGGGTTTGGCCATTCAACTAACTCTGCCTTGGAAATCCTCCCGATGTTAATACCTTCCGGAGCTCGAGGCGTGAACTACCCGATGTCTCGGAAATCTTCCCAATGTTAATGTTTTCCTGAGCTCTAGGCACGAGCTACCCGATGTCTTGGAAATCCTCCCAATGTTAATGCTTTTCTGTCTTTGAACTCCGCCACTTGTAGGGAAACATCTGCTGAACACATCTGCTAGAAAACATCTGCTGAAAACATCTGCTAGAAAACATCTGCTGACAACATCTGCTAGAACTTCTTAACTTAGTTTCGTAGGCTGAGCTTTGGACTTGATTTGACACTTGGTGAGAAGTTGTGAACTTAGAGCTTCTGACTTAGTTAAGACTCCCACCAACATTAAGTGACGTGTGAACTCCAAGTATTTGGATGTCGGCCGCGTGGGTTCCCCACTCAACCAGACATCTTAGCTTTTTGTTTGATATCGCATGAAGCCATCTTGGTATGTTGGTCTTTCAGCCAACACTTTGGCCAACTTTGCAGCCGCTATTTTGCATCCAGCACATTGCAACCCACATTTTGCATCCCACACATTGCAACCCACATTTTGCATCCCACATTTTGCAACCCACATTTTGCATCCCAAGCTTTGCATCCCACATTTTGCATCACAAGCTTTCCCACGTGACTTGCTGCTTCCTTTGTCCAAATGTTAGTCAACAAAACACCACTTTTGACTGCAACTTGCATTCATATATATAAATAACAAGACAATTGGATTCCAACCCAAACACTTGCAACCCAATTTGCAAAGAGACCAAATACTCCAGCCGACCAAGTTTGGGAATGCCAAAGTAAACCCACGTGGGTCCTCTCATGTCCAAGACATTTCTTCAGCCAAGTTCAAAACCTCCCTTCTTGGTTTACATGCTGGCTACATTTCTTTTCCTCATTTTCTTCTTCCTCT
>NW_018921734.1:335734-375497 GCF_002207925.1 Prunus avium | reverse complement strand
TCATTTTCCTCAACCAATGTCAGATTCTCAATAGGAAGGTCGACTTGAATATTCGATTTTAAAGTCATCTCACCCACCTCTTTCTCATCCTCACGTTCTCTACCAACCTCATTTTTTCCTAGAGGAGTAGGTGGAACGGGTGGTCTAATTGCAACCATATCAGGAATTTCCTCTTGTGATTGAGAAATAAGGTTAGGGTTGAGGGTTTGCCCCTTGGCTAGTTGGCTAAGTCGAGATGAAATCCTACGCAAACCTTGGATGAGAAGTTCATTGGAAGTTTGTACAAACTCTTTTAATTCAACTTCCATCTTAGATGTCATCTCATTTATACATTCTTCCCCTATGTAGGTATGGTCGCTAGATGGCATCTCACCCACCTTGAGATTATGTTGGCCACCAAAGCCAATTGGATGATCTGCTTGGTGGGAATAATAATTAGGCTGATCATAGATATTGGCCGGATTATTTTGGCCACCTGGGTAAGTGCGTTGCCCCCATGCCACTTGATTAGTTTGGCCACCAAAGCCATTTTGATCATTCAAACCATTTTGGTTCATAACATCATATTCGCCAACATAGTTGTGCCCACCATATTGGCCACCAAATCCACCAACATAGTTGTACCCATCATATTGGCTACCAAATTGACTACTTGAACCATATTGGATGTTAGGCCCACCTTGATGGATAAAATTATATTGGCCATAGTGGTTGTAGTCACCATGTTGGCCGATGGATTGGCTACTCGAGCCATAAGCATCATAGCCGTTGTAGTTCATCGGCTGGTAGGATTGTTGCCATTCCTTTCGGTCGCTCATATAGTTAATCCCACCGGGCGTGCCAAATTATGTTTCCCTCTTTTCGGCTGGGTAGGCCGACGGAAGGAGTTTTTGGTCCTTTTTCTCTTGAGATGCGTAGGCGTGCCACCACCAAACCACTTGATGGCTTGGATGGAAAGATCGTGTGAGTGTGTTTGCGCTTCTGACTTTTTATCAAACGATTGATCGACCAAGCAAGGAACCTCCTATTGGCAGGCCTAGGTTCTTTTTCCTCCTTGAGGTCAAGGATGATTGAGCTTTGTATGACTATTTTTAGGATTTTTGTGATAAGTGTATTGAATGTAAATGCAATAAAAGAAATGACAGAAATGTAAGTGCGATAAACGAAATGGCAGAAATGTAAATGCGATAAAATAGATTAAAGCGATAAAGACTTGAATTAAATTTGAATGTAAAGACAATTGAAATTAAATTGCAAGAATGTAAGCTTACACTAGGAAAACGAAGAACTTAGATAATCTAAAGAACTTGAAAGATAAAATCCTAGACTATGAATTGAAAAGTACAGGATAGAAAGATAGATTTTGTGTGTTGAGTCGGAGGTCTTTCTTTCTTCATCTCACATTTTGCATCCAGCACGCTGCAACCCACATTTTGCATCCAGCACATTGCAACCCACATTTTGCATCCAGCACGCTGCAACCCACATTTTGCATCCAGCACATTGCAACCCACATTTTGCATCCAGCACGCTGCAACCCACATTTTGCATCCAGCACATTGCAACCCACATTTTGCATCCAGCACGCTGCAACCCACATTTTGCATCCAGCACATTGCAACCCACATTTTGCATCCAGCACGCTGCAACCCACATTTTGCATCCAGCACATTGCAACCCACATTTTGCATCCAGCACGCTGCAACCCACATTTTGCATCCAGCACATTGCAACCCACATTTTGCATCCAGCACGCTGCAACCCACATTTTGCATCCAGCACATTGCAACCCACATTTTGCATCCAGCACGCTGCAACCCACATTTTGCATCCAGCACATTGCAACCCACATTTTGCATCCAGCACGCTGCAACCCACATTTTGCATCCAGCACATTGCAACCCACATTTTGCATCCAGCACATTGCAACCCACATTTTGCATCCCACATTTTGCAACCCACATTTTGCATCCCAAGCTTTGCATCCCACATTTTGCATCCCACACATTTTGCATCCCAAGCTTTGCATCCCACATTTTGCATCACAAGCTTTCCCACGTGACTTGCTGCTTCCTTTGTCCAAATGTTAGTCAACAAAACACCACTTTTGACTGCAACTTGCATTCATACATATAAATAACAAGACAATTGGATTCCAACCCAAACACTTGCAACCCAATTTGCAAAGAGACCAAATACTCCAGCTGACCAAGTTTGGGAATGCCAAAGTAAACCCACGTGGGTCCTCTCATGTCCAAGACATTTCTTCAGCCAAGTTCAAAACCTCCCCTTCTTGGTTTACACGCTGGCTACATTTCTTTTCCTCATTTTCTTCTTCCTCCTTCTTCTTCAAGACTCAAAACCGAGGGCACTGTTCAGAAATCCAGAAGTCATATTTCGGAAGCTCCAATCAGAAAACTTCCTTAATGAAAGTTGTTCGTCTACCTGAGGACTAAAATCTGTGAAATTTGTAGATTGTTCTCAATTTTTCTGATGCCTCAAAACGGGTTTCCATCTTTTGTGTTCAGCCATGGCTGCTGGGTTTCTGCAGACTCGGTTTCTGCATTTGATTTTAATATGTGATTCTCGGATGGTTGTGATTGCTTCACGAAACTTGCTCGAAATTGTGTTGGCTATAACATATCCAAAATTGAAGATCATCCAACCGTTGTAGTTCCCCCTGCCTTTATTTTTCTGAAGTATGGACTTGGAGACCACTTGACTTAGCTTGGATTTGGAGACCACATCCAAACAGGTTTCTTCTGTTCAAATGAATATAGATGAGCAAAAATATTGAGTGAACAATAGACTGAAAAATTCTTTGGTAATCTTTCAAATGTGGTTGTTTTTCTTTTTTAAATTGCTGTAATGTTGCATGTGGGTTGACTACGTGTCTCATCTTAATCACCACTATGTTTTTTTTCCTAAAACAAATGCAATTTAATTAGTTTTAGACTTGGGGTATTTTCATAATTGTAGTTTGCTGTGGTGCTAAATATGCAATTCTGTATTTAGTAACGGAGGTAATATAATTGACATTAAATTTTGATCATGTTGCTGAATTTACATGTAGAGGGTTTTTTAGCAGCCATGGGGGCTATTTGGTCCTCCGATACAAGTCCTGACTCGCCATCATCCGACTCAACGAATCCCACTGATTCTCATAAGGCTGACTCACCACCAGATTCATCAAATCCCAACATGTCCAATTCAGATTCTAAAACCCCAGAAGACCAAACTCCAAAACATACCGTAGATCACCAATTGGATACAAAAACTCTAGAAGAAGAGAAGCATCAGGAAGATGAAGGCGCATTTTGAAAAGAAGAAGAGCAAGATGAGGGAGAATGTGGCTTTTGCTTGTTCATGAAAGCTGGTGGGTGCAGGGAGAGTTTCATAGCTTGGGAAAAGTGTGCTGCGGAGTCTGAGATGAACGAGGAGGATGTTGCTGAAAAGTGCTTTGAGGTCACCGCGGCCTTGAAGAAGTGTATGCAGGCTCATCCAGATCACTATGCGCCCATATTGAGGCTTGAGAAGGCAGCTGAGGAGGAGGCTGCCAATTGAAAGAAGAAAAGACTTCTAAGAGCTCGGGGCAAAATGCCACTTTGATCCATTCGAACCAGCATGGGAATTCTAGTGAAAAGCGAGATAGTTAAAGACAGTTTAGAATTTGCCTTGTGAATTGAAATAGTACTATGATCTGTACATTTTCTCATCTAATTCCTAGCATGGGCGGTAAATGAGATTTCTTACACTCCACATTTTGGAACTGCTTTTCGTTGCTGATATGAAACTGTGGTCAGAGCCAATTGAGATGTATGACTAGTCTACATGTTTTTGCTAAGAGAGAAAATTACACTACGAACCCCGAGCACAACCCAACCCTAAGAAGTCATGTTATGAAGTTACGTCTTCGAATTTTCGGCCATGGTTTCATTTAGAAGTAAAATCTTGTAGCTCGTAACACGTGCAGGTGCTAAAGCTTAATAAGGGCGAGAGATGACAGGTTTATGAGGTTGCTTCAGGTCATTGTTATTTGTTTTGATCACCTCTATTTAATGACAATGCGACATCAACATGTTGCAATTGATTATCCTCTCATGAGCTAATAGATGCGGATGCCATAAAACATGACATAATACCCATAATTTGATTTTCACATCAGGGTTTAAAGCCAACAACGAAAAGGCAACAGAAAATAGGACAATCACAATAAGCAAGTTGTTACATAACACTAATCTCGATCCATGCAAATATACTTCAAAGTCAAGATGCCTTGAAGTTCATAAAAACAGAAAATTTAATACAAATGCATTTCCTAGTCAACGCCTCTGAAGGCTCCCACTATTACAGTCCGAAGAGGCCTATCACACCGAATATGCATTCCAAGATAGCTTAGATAAGGAGTTTCTCAATGGCATCCTGCAGTTCACACATAAAATGTTCAGAATGTAGGACCAAATCCAAGCACTAAGGAAACCTGAAACATAAATTGTAGATTAAAACTAGAACGAAGAGTACCTTGAGCTGTTGTATTTGCGACTTCAATTGACTTCCCTCATTGGAAGTCACTGAACACGCAATGACAGGTCTTGTGACACCACAGGCTCGGCCTAGTGCTTGCTTCGAAGGGACAAAAACGTAGGGAACATTCTGCCAAATTCAAATAGAACATTTGTAAAGTGCTTTAAATTGATTTAAATCACTAGGAGAATCATCAAACTAAAAAGTAAGGATTTTGATGCTTCAATATAAAAAATTAAAAAAATCATGAAGAAACAAACATAAAATACTATCTTGGGCATGGTCTTTCATGTCTGCAACCAATAAGCCTTGCTTACTGAAATGCTTGCGCCAAATGGGATGCACAAGGGCTAACCTTCAAATAGGCGATTAGGTGCATCTATGTCCAGCCATAGACCACAATCCTACCAACTACGGTAAATACCTAACGGGTCTGGTTTGGGTCAAATATAACACAACCAGTGCCACAATATAACACAAAACAAGAATGCAATCAAACACAACCAAAGGGGTAATACTTCTCTCTCACTTCATTTTTGCGTGTAAAACATCAAACGCTTGGAAACTACAGTAAGTAGCTCTTAACAGACGAGAACGAATCATAATAGGACAAACAATACGCCTAAAAGGAAACATTTAATCCACAAAAGGTGAGCAAATAAAAATAGAACTTCAGAATGTCTTTGTGAAAAGCAGCAATAGTTGAATTTATTGAACTATCCTCATATGAGAAAAAGAACACAACACTCTCCCATCATCCAATAGAAAGAAAAAAAAAACCATGTTGCAATCAAAGAATCAACGCATTTATGACACTAAAACTTCAGTGGCATAGATATGTAACAGGAATGATGAATAGTACCTTATCTTCAGCCAACAGGGGAAGGTGAAGAAGAATCTCAATCGGCTCAGTGTCACACGCCATCACTACGAACTCAGAAATACCCCTGTTCAGGGTCTTAGTCGCTGAAAACCAAAACCCATAAAACAAATGTTAAAATCTATATAAACAGATAAAAACAGAAGCAGGCAGCCATGGCATTGAAATTTGAGCATTTAACGTACCTTCATTGGCACCCTTTTTAAGCTGCTTGTAGTTAGCTGCCTGTTGAACCAGGTCGAGTATTGTGATCGTCAGCTGCGCATCGGCCAAAGGGTACGCTTTTGCGTTCACTGCCTCTCCTGTCTGCAATTGCATTCATACACAAACAAATTAAAAAACAAACAAATGACAAACACAATCAATCAACCATGCTCTCTAAGCTGAAAACAAAGATGAAGAGCAAGATACTACCATTGTGTGGTCGATTTCGTGGGAGTAGAGAGGCTAGGGATTTTTATGAGACGGAAGAGAGAGAGCGAGAGTAAGAGATGGAGTCGAGAAAGAGGGAGGGAGAGAGAACGGCGGTTGGATTGGATTTGATAAAGAAGAAGAGGAAAAGAGGAAAAGAGGAATTAGGGTTATAAGCTAAGGGCATGAGATTAAGAGATATTGGCTTATATAAGGCCCTTATTGATGGACAATGATAATTCATTTTCTGGGTATCTAGGCCCATCTTGTTGCCCTAATTCGATCAGCCCACAAATAGGGACACTGACTTTAGGCATTAAAACCTGAGAGAGGGAATATATATGAAAAGTTGTAGGACAATTAGCATCAAGTGGTCGTGCCGGAGTGGTTATCGGGCATGACTAGAAATCATGTGGGCTTTGCCCGCGCAGGTTCGAATCCTGCCGACCACGTTTTGATATTTATTTTTAGAATTTGGAAGAGGAGAGAGATTGTGACTTGCATTTTGCTCTGTTTTGCTTCCTCTTCTTCTTCACTCGTACACAATACAGTTCTCTTTTTGTTTAAATTATAAACGTGCGTGAAACAAGATTAGGTAGTAGTAGCTAGTAGCCTAGTAGGAGGTGGTGATAATAGAGAGCATTTTATTGTTACTCATGGCAAAGGGTTAACATTCGGTCTGTTCTCTCAGGCACTTTCTCAGTAGAATTCTTTGATGGGTTCCTTTTGTTTTGGGGCCCGGGCCTGCAGAAGCAAGACCATCAATTCATCTTTTATATGGTAATGGGAGGGAGGGATCGATAAACTTATGCATGCTGATGCTGGTGCTGCTTCAAACAAATTGCAGAAAAAATAAACCAAAAAACTGCATCAAAGAAAGCGTTTGTTTTGTTTCATGCCACAGAGTAAAAACAGAAATGAGTCATCGTATGAACCTTGCTATTAACAAACAAGATACATCAACATTCAGAAAACAGAGCATTGTTTTGCTGTCATGTTCATATGACCCTTTGGGATGGCATGCATAATGCATTTAATTAATGCAAATCATATTTTTGAAAACATATCTGGGCACCACAGTTAAGTTGAATGATCTTTTTGATGGGTTTCTCATCTCTGAAATACCACAACACTTTACTTCATCTCTGAAATGGCCGGTGGGTATATTTGATCAAGTTCTCACCACAACAGGAGATTACAGAGATCAACTCTCTCAACCCAAACCCGAAATACATCCAATCACTCACACTAGTCACAAATACAAATGAGTCAAGAACAAATCTCAGATTCTTGTTCACATACAAATACCAAAAGGAGAACATATACAAATGTGTGAAGTAACTCATAAACAGAAGAGAGAAACTTAAAGACTCTCCTTGTTGCTCACTAAGTTGCTTGCACACCAAATACAGAAGAGAGGCTCACACCCAATGACCAAGAAAGACAAGATAAAATGGACCTTTTGCTCTTCACCAAAGCTGCTGTATGCAGCAACATAGAAGCAAACAAATAGAGAATTTCTTCTCTATGATCGGCAGCCCAAGCTCCAAACTCTCTTGTCTAAAAGGTGCAGCTTATCACACACTTCTCACTCTCTTACCAAGAAGTACAGCCAATTCCACCAAAGTCAACATCCTCCTGGTTTTCTCGAATTATAATACAGCTTGAGGTGCCATGCCTTTTCTTTTTCTATGTTTTTTGAGTATGGGCATTGAAATTATATATTTTGTTAAATGTGCTATGCATTTTGAGGTGTCTCTAACAAGCTTCTCCACTTTATCTTTCTTCACATTGTTATCAATCTCCATCCCAGTCTCCATTCCATTGCAAGTATACCAACAATTTGTTTGCTTCTCAGCAAAGAATGGCCAGGAGAACATAGACACTCGAGCTGTCACACTGTCAATGGTTGAAAAAACAGCGTATAGACGCGCGGCTATACTATTTCTTTAAATAAAATTTAAAAAAACGAGCATAGCCCCAACCGGCTAAAATTTTAAAAAATCAAAGAAATAGTATAGCCACCGGGCTAGACTTGGGTTTTCCAAATTTCAAAAAAGAAATGGTACAGCCGTGCGGCTATACTCGGTTTTTTATAATTCTTTTAAAAAGAAATGATAAAGCCGCACAGGTCGCACGGGTATACCCTGTTTTTCAATGTTTTTTAAGAAAACATATAGCCGGCCGGCTACACTCGGTTTTTATTTTTTATTTTTTAAATTGGTATATCAGTTCGGCTATAATCGGTTTTTTTTTTTTTAAAGAAATAGTATAGCAAACGTTAAATACTCGTATTGAACATGTATGTGCATATTTTCTGTTTAATACACGTATTTTTTTTTTACAATATTTTCAATAATACATAAAAGATTCACTTATTATACCCATAATTCTCACATATTATTTAATACAAATATTATACATGAAACATTTTAAATAAATTATATTAAACTATTATACTTTAAGTTACACTAATTCAACTAGGAGGGTCATTTTTCTTAATTTTTTTTTTATTAAATAATACAGCCGTGCAACGATAATCTGTTTTTTCAAAAAAAATAAAATAAAAAGAAATCGTATAGCCGCACGCTTTTTTTTAATTTTTTAAAAAAGAAATAGTGTAGCCGAGCAGCTAGACTCGGTTTCTTCAAAAAAATTTAAAAAATAGTTGGGCCGCACGGCGATACTCTGTTTTTTTAATTTTTTTAAAAAGAAATAGTATCGCCGCTCGGCTATACTCGGTTTTTCTATTTATTTATTTTTAATTTTTAAGAAATAGTATAGCAAATGTTAAATACTCGTTTTGAACATGTACATATTGTTTTAATTAATGCATGTATTGTTTACTATATTTTCAATAATACACAAAAGATACACGTATTGTACACATAATTCTCACATATAATTTAATACAAATAATATATATGAAACATTTTAAATAAATTATATTAAAATGTTATATAGTGGCCGAACTTTTAAGTTGTAATTTGCCAAAAATTTTCCAAATATATAGCCACACGCCTAAACTAAATAATATCTATAAAGGTTACACTAATGCAACTAGGAGGGCCATTTTTCTATTTTTTTTTTTAAATTAAATTGTACAGCCGTGCTGCTATACTCTGTATTTTCAAATTTTTTTTTAAAAAGAAATAGTATAGCCGGGCGGCGATACTCGGTTTTTTTTTAAAATTTTGTCAAAGAAATAGTAGAGCCGATCGGCTATACGCTATTTTTTCAATTGTTTAAAAAAGAAATAGTATAGCCGACCGGCTGCACTCGGTTTTTCTATTTTTTTAAGAAATAGTATAGCAAAAGTTAAATACTCGTATTGAACATGTATGTAAGTACTTTTTACAATATTTTCAATAAAACACAAAAGATATACGTATTATACCAGTTCATCAATAAAAGATTAAAGTAAGAACATGAGGATAGAGATACGAACCTCAAGAAACTCAAAGTGAAGAAGATAGAGGGGAATCTCTCTCACCCCCGACTTCAGTCTGAAGAGCGAGATAGAGGAGAGGAGGAGGAGAGTGAGAGACTTGGGGGTCGCGTGACGACAAAGTTGGGTTGTTGATTTCGATAGAGGAGTCTCCGTGAAGACGACGAGCAGAAATTAAGCGACCACTTTAGGTCAAGGGTGAGAGTTGAGGGAGGGAGAGATAGAGAGTTGAGAGGGGGAATGTTTTCGAGCTTTGGAGAAATTTGAAAAATTTAGGTCGAGAGAGAACTCGCTTAAGCAGCCTAGCGTGTTTTAAAAGACGACCTTTATGTTCACAAGTGTCGAGTTTTAAAAATGAAACAACCTTAGAGTGTTTTAAAAGACGATGTTTCTTATTTACAAATGTCATGTTTTAAAAATCCAAACAAGGCAAATCGATTTTAGTGGTGTATAAGATGATATACCATGACGGTTTTGTAAAACTGTCGTCTTTTAAAACACAACGACAGTTTTAAGCTGAACCGTCGTCGTTTTGGTGTTGTGGATTCAATATTTTGTAGTAGTGATTTAATCATGTTAACTTCTTAAACGATTACATGCTTTTCAAAAATCTTCAATTCATAACATCCATAAATATAGAAGACCAACTTGGAACATGACAGATGTAGTATTATGCACGAAAAACTACAATGGAGTACAAGTAAGGACCATATAACTTTACAACCCACGGTACAAGATATTAACATAGATTTATTTCCTGAGGCACTGGCTCGAACTGAAACAAAACTAATATTGGTTTAGATTTCCTAAACATACATCAGGAGCAACAAGTCAATCTATTGTTTGTGGCATTTGTAAGTTCTTTCTTGTGCAGTAAAGACTGGTATGGGGTGGCTCTAAGTCATGGATTAGGGGTAATATATGATCTTCCTCTACTGTCTGATCCAATAATGTTCCAGTCTTTGTAGCAGTGATACATGTTTTTGTTCTCCTAGCTACTACCCTGTCTCCATTTTCATCTTACCCTCTTACTCTAGAAAACCAATATGCTACAATTTTTAGAACACTCGCAAAGAAGAACGAACTCAAGAAGCTTACGGGTAATGCCAGGCCAGCCAACAACATTGCTCTGTTTCAAATTTAAAATTAGTGCAAAAATGCCATTTAGGATTTATGAAAAATGTAAAGAAGAATGAATTTTGTTTTCTTCTTTTTGGTGGAGAGACTATAAAGCTCAATATGATAAGCTTGTACTTGATATATCAAATGTATTGTGAATTCAAGATTGATGATAAAATTAGTGGGAAACAAACGAGGAACCTTTTGTTCTTTTATTTCTGCAGGCACACAAACAAAGTTCTACCGCCCACAATACACCAGGAACAACAAGTTCTATTTTATGAGGAACATTACCAGGAACAACAAATCAACTGATTATCGCCCATCTCCGTAAGGCGTTACCATCTGGATTTGATTTTGCATGCTCCTCTCATAATCTGCACCGATTAAAATACTACTATAACTACCGGCATCACCTTCACCTCTGATATCCACAAGTGAAGAGCTTGAAACAGGTGACCCAAGCAAGTAGTCGGTATCTTTGTGAGTTCGAGGGAAATTAGGCTTTCCTCCACTTGGATATAGTTCCATAGTTGGCACTAATCCATCGAGCTCTGCAGCTACTTCTTTCATGGACGGCCTTTCTTCTCCTCTTAGCCTTAAGCATCTTTTTGCCAGATCGGCCACTTTTGTGACTCTCTCAAAATGTCCCTCCACTATTTCATTATCAAGAATTTGACCCAAGCGATCCGAGTCCAACAAGGAAACAAAGACTTTTGCTAGGTTTCTCTCTGCCTCAGGCTTTTCAAAACAAAGAGCCCTTTGGCTTGTGAGTAGCTCCACTAGGACAACTCCGAAACTATAGACGTCACTCTTTTCTGTTAGTATGTTTGACTGAAGATATTCAGGGTCTAAGTATCCGACTGTCCCTTGCACAAAAGTTGATAGTTTGTTTTCATCTTGATCAGGAACCAATCGTGAAGCTCCAAAATCGGATACTTTTGCTGTGTAGTTTTCGTCTAATAGTATATTTGTTGCTTTCACATCTCGGTGTATGATCGGGGTTGAAGTGGAGTAGTGCAAGTAAGCTAGTGCCTCTGCTGTATCTGATGCTATCTTCAATCGTAATGGCAATGATAAGGGTGATGTTCCTTTGTTGTTCTTTCTATGAATGTGCTCATAAAGAGTGCCATGGGCGATGAACTCGTAAACCAATATTGGTGTTTGGGTCTCCAAACAACACCCTAGGAGTCTCACAACATTTTTATGGTGGATTTGAGAAAGAACAATCACCTCGTTAACAAATTGCCTACTCTCGGTAATTGGGGCACTTACTTTGGACTTCTTTATGGCAACCACTTGTTCATTTGACAGTATTCCTTTGTAAACAGTTCCATAGCCTCCTTCACCAATTTTTCCGCTTACATGATAATTGTTTGTGGCCTTTTTAAGTTCGTCTTCAGTAAAAATTCTGGCTGCTGTCCGAACAGATCCAGCATAACTAGCCAGTTCTTGCTTTAAAAATAAGCCACCATTATCTTCGAAGTATTTTTGTTTGAGTTTGTTGAACTTTCTGTTCTTCATTTCCTGATATATACAAAAACTCGCAACCACTAAAACCAAGATGCTCAAAGGGATACCTGCAGATATTAAAAATCATAGTCAAAGCTGATATTCGTAATTTAATTGTGGCCAAAGTCACTTTTGATCCCCGTAGATTGGCACTTCAACCATTTTTGACCAAATAGTTTTAATTCCGTCAATTTTTCAAGTGTAGTTTCATAATTGTAGCAATTTGAGGACAATTCTAATTTCCATCAAATTATTCTTATTTTTGTCTTCTATTCAGGGTCAAAAATGACAAAATGGCAAAATTTGAGGATTGTTGTTAAATTGCTACAATTATGAAACCTCAATGGCAAAATTGACGAAATTGAAACTATAGAGTAAAAAATAATTGAAGTGTCAAACTACAGGGACCAAAAGTGACTTTTAGCCTTTAATTATGTATGTTATTCTTATAGTATCCTTGGGTCGGATGTGAAAACTATATATTTCTAATTAAAAACAGAAATATATAGTGTATTAACAAATCTTGTGTCTTTTTTAGCTTCAAAAGTTAGACAAAGTAATATATCTTGGCCTTGATACATGCATTCGGACAAATTCTTTTTTAAAATTTGTTTCCCTACTATTTTGTTTCAGAATCATGAATAATTTACCATGCATAGCATATACTGTTTGTGTGTGTTTTGTATGGCCAACGTGTTTAATTAAAATATATAGGATGCATGCTTATATCTAAAATAGCTAGCTGGTTACATACCCAAAGTAATTTTCAATGAGATTGCAGAGGCAAATTTGATGCACGTAATTGCGTCCTGGTTTTTGTAGCCACTATTACATGAGCAAGAGTAATTTCCAGCTAGATTTTTGCACTTTCCATTGTTACAAAGGTTCGAATTCAAAGCGCACTCATCAATATCTGAAAGAAATAAGAAAAACACGTATATAGATTATATATCACGTATCAATTAAGAGAATCCCCAATTCTGAGCAACAATAATTAACTAGCACACGCACAAACATATGTTTATTGCAGTATACTAATTTTTCTCGTGTTGTGAGACTAAGGCATTATATCTATCATGTGTGTGTATAAGCATTATATATGTATTATATAAGGCATTATATATGTATTATATTATATGGGTATGTATATAAAGATTGTACATATAATATACCTTGGCAACCTCGTGGGAGGTAAGGGTTCCCTTGGTATCCAGGCAAGCACTGGCAAAAGTAACCAGACGATGCAGACGTCTTATTGATGATCCGGTCAACACACTTGGTAGTTTTGTTATGGCATGGATAATCCACACTCTTTTGAGCTGCACTGCATGACTCCTTCCCAATTTCCCAATTGAGAATCATTGGAAGCATATTATTGGATTTCAGTTGTTGAAAACTTGTCTCCGGGGAGAAATTGAACTGGCCCTCTTGCACAACAAAGGCGTAGCTGCAGGGGTTATAGCCCTTAATAAATGTATGCTTGTAATAGCTACTCAATGTCAGAGTCTGATTTTTGAGTCCGCTTGGAATGGAAGTTTGGCAACACCCGATGCCAGAGCAAGAGTCCTTCTCAGCGCTGTTGAGGCTGTTACACAGCGACATGCAACCGGTGATGAACCTTTCTTCATCTTCACGGTAGCCTGTAAACAGTGCATAAGTGTCGCAACCAATGGCGATGAACTTGTTTTTGGTACTGGATATTTTGTAAGGAGACACCCAGAGCTCAAAGTCTACGCTGTCTTTCGTTGGCACGCCCTGCTGGTCATAACAATCTTGGGCAGCTGACTGCTTTACTTGTATCTCACCCTCCTCGGGGGATATGTTAGTAACAGGGAGATTACCTGTCATCAAATATGCAGTTGGGGGATTGGTAGAATTGGAACAATTGATAAAAAACTTATCTTCCTTGAAACAACCTTCCTTCATGCCAAATGGAAATGGCACGGTCAGATTACCACACTGGGTTAGGCACCCTGGCCGGGCTTGAGCTGCTGCTTCGGCTGTAACTGCAGCCGCTAATGCAACCAATACTACCACCATCACCAAAGAGGATTGCATAATAAGCCTACCCTTCCCTTGTAAGGCCATGGCCTAATGCCCTAAGGTCCTACGAGTAATTGAAAGAGAGAGGAATGAATGGTTATGGTAGCTACGTATACTACAAGTTGTATTGTTTACGTTGCAAGTAAAGAAACTGGTAGCAAGCCTGGCCTTTCTATAGAAATAGAACGAATGAAGACTTGTATTGTATGCCGAGATCCAAGTCGTCGATCTTATTATTTCCAACAACAAGTACTAAAATATTAAGCAACTACTCACATTTCTTTTTTATTTTATTAATTTTTTTTCCTTTGAAACTGAGAGAATATGACATTATATGTAAAATATATACCCAGCAATTGCCAAGCAAGATAGGGGAAGCCTAGTTGATCCCACTAGCGCTATTAATTAAAAAAACTCACACTACCTACTGATTTTGATTTTGATTTGTCCCCTAAGTTGATTTTTGAGACAATTATTATAGGATACCATTTAGTGAGTCAATGCTTCCCTATTTTTCCTTAAAGAAATACCATTTTAAGATACAAGCCATTCAATTAAGCCAAGTCATGTTGAATGGTTCAAGTTTTGCCTACTGATATTGGAATTAATGGTTTCTTTTTAAAATAGGGACGTATCAATCACATCAGTGAGCCATCTTGAACAATTCACGTTGGGTATCAGTCCTCATTGTATCAATTTTCTTTGATTAATCCTATATATATGTAGATTTATAAGTAACTACTTGTACCCTTGACATAAATAAATTTATTTAGTAAGTTGACCGAGAGCATAATATATATATAGTTGTGTGTGTTGTAGCCTGTAGGCATGGATTGCTTCTTGCAATAACATCAATTTCATCTCTTTATTAGTTTATTAGGATTATAATATATGTCGATGGAGAAATGACTCCTTATATATAAGGGACAAATTAATACTTTTCAACGAGGATGTGACAAACAACAATTCTAGAGCCAACGACTTATTCTACACATTTGCAATTAAAGTTTTAAAAATATATATATACACAAATCACCTTGAATTGAAAAGTGACATATATATCCCAACTTATATAGAGTACTACTAAACAAACTCTAAAATTAACTGAGTAGACATCAAAAATTTAAATAGGAGTACCACACCCGGAGGGTGTTGGCCAAAGACCCGCTGATGCCTAAGTTAGTTCAATTAGAATCTTTGAAAAAAGATGCGGAAATAATTAAAATGGATGGAGTTTTATCTCATAAGGAGAGCCGGATGGCTAGAGCCATCTGTGGTGGCCCTTAGCCTTGTGGGAGAGAGAAGAGAGGGAATGGCGACGGTAGAGAGAGAGGGGATTTTTGTCGGGTTTTGAAATTACCTTGAATATCTTGTGTGGCTATATATATTTATAGTCTCCTTATATACTAGGATTTTAAGAAAATAATCCTTATTTGATTAGCAATATGTCTCTTATTGTAATTTTATCCAGCCCAACTCAACAAATTAGTTTTGAGCTCTATTCATCGTGGATTGAAGTCACAGTTGTTCCTAGAGGCATACTATTATTTGGTGGGAACACTTAATGAAGCATTAATTGACAATCACCCAATTATATATCCACGCCCCAAACCAAGATGAGGCCCCACTAGGCTCATACCCTATTAAGTATCTCTATAGTGTTGGTGTTTATAAACCTTGAAAGGAAACAACTCCCTTCCAATGTGGGACTAAATAAAAGTGTATTTTTCCTATAAAAACACTACAATTGTGGCTTTACTCATTAAGTAATACTAAGAGTAATTTATAAAATGTAATAATCTTTCAATTTGATTCTAGAAGTTGACAATAAAATTCGAATGGTAGAATAAA
Source organism: Prunus avium (assembly GCF_002207925.1). The sequence goes on along the minus strand of NW_018921734.1, from coordinate 359,709 downwards.
AATATTACAACAAATGGCACTCCATGTTTTGGATGCATTGATTTGTGTAGATCATGAAAGATATTTCTTAAGCCAACTTCAAAGCAGGGGTTTCTTAAATGTGAAGTTGCGTCATTGTTAAAATTGAAAACATGGGGACAAACATGCCTTAAGAGTTCATCTTCAGGGTACCAAATTGAAATTAACCCTAAATATTTTGTTAAAGAAAAAAATTTAAAAAAATTAATTACTATTTATCGAGTAATATAATTTATGAAGTTAACTAAAATATTTAATAATAATTATTCACTAAAGAAATAATAAATAAAACATAATTACTAATGAAAGTAATTAAATTAGGCTAAGATATTATTTAATTACTATAAACAAAATTTTATTGAATTAAATATACTAAGTTTAAATTTATTTTTTTTAAAAACCTTTCCCGACGAAATTCCGTCGACACATATCCATCTCGGCGAAAATTTGCCGGATTAGACTTATGCAGACGACAATTCATCGGTACAGATAAATTTCGTCAGGAGATGTCTAATCCGGCAAATATTTGTCGGCATAGACCCTTGCTGACGAACTTTCGTCGGGACACGTTTTCTTGTTTTTTTATTTATTTTTTTATTTTTATATAAATATTTTTAAAATACAAAATTACTGTCTTTGCTAAACAGTACCGCCACACGGCTATACTCTATAAATAGAAATTTTAACAGTATAGCCGTGCGGCTATACTCTTTAAATACAATATTTTAAGCGGCCTATATGCTTTTTGGGTTAAAAAAAAAAAGAGGAAAAACTAGTATAGCCGTGCGGCCGTACTATTTAAAACAAAAGAAGAACCCGCCTAGTGCGCCACGTGTCAAACCAGTATGGCCGCGCGGCTATACCCTTTTTTAAAAAAAACCGTAGTATAGCCGTCCGGCTGTACTATTTTTTTATTAAGAAAAAATTGAAAACCCCAGTATAGCAGCCCGGCTGTTCTTTTTTTTTTTTTTTTTTAAATTGAAAAAACCGCTATACCCTTTTTTTGGTGTTAAATTACAGAATACCGACTTAGATAGATGACAATGCTATTCCAAATTGTATATTTTCTGTTTCGGACGAATTGTCAATATATAGATGTCTTATACCTCTTCATCCAACGGTTACTAAAAAGAAATATTAATTAAATCAACAGACAAGTTTGTGTTTCATCATCTGACAATATTCAGAAAAGGTGCTCCTTGTCTTTTCTTTTTCTTTTTCCTCCAGATTTTTCATTGAAATGTTTAATCATTTCAATAATGTGTGTCAATTTGTTGTGTTAAGTGAGTTTTGATAAAACTCCTTTAATTATAAGTTATAGCTTAATGAGAAATTCAGCATATCCTTGAGATTGTCAGGCACTAGTGAGCAGAAAATACAAGTTATGTCAAATGAATGTATGTTGAAATATATACTGATGATAGTGACAAGCTATGGGTATCAACGAGTTAGAGTGATGGATTTGTTTTTCAATTTACTTGGAAATAGTGACAGTTTTTAGTTAATCGGATTATCATGTCTGCTATTGTCCTTTGCTCAAAAGAAGCTGCAATTACATATTCCCCATTAACAAGTAAAATCGTTTTCCTTGTTCAATTGATTTCCCCAAGTAGTTCAACTTCATCAGAATTAGTTTGTTTGATTAACACTTTTCTTTTTTTCTTTTTTCCTGGGTACATGAAGCATATAATTTTCTATTGCGATGGTCGAGAGTTATATGTTAGCATTCTTCTAATCTTTTTTGTACACGATAATCCATCGGTTCGATAAGTGAATCAATTAGTTAAATGAATCAAATTCTTATACAACATGGTAAATCATCATGAGATCAAATTTGGAGGCAGGGGTCTGGTTGAATTACTCCGAAGGCAATGCCGGGCGCATTGTTGCAGTTAGAAGTCACGCTCTGCCATGCTAGAGCAGATCTAAGGCATATTGACTTCAAATATATCCTGGTGCAAGCAACCAAGAGACTGCAATTCAGATTCATAGCTACACGGGAACTAGATGTCCCATACAATTGCTTGAAGGAGACATCAGTTATGTGAACCCCAGTTTCCTACAACCAAAAAGTAGCACAAATGAACAAGATTTAAAACCAAGTTAGAAATCAAGAAAAAGAAAGGGGTGTGACTGGTTTACCATTTCCTTGCAGGCACCACTTTTGTTGCAGTAGTTTTGATCGATAATAACGGGGTTCTTGACAGACCCAAAAAAATTGTGCTCGAATGTGACCCACCGGACATAGCCTCTGCCGACCTTTATGAACATGTAAATATAGGAAGAAAATGTTACTCATAATAAGGCAGTCAAACTTAAAATGTGAGCATGTATAGCACTTTGATTTAGTACCTGCCACGTCTTGATCTGAGCTCCATTGGTAGTTCCTTGGAGGTATACCTTTACTTACATGAATGTTCTCTACCTGAACAAAATTCCCACTCCTCCCTAAGCTTCCAATGCTGTTGTATTCAAACACAGTTGAAAGGACATCTAATTTAGGGATTAATAACGTTGATTAATCTAGTAAAGACAATGTAATTAACAACATATTACCTAATTCAATGACCCGGACCGCATTTAACATAGGAGATGACTATATTGGATGTATGGTCTCCAATGGACACACAATCATCACCTGTGGATCAAAATAAGTCATTGCTGATAGAGAGAAGAAAAAAAGGCCAAAAGTTGGAATGTTGAGAAAAAAGACTCAGAAATTGTTAATTACCGGTGCCTATACTGGTGTTGGTGATAACCACATTGTGAGAGTCTGAGATGTGAATGCCATCAGTGTTGGGGCTCCTCTCTGGAGCTTCAATCAGTACATTTTCTATGTTGATCCCATCACACTCTCTGATTAGGACATGGGTTTGAGAGCTGTTTACGAAATGAATCTCACTGATGCTGCTGTTTTTACACGACACCAACTTCACTGCCTGCAATTCACCATCATATAATAAGGCTTAATTGTTTTAGTGCCCCGAAACTACGGTCAAATGTCCCTTCAATCTCAAGATGATATGATAATTATTTAGGCCCTGAGAATATTATTATTACTTACAGTTGGGGCCAATGTACTGCATCCCATCTGAAAGGTTGTCATTTGGCAACAACAACAACAACAACAAACTATATCAGAAAGAGAGAGAGCAGAGCAGATTAATTTACACTATTATATTAATATGAATAGGTGATTTTTTTTAATGTAAAATTTGGAAATGTACGAACCAGGCAAGGGCAATCCCTGCATGACTGATCCCACCAGGCCTTGCCCCTTCCATTGATTCTACCAGGGCCAGCAATGTTGAGACCGCTTACACCATTGAAAGCTAGCCATTGACTTGGGTCAAGCCCCTTCCATGCTCCAGGGGAGTCTGGTGCCAAAAGTCTCCCTAATATCTATTTATGGAAAATCACCAATTATGTTTGCAGTGAAACGAAATTATATAATTCATCAATCATTTGTCAAAATAGAAACCCAAAATATGTTATTTGATAAAGTATTGCACCAACCCAGAAAAAAGAAGCATATATATCTCAGAAAGATCTTTGACCCACCAAAAAATTGATGTTTTTGGCCCTGCATGGACCACTGAAAACGATTGGATTGAGCAGAAATCTTGGTGGAACGATTAAAGTAGGATTTTCAGTTTCTGATGTGCATGCTGCACTCCATGCCTTCAAGAATGCCTGTAATCTCAATAATATGACTTTTATTAGTGGATAATAACTTATATCATCATTGAGAAAGAAAATCAACTGTAAGTCGAAAGGAAAACAGAGTTTGCCTACTTGGGAATCATCTATGTGGCCTCCACTGACAGCTCCATAGTCTCTGACATCAAAAGTCGTTTGATTTGCATGTTCAGTTGAACAACCAATACTAAAAAGTAGAAAAAAATAATGGCCACCCTGCATCGGTTGATACGATAGCAGAAAGCTTTTCAAAACATATATTAACAATGGGAGGGAGACCAGACAATATAAAAAGAAATAGTTTTTGTTTTTACATATGAAAACCTATTTATATGCTTAAAAATCTTCATTTCTTAGCAATAACTTTCCAAAAAAAGTCCTAATCTATATGGTATTTTATTTACGCATAGATTTGACCATGTAAAACAAATCTAAGTCATGAAACTCATTAAACCTGAGATCTGAAACACCCAAAATCATACAAAAGTCATGAAAATGACAACAAATTAATTAAAATTAAAACATCTATACTGAGTCATAAATAAATGCCTAGTATTGCATTCCATGAAACCGCAAAAGGAAGCCGCAGACTTTATACCTGCAAGAACATGGTGAAACCCCCAAAAAAAAACGCAAGAATGAAATGGTCCCAAAAATACATAACAGTTTTAGATTTATTGATTATTTATCAGCAAATAGAGCAGTCTAAGAACTCTTATAGGCAGTTATAAATGATAGGAAAATAAAAACATCACCTTTTGTTCTCGTTCACATCGAAAATTCATTTGTATGTTACATGAAGATGAATTTCCTTTGTTTTCGGTTTTCTTTTTTTTTTTGAAATTTGGCTACAAAACTTCGTAACAATCATGAGTTACTTTTGAAGTTTTACATGTACAGATTCAGCCTTCAAAGTGAGGGCCTTGAGAAGGAGTCCATTTTCAGTGATTCTGTCTCCCACATGTTCTCTTTCAAAATTTTCATCTCTAATCCTAGACATTTTGTCATTCTATGTATCTCCCCCGACTGTGGGTGGGATGTATCACCTGATGAAAACGCATGCAGATACAAGGAACCATCAGCATCACCAGTATCCACCCAACTATATCCCACTTCCTTTCTCACTCCTTTATCTCTCATCCCTTTCCTCACTTTTGCCACCATTTCCCAGTCCCCTTTCTCAGCATACAAGTTGGACATCAACACAAAAGAACCTGATTCTGTAGGTTCCAATCTCATCAATGTATCAGCTACTCTCTCCGCCATCTCCACATTCCCATGGATCCTGCAAGCCCCAAGCAGGCTTTGCAACAACGAAAACCCTGGCTGTCCCGGGATCCGACTCATCAATTCCTTTGCTTCCTCCAATTTCCCTGCCCTTCCCAACATGTCCACCATACTTGAATAATGTTGAGGAGATGGTTCAATATGATAGTCTTTCACCATTGAGTGAAAGAGGTGACGGCCCATCTCCACCATTCCCTTTCTGCTGCATGCTGTTAGTACAGAAAGAAATGTGACTGAATCAGGTCTTACCCCTTCTCTCTCCATCTCCTTGAACAATTCTATCACTGAGTCATAGTCTCCATGCCCAGCATATGCAGATATTATTGCAGTCCAAGCAAACTGACTTTTATGAAGCGTCTCACTGAAAACTCTTTTGGACTCACAAATGCTTCCTCGCTTTGCATACATATCAAGAAGAGCACCTGCGATAATTGGGTCAGTCACTAATCCAAGTTTGATCAAGGACGAGTGGCATCGTTGGCCATATTTCAGAGAGATATCATGAGCATCACCAATTGCACTCAAGACACTACCAAATGTATAATTGTTTGGCTTTGACTCCATAGTTGCTACCAAGAATGTTTTTAGTGCATCCTGACAAAGCCCGTTCTGAGCATACCCTGAAATCAAAGCATTCCATGATATGATTTCTCTGCAGTTCAACTCCTCAAAAACTTTGATGGAGTCATGCATGGACTCAAACTTAGCATACATGGTGATCAAGCTGTTGCAAACATTATGTTTTGATAAAAATCCAGTCTTTATGCAAAACCCATGAATCATTTCGCCTTCCTCCACCAACTTCCTAGCTGATATAGCATGGATTAGTCCAACAAATGTAACATCATTTGGATATACTCCATCCAATCTCATCTCATTAAATAGAGAGATGGCATCTTCTTCGTCTATAGAAATCATAGTCGTCCAAGACACTACGTTGCGATCATTCATGCACTGAAAGACTAATTTTGCATCTTGAGTAAACTCACACTTTGAATATGTCGAGACCAATACATTACAAACTGAAACATGACTTCCATATCCTGATTTAATTGTCAAGCCATGTATCTGTTTCCCAAGTTCTAAATTCATTTCATGACCGCAAGCTGAAACTGCACTAGTAAATGAGACATGATCTAACCCCATCCCTTTTCTCACCATCTCAATAAAGACAAAAATCGCTTCAAGCCCATGGTTTCCCTCTTGGGAGTAACCTGATAGTATTGCATTCCATGAAACCAGATCCTTATTCTTCATTTCATCAAACACACTCCTAGCTTCAATTAACCGCCTCCACCTCGAATACATACTTATAAGTGCATTTCCAACAAAAACTTCACCATCTAAACCAGACTTAAATATAAGAGAATGCAGTTGTAATCCAAATAGAAAATCTTCATGATCCGCACAAAAAGCAAGAACCGTAGTATAAGTCACTGGATCAAAAATAACTCCATTAAAATTCATCCTAAGAGCAAAATTCAATGCACCTTCACTTGTTCGAAACCCCGAAAGAATAGTATTCCAAGAAACTATATCAGTATAACACACAGTCTCAAAGATAAGTAAGGCACAATCAAACTGTCCAGCTTTAGTGTACATACTCATCAAAGAATTTGAAACTGTAGTATACGAAGCAAACCCAGAAGAAACTGCAAACCCGTGAATTTGGCATCCGGGTTTGGGGTCCCCTTGACAGGCCTTGACAGCAAGGGTAACGGTAACTTCATCGATGTTATGAGACAAATGTAGTTGAAGTTGCTTACTGAACATGTCAAGGGCTCTAAGTGGAAGGTTTCTGTGCAAGTAGTTGAGCATAGAGCGGTTAGTTGAGGCTGCATTTGGTTGGGGATTTTGGTCGAACGGTTGGTGCTCATGTCTGAATGAATGGTAGTAACAGCAGCTAGCATACCGTTGGTTGGGTATTCGTTGGAGGGTTTTGAAATTCAGTTGGCGGATAAACATGAGAACCGAACAAACCCCCGATTCAGTCGTCGATGGGTAGCGTCGGATCGAGACAGAGAGCTTTAGTTAGGAATTCTAGGGCGCACGGGTTCGATCCCCATCTTCCAAAGCTTCTTTCCCAATTTTGAAGCATTTCTAGGCATCGTCTTTGTTTCCGTCCATCTCAAAAACTTCGGCTTTTTGGGCTTGAGAAATCTAGTTGGATTTTAGATTTTGGAAAATGGAATATCCTCACGTTGAACTTATACGTGTTGTTTACTATTTTCAGAGAGATATGTGAACAAAAAAACCTACAACAAACAAAGAAAACCTAGAAAAACCAATATTCAGAGGCTCAGACGAAGAATAATTTGAAGCTCGAGGACTTTGGCTCAGCGAAGTGGTTTAGTTAAGGAGGGTCCATATTTCAAAATTTCCAAAAGAGGCAACTTCAATAAATTTGAAAAAACAAAATCAGAGCGACATATAAACATTGTTTGAGCCAAATCAAAAGTTGAATAAACCAAAGAGAGAGAGAAAAAAAGAGCAACTTTAGCAATCAAAGTACTGAATTATTTGGCTGTAGAAAAAGTGGTGGACTATTATTTAATTTTTTTTGGATTGAGTTTATACAACTAAGCCTAACTTATCTCTCTCCAAAATTAACACTAGACTAAAGCCCACTCTAGCCCAAGCATGGATCTGATGAATTGGATATGATCGTGCGAATGAAGATGACTAGTCACAATGAATTGATGAAAATGCCCTTAAAACTTAATGAAAACTTTGACAAATTTTGGCATGGATTTTTTTTTTTTTTGGTCAAGACTGAAACTTCATTCCAAGGCCGGAAAAAGGCAGAAGAGCTTACAAAAAAGGAAAGAAAGCAAAACTGAAAGCCTTTCAACTGAATCTATACAACCCAGCAAAGAAAAACTTTCAATCCAAAACAAAAAGAAACTTAAGGAGGACATGGGAGTCCATCCGAGACCAGAACTTGCACCAGAGACAATGGTGGTCGTGAGACCCAGCTTTCCAGCTCCATAGCTCTAACTCCAATCATGGCTACCTCATGAGCCGCCCAATTTAAATCTCTATGCACCCAGCTCCATCGAACCTCATGCATAGACCCACATATTCTGTGAATCTCCTCAAGAAGGAGCATAATGGACCACACTTTGTTTCTAAAGTCACCATTTATCCCATTGATGAGCAATTTTGAGTCTGTTTCCACAATGACATCTCTAAAGCCAAGGTTAGCAGACAAAGCAAGCCCTTTAATTGCTGAATGAGCTTCCGCAGCTAGTGCTGAATCACAGCAAATAAGACCAGCTAAACCCCCAACAAATTGACCACCAGTATTTCTAATAACAACCCCAACGCCACCTTTCAGAGTGTCACCAATCCATCCTCCATCCACATTTATTTTCACAAAATCACCTGAAGGTGCATTCCAGGAAGCGGGATGGACATTCAAAATGTTGTTCACGACCACTTCATTACTAGGAACCCTTCGGATTTCAGTAAACTCCATTTGACATGGATGGTGGATTGCAATTTATAAAGTTCATGTGTTAAAAATAAAAATTAAAAGTTCATATTGTAATGGCACACAATACAAAGAGGGTGTAATGGCACACAATACAAGAGGGGTTGGACACCCCTTGGAATGACGGAATATTGGTTGTGGCCAGTCCGTGTGCGACCCCTTGGGTGCACACCAAGTGCTCGACGAAAAGGGTGCACACCAAGTGCTCGACGAAAGTCCTTCCTCCTTTGGGCTTGTTTTTTTTTATAAAGCTTTTGGTACGCATAGACACAAAAACGAGAAGAACCCAAAACAGGCCAGCAACCTAGAAAGCCGAAGCCTCGAGGAGTTAAGGCTCTACTCTACCAGATACAACATCGAAAATGATCAAAACAAAAAACAGTAGTAGTAAAATGCTTACGGAGATAATGAGGCAAGTACAAATGCTGCCAATACAATCCAGCTAAATATTGGTTATCCCTACTCCATCTTGCATAGAAAAAATATAACAAGGAAAAATAGATAAAGAAATCAGTTACAAACCCCCACCAAATAGTTGTCTGATGATTCCTATAGACATTTGCATCTGAATTTGCATATAACTTGTAAAGCAACTTGTAGATAATGAGCACATTGTAAATCAATCAAGAAGAAATACAAAAGTCATAGTAGGAGGATTTCCATATCATAGTGCAAAACCATTATTCATAGACAAAAGGGAAAACAAAAATATATAAATAATCCAACCTACCAACCTTAAGTTTCTAACATTAGAAGGGGGAGAGCAAAGCTCACATAAGAACCCAATAAACAAGGAAATCGACTATGTTTCATCTTTGTCCTCGACGCTTTGCATCTCCTACTTTTAGAAAAACATTGGAGCACCGAATGTTGAAACATCTTACTTGCTGCCCCTCTTGGCCTTAGATCCACACTTTCTAGATCTTTGTTTGCCGCCACGTTGTTCAGTGGATTTCTTAGTCCGGCCATCAGAATTAGAGGCAGAGCAACGAGGCACATGATGTCCAGGCACCGAAGCAGGGAACCCAACAGCAGGAGTTCCAATAAGAGCACAGCAGACTCCTGCTTGGTGGCCAAAACACCATTTCCATGCCCATAAGCATTGTTCATCTGCAAACCGAGGCGTAAAGCGTGATTCTCAGCGTAACAGCACTGGAGCAAACGCCCCAGTCTTCTGCATTCGCCTTCCAAATACTTGCTCTTCATCTCCAGATCCCTCACATACATCTTTTTCCTCTCCCTTGATCTCACCGCTGCATCCTTGTTTCTCAGCTGCCTGGAATAATCCAAACCACATTCACTACTATCATATCACATCGTAATTATTATTATTTCCCCAATAATTTATTTATCTATTTTTGGCCCTTTGCCTAAAACATATTTCACTTCATCTCTCATTAAAGGATTCAATAAACCAGACTTGTTAAGCAAATAATAATCATTCTCTCATAGAATTATTTACACAACCACAGTAATTAAAAATATAAATAAATTTACAATAAGCATACTCTGATTTTAATTTTAATAAATGTTCAAAACCCTAAAACGAAGATTTAGGATTAATAAATAATAAATAACAAATTAATGGTACCTTCTCCTTTTCTTGGAGATAGGATCGTCGGCGTCAGCGTCGGCAGCGTCATCGTCATCGTCATCGTTGAGCGGGGATCGGTCGAGTTTCTCCTTCTCAGAGTCGGCGGAGGCGTTGGAATCGGCATCGGTGGAAGGCGAGTTGACGAGTATGTCCGCCAAAAACTTCTCATAATATTCACCATTAGTGGGCTCCCCCGAATCCGAATCAACCTGGTTGCCGTTGACATCGTCGTCTTTCATCAGAATGGTCTCGATCTCACCGATCCAATCCGGGGATGAGTTGGAGGGAGCATCCTCCACCGTTGATGATGGTGACGGTGATGGTGTTGATGAATCAGTCGCCGTGACGACTGGATTTTCCAACTCCAACACATCCTCCAAGGTATTTGAGCCGTCGAACAAAATATCCCAATCGATTTCTCCGATTATGTCATTCTCGCTGTCCAGAAATCCAACATCTCCTTCCAATTCCATAAGCAAAGAAATATCTACAAAAATCTAATTCGAAGTCGAACTCTAACCTAGACGATGCGAGGACCCTAGAGGAGGGCTATATGTATAATAGCATAGACGACCATCTAGATATTTAGGTGGTGTTTACTTTTCCTGGAAACGCGTCGTCCGCTCTGCGCCAATCAGACTCAGACTCTTGGTGAGCAAGGAAACGCAAGAAGGACACGTGCGATGATGATCTTGAGCCACATAGGATTTGCAGTGGTGAAATCACCGGACCAATAGTATCTCGCCAGCAAGGCAATCAGAGAGCTCTTTCGATTACACGAGGGATCCTTTCGCCATGTCAGATGTCACTCAACTTATAAAATTTGAAAAATATAGCCCCGGCCGGCCCTAGATGGAAAGACTCATTTTGAGCGCAAAAAAGAAGAACGAGTCATCTTATGACTCGTGTAGGGTTTACTGAGTCATCTTCTAATTAGTCATTCTCGTGTTAAATTGTGATTTGTTCATAAGAGTTTAAAAGTCCATGCACATTCAATCAGAATTATAAGAAGTTTAAAAGTCTTTAGTGGACTTTTTTTTTTTAAGTGTATAAAAATTTGGGTACTAGAATACAACGAAAACTTCATGCATATTCGTGTTAAATTGTGATAGTAGTATTACTAACATTATAGTCATAAATACAACGAGGTACTAGAAATCACCTTCCCAATTTGACTATAAAGAAGTTTACAAAGAAGTACTTTTTTGACTTTATATATTTTCAGAAATCACTTTTTATAAGTAACACAAAAGCCAAATGACCATAATCTCAATGCGTATTGTTTGAAATTCAAACCATGTCTAATGAATTCCTTATATGAAAGCTCAATTGATAAGGGTCTATTTGGTATCCTACTTGGATCTAATTTTATAAACTCAAAAATAAATTTTAAGTCTAAAGCCACAAAAACTTGTTTAGTAGGCCCATTTTTAAAAACTCAAAAACACCATCATTATTATTATTATTATTTTTTAAAAGAGATTTTATAGTTTTTCTAAGGTTAACTGTCGATACCCCTGAATTTGTACACTTCTTTCAATTTGACAATTCCCCTCTACCGTGTTTTCTTCTCCTCCCATTCCCAATGACCACCACCCACCGCAAGCCACCCTCTACCCCCAAACCAACCCCCACCCAGCCCCCTCCCCCTTTCTATTTTTTTTCACCCTCAGACGATGCCCCCCCATGCCTCCCCCCCTCCCCCCCTCCCCCCTTATCTTCTCCATTATGCTTTGATCTCTCTTTAAAATCTCAACCCGATAAACAAGCATGACAATAACCCCCACCCTAAGATGTTCCCAAGCCATCGCAGCCCAGCCTACGTCGACCAACCTCCACCTTGATTCTCTCTTTTTCTCCTCATAGATCCAGCCCCCAAATCAAATTGAGATATTGAGTCAGATACGGCTTGTAGATGGCATCATTGCAAAATATTTGACTTGCATATGGAAATCATGGCATCGTTGGGGCCTTTTTCCATCGAAATGCTCGTCCGAGCTTGTTGATTCTTGGACCGCCATAGAGTGGTGAATCAAGCCTTCGTTGCCCCTTTTTCTAAGTTAGTGAGAACTAGGCCCAAAGCATCCAGAGGGAGAAGCAAGTCCCAAGGGAGTACTTTGTTCTTCTTCCAGCTGCTGCATGTTTTGCGTTGATGTTTCTAGCAGCTAGACAAGAGTTAGAGATGGTGCACTGATGTTGCACAGGCTTGGCATGAGAGTTTGCTTTGGTGAATCAAGATACTACTAGGCTTGGGCTTAAAGGTGTCACCCATAGTTGGGGCTCATCCAGAACCATCTCGTGGTTCAGACCAAAAAGAAAAAAAAGAAATTCTAAAGCAGATTAGAAGGTGTTCTCTTTGCATACACAAACAATATCACAAACATAAAAACTCTGTCAAACAAACATATATCACAGGCCATGAGTCTGTTTGCCGAAGACTCTCTCAACCTTGAAAAGTAAACACAATCTTAACGTATCCAACTTTAGAGATAAAGCGTTGATTCAAGAATGTATCACGCAACACTGCTACAAGCAAAATGTTTTTTGCTGTCATCTAGGAAGGCTGTTGGAAGGGAAATTGCGTAAGGGGTCCTCCCGCAACAAATCCGTTTCCCTGCCACAAAGCAACACAAGCAAATGCTTCTTAGCAATTGAAACGAACAGCTTATCAGATTCAAACCAAATGTCTCAAGAAACTAGTTCGCTTACCTTTTGAGAGCTCGCTCTTCCTCCTGTCGAAGCTGCAAGGCTGAAGATTTGGCACTCTCAACATTCTTTCTATGTGTCCTGGTAACGAAACTGTAACAAGTCAATAAAGTGATAATAGACCATAAAAGATTGACTTGCAACCTCCACGTTTGAAAGAGCTTTTAATCAAGAGTTTGGGAACTAAAATGCAGTACCACAGAACAGAATCTGCTCTAGATTGTTGCAACAACTTAACATGACTTCCGGTTTTTTAAAAGAGTACCCAAAATGGGATTAAAAAAACTAATGGTTGAACTTATCGAAGACTGTCACATTACTCACTCTTCACATTCTTCATCAACAAAAACCTCAATGCAGGCACTACTAGCACCTGCTCCTCCAGTTCTAGATCCAGGTCTCTGTGGAATCTGAAAGAATTAAACCAAGTTTACTGTGAGGATATCAAAGTATCAACTATATATTGGAGCAGGGGAGAGGAGGAAACCTTGTATGATCTCCACTTGGTAGGGATTGCATTATTTTCTTTGTTTCTCTCTGCTCTAGGTCCAAGGCTGTGCCAAGAATTCACGTCTGGCTTTGACACATCTGGATGGTGATGAGAGCCAATATCAGCAGAATTTGAATCCTTATAAATGTTAATGTTAATCGGAGCCAGAACGCGATCCCTATAAAACCAGGGCAACATAAGATCTCATGCACCAGTTTGCTAACAGGTCATCAACACAATAGCATGTCCGCAGGGAAAACAAAGTATGTGCATATATTCACTATAATCCACTGAAGGGAAGAAGATTGATAAAAAGAAGAACAAGAAAGAGAGAAGACTATGGAATGTACAGAGTCGTGAATAATACAAAGCACAACAGAGCAAAAGGAAGTTTATATGTCCAGAGATCAAAATTGTGAAATAAGTTATGAAAATGGAAAATTTAAATAACCAGAAAAGCTAAATAGATACTTAATTGATCTGCCGCATAGTTGCACAAAGTTATCTATTGCAAAAATATAAATCATCTTATGATTAATTAATGGCATGAAGATGTGTTCAAAATCACTTTCGTTGTACATTACAGAAACCAAACAAAGAAAGCTGAGTTTCTATGCTATGCTATGCGCATTACTATCAATTTCCATTTTCAAGAAAAAGAAACTTATCAAAACTAAAAACCCATTAACCACCTTCTTTTCAAATCTAATTGCTTGTGCAAAAATTGGCATATTGAACTGATAATGAACATACAGCTTATTTGGGTTTACAGGATACATTAACAAGTTCTTGAGGTTCATTACAGGTCAGTCAAATACTTTTACTCAGAATACTCCAACCAACCTAGAGAAAATAAAGCATTTAAAAAACTATATATGCTCACCCTTTTGGCTTTGAATCCTTCCTAGAAAGATCAGAGCTGTCCAAAGTCTGCATTCCTGCAACATGGCAAGGACATAAATAATGCACTAATATAATAATCCAAAAAATAGCAAGGAAACTTACTATTTTCTCCCCTGGAAAGGACAGTTCCAAAGCTTCGGATGGGTAAGCGTTTCTCCATTGAATCCTCCTACAAGTTCAATAAGATTGAACAGTAAATGGCTTGGAGAAAACAAAACTATAATGTGTCCTGCATTAACAGTAAATGGGTCTGCACACCTCTGAAGCTTTTGGTCTGCTCATTGAGCGAGCAATAAATTTCCTATATGCATCCTTCAATTTTTCTATGGGGCGAGCATTCCTGTAAATTGGAATAGTTAATGCAGGTCTACAATGTGTAAAAAACATGAGAAAGAGATACCAAAATCAACATAAGGTAACCTGGAAATTCCAAGATTAAATATTTCATTGGCAGCTTTCATCTTGTTCTTGGATTCCATGACCAAAGCATATGATATGTAGAACACAGAATGTGTCTTCCCAATTTCATTTGCATCGAGAAAACTGTATATGACTTGAGCATCCGCACAATTTTCAGCCTGCAGAACCAATTTCAATCGCAACATAATTATTAGACAATTGAGGATCTGAAACTTGCACCTACAAGTGGACAGCTAGAACTAAAAACAAACTAATCTTAGATATGAATATGGGAAAGAAAAAGAACCCACATATTCCAACCAGACTTTGAGATAGCGGAGATCATCCTTGTAGCGGTCTGAATGCCAAAATGTACGCACACATTGCTCGTACATCACAACCAACCCTGAGCAATCTCCACCAGGTGGAAATGCTTCCTGAACCCACTTGATACACCTTTAAGAGAGAGACGGAGAAATTTAAGGAAAATATAAAGGACTGTCTCAAACAAGAACTAAAAATCCTACATCTTTTTTCTTTTCTTTTTTCTGCAACAAGAACCCATTTACGAAATCGAAAATATGGAAATGAAATTATTCATAAAATTGAAAATTGAAAGTAGAGAGTAGTCAGTCAGTAGTACTCACTCAAGCCATGGGTGGAGAGGGTCTTCTCCTTTATACTCGTCAAT
Organism: Prunus avium; assembly: GCF_002207925.1. Next base: position 344,429 of record NW_018921734.1, on the reverse strand, counting down.
CGCTTGAATCAATCGCCTAATGAGGATTAAATTTAAAAAAATTAAGCTAAACAGGCACACGCATTGAAAAGCATATAAAGATTTGAAATTTGAAGAAGGAAGACCTTCGTTGGTCAAAGAGGGACTTCTTGATGTCATTGTCGTTGTGAGCTTTGAGAGCGTCGTTTAAGATGGCGATTTTGCGGCCTCTCTTCAGGGGCCTTACATTCTCCTTAAACAGCTCCCACTCGTTCCCCGTCTCTCGCTTCGATGCCAGAAACTCCGTTTCTGGATCCAACATCTCTACTTTCTCTATCTCTGTTCCAATATCCGCCATCATCACTCACCCAGTCGCTGAGTCACTGCATAATTTTAAAAATTAATTTAGATAAATAAATAAAACTTCAAAATCCATTCCCTAAAGAAGGATTTAATCTTTTATAAAATAAAATAAAATAAAAACCGCTCCTTTTTCTTACCTCCCAGCCCCAAAATAAAATAACCGGAAATTAAATATAATCAAAATTATTTCAGTAATAATTTCATGCTTGGTTTCACAAATTTCAACAGTCACGGAAAATGGAGGAATTTTCGTGAAACGTGAAGCTTACCTCAGGAGTGAAAGATCTGAGAGAAGAGAGAAGAGTGAAGTATCGGACTTTCCGGGAGTGGATGACGACTTGAAACCTCTCGATGGCGGAAGAAAGGAGGAGCTTAGATTAGAGATTGATAGGGGCGGTGGGCTGGAAGCCTGAAGAATGTGTGTATGTGTGTGTTTTATTTTTTATTTCGTTAATTTGAACTTTGAATAATTTTATGACCGTTTAAATTGAAAGTTCAAATCCTATACCTCTATCCCGCTCCAACGCTCGATGCCTTTTTTTATGTCTACGGGAGGTCCGTTTTGGTAATCTGCCCTTGGTTAGGTCAAATGTCAAAATATAATGTTCTCGTTTGCTTTGGTTCGGGGGAAGCTTTCCCCCGAACCAAACTCTTAACCTTAAAAGATCTGCCCAAGGGATGGGAAATGCCATTTTCCATGTTTAGTAATGTTGATAACTCATACCGTCACACCGAGCCGAGCGTATTATAAATCGCCACGTGGTTGTAGCAGGCTAGGTCAATTATATACCGACCCGATCCTCATAACAGGGTATGACGAAGTAGGGGTTGGACCAGTGATCGGAGGTCCAGCCACCGACCCGACCACTATAGCTCTCTATCCCAAACCAATAGGGCATTAATGAAGCAGCCTGGCAAAGGAGAAAGGTCGGTTGATGCACATCCCATCCTTAGCCAGATGTCGCCTTACCCTTCGATCTCCAGGTGGACATGCTGGTGATGGAGAGAGAACATTCAATGCACCTCCCATCCATGTTCGCCTGTCACTTCGCCACCTGATCCCTATTAAGGAAGTAGGTTGATCAGAGGCAGAACATTAAACGTAACACAATCCAGAGGATAAAGATCTCTTTCATTAAAGATCTGGATGACCATCTCCCTCCTATAAATACCCTTCACCAATCTCTGAACAAATGTAATAAATACTCTCATTGTGAAAACCCTACATCCACTCTTCTTGGCTTAATACTAGTCACTGAATTAATCATCGGAGAGGGCACGACTGGGATCAACCCCAGTTCGCCTTTATTCTGATACTATTCCTAGTGTGCAGATCTTCCTCCGAAGATTGCCCAACCACGGGATTAGATACAAGCTCAAGCCCCAGCCTAAATACAGATTACTTATAAGAGAAGGATACGCGGTTTACAAGTAACGCTGGGAAAGTAACTAGGAAATACCACTTTATTTCCTTTCTCATGTTTGGTTTGCATAGGAATGTAAAACAATGTTCGTAACTTTTCAATCATATCCATATGAAATCAAATATAAAAAGAATGCATTTGATGTTATATTGTAATTCTAAATTGTTAATGGGGACAAAATGGTCATGAAAAATGTGCATTTCATGCTGGCCCATTTTCCCAAAATTTCCCATGGGAATGGAAAATGAAACCCACGAGGGGAGGAGTGTTATATTTTCCCCCTTATATTCTCGTATGCCAGGCAATCATTTCCCATGCTTGGACTTACCAAACATGGGAAAACAATTAATTTCTCATCCCCAAGCCTCATTTCCCATGAACCAAACACAACCAATGAGTAAACAACTGTTTAACCCCTCAACTATCACTCTAATATGACTTTACTTCTCGATTATCTTCTACCAATTTAAAACTCAAACTTGTAAGAAATAGAAAATTATGCCCTCATCATCAAGTTTTTCGAATTCCAACCAATTTTCTATCAAAATGCCACACATTTCTCACACGCGCTGTAGTTTTTAAAATTACAAATTACAAATTAAATAACAAATAAAAAAGCAAAAGCCCACCCCCTAACTTTAACCAGTCCCGACATCCCCCTCCAATGCACACACACCCCTTTCCCCCTAGCCCTTATACTCGCAGTCACCCTTCCCAGCCCCGATATCCCACCAACCTTGAAGAAGTAGAAGAAAGAGTTGTGATGACAGGAATGATTTCACTAGTCCCACACACATGGAGAGAAGGAATATAATGCAAACTTTGAAGGATGTTAATCAATAGGAGAAGATAACCACACACAAAAGTAGTTGCAATTCCTATTTCATCCCCTTCGCTCTGATCGTAAACGCTTTTCTTACAATAGGTTCCCAGTCCCAAACCCACCACCGCCACAATAATATTAACTTTCAAATCAGATGAGCAATTCCATAGCAAGAAAAATATATATATATATGATGAAATGGATCTTGTGTCTTTTCTTGGACTTTTCTGTTGGATTTTTCGTGTAACCCCTCCACACACACTTATCCTCAAAGCCCCCCTCCTTGCACCCTACACGATCCCTAAAAAGCCCCCCAAATCCCCTTTGTATCAACAACTTCTAAGACTCCAAGATCTTTTGTCTATGCCCCTAATTCAACCATAGAGCGAACCAAAACAAACCCAAGACTAGAATGAGAAGACGATGACCTACAACCATTTGTTTATGAGAAGACTAAACCAGGTTTGTAACTTTGACCAAAAACAAAACTGGGTTTGTCATCCACCAAACCTCTTTTTTGGTTTTTCATTTTCACATTTTCTTTTTCTTTTTTTCAATTTTCCCCGATATTTTACCTTGTACAATAAAAAAAGTTTCCCTTATAGTTGAAAGTTGTAGGGGCTTTTTTGTTCCAGCAGCTACAGATGGGCCTGGGCTACTATAAAGAGCAAATGGTGAAGGAAACATGCATCTAATGCTTAGGAAATGAACTTTAGCCACAACCTATACAACAAAAACATTCTAAATGGCATATTCATTTTGTTTATACTAGTTGAGCTAAACCTTTTTCATTTTAAACCAAGTACCTTAGCCTAGTCTCTTTGAACACAAATAGAAAAAGAAAAAAGGGAATAGATATTTACCCTTGATGACCTTTTCTTGATTTCTCAAGAATGAACACCTTTGTTGGAAATGCCTTTTTGTTTCTCTTGATTTTGATTCCTTCACCTTAAGACTCCAAGATTGGAGTCCTCTACCTCACAACACCAAATGCTCATAGAGATGAAGAGAAGACAATCAAGAAGTACGGATGCTAAATGTTGGGGTCTTTTTCCTTCGGAAGGCTCGTTCGGGCTTGTTGATTCTTGGACCTCCACAGAGTGATGAATCAAGCCTTTGTTGCCCCTTTTTCTGAGTTAGCGAGAACTAGGCCCAAAGCATCCCGAGGGAGAAGCATGTCCCAGGGGAGTACTCTGTTCTTCTTCCAGTGGTTGCATGTTTGGTGCTGATGTTTCCGACAGCTTGACGAAGAGTTGAAGATGACTTGCTGATGTTTCCGACAACTTGATGAATAATTGAAGATGACTTGTTGATGTTGATCTGAGATTATATGAGCTTGGCATGAGAGCTTGGAGTGTGGGAGCTAAAGACCCACAAGTTTAGCAAATGAGAATGCTTGTGCTTGGCTTCGTGTTTGATATGCTTGAGTTTGGGTGTTGAGAATTTATTGTTTGTGGCTATGGCTATAGGGATTTAAGAGTTTCAAGAGAATGAGGATGGGAGGAAAAGCTTGAGGTTTGAAGGCTATGGTGTTTATAGCTTGGAAGAAAGGAAAAGCTTGGAGTTATGCTTGGTGAGGCTTTATAGAGAAGATGATGGATTTCAAGGAGAGGAGGTTATGGCTGAGGTGCTTGCAATAGCTAGGAAGGAGGTGTGATGATTGAAGAAGGGGGTTGATGGCTGCTGGGATGCTTGCAGCAGCCAAAGCAAGAAGTTGTTGTGCTGCTCCAGCAACTAAAGGAAGGGCTTGATGGCTGAAAAATGGGGTTGATGGCTGCTGTGTTGCTTGCAGCAGCCGAATGAGGGGGCTTGATGGCTGAAGAAAAATTGGTCAATGGTTGCTGTGTTGCTTGCAGCAGTAAAATGAAGGGGCGTTAAAAGGTGTAGGGCTTTCGACAACATGCGTTGAACGTTGTCGTTTATTTTGGCGCTCGTTGTGAACAACATTAACCACAACACGCGCACGTTGTAGGAGCGATTGACAACAACGTGCCGAGCGTGTCGTCTTATAATATTATGACAACATGTCTGTGCTCGTTGTTGTTTATGTTTTGACAACAAGCAATGAGCGTTGTTATATCAAATATATATGTTTTTTTAAAATAATTATCAAAATTACCTGATAAAAGTATAATTTATCTATAAATAGAAGCTCTATGATAAACATAAATATTTCCTTACTTCACATTCATAAGGCATCCCAGAATACAAAGCTTTCATTCAAAAGATAAATAAGGAGTTTCATATACGTATTATAGAGTTATATTCATCCCAATTATTCTAATTGTGAATGTAGCTGGAAACCACTGATTGAAGCTCATCAGCATCCTGAAAACCCCATTGCTTGTTGTATTCATCCCATTGCCTAATTTCATTCTCATAGTATGATGTAGTTCCAGGATTATTGATGTGGGTTGAATTGAATTGTGGCATGTAGTTGGATGAATTTTCTAACTCATGAAACCAACTTTGAGCTGCTTGATTAGGGTTTGCTACAGCAGAGCCATTGACAAAGCTTTGAGCTGCTTGATCCTTGAGGAAAGCTAACTGTGCTTGTAAGTCAACCACCTGAAAAGTTCAAACCAAAAGCATATACTCATCAGTTACTTCAACATCCAATCTGAACAGAAACCCAATCTGAACATACAAAGGGTACTAAATGATTAACCTGCTGTTGGAGAGCAAAAATATGTGAAACACAACCATATATGGGATCTTGAAGCCTGGCTTCAGCTTCATGCCATAACGTCGTTGCGGCCTCGCATCGATCGCTCAACGGAAGGGTTGCTAAAAGCCTCGACACATTGCTTGCACCAAAAATCCTGTGGATGGCAGAAAAATGGGTATGTCCCTCTTCATAGCAGAAATAAGGCGCAAAAATACACCCTTCGACACATTTTCTTCTCAAGAACTTGCAGGCTCCACAGGGAGAAGCAAGGCCACCCATGGTTATGATGATCTTTTTTAATTGGTGCAAATGAACTTCGAAAAAATGTTTTGTAATTCCTACATTATATACGTGATTTACAGCATTAACGGTGATTTGTGCCCCGCATTATCCGCGATTTTTGTTTTTGTTTTTACCGCAGACATGGTGATTTGTGCCACGCATTATCCGCGATTTCTGTTTTTGTTTTTACCCCATTATTGATTGTTTCTGTTTTTACAGAACTTTGGGATCCTACCTCAGACATGCTGTACAAAACACTCCAAACAAAACACTCCAAGAGTTCCCACTATGTGAATAAAATATTAACAAGAACTAGATAAATCTACCTCAGACATGCTGGTCTAATGTCTATGTAAAGACATCCCTACCTCATTAAATAAATCTAGCAGATCCACATAGTAGGGCTTTCCCCTAAAGTGCTTTTTGAGAACTCTCGGGATATGGTTGCGCAGTAGGGCCATCATTCACAGCAATCATGCCAATCAAATATTAACAATAATGGAAATTAGAATTTTCAAAGCAATTATGTCTTTCTATGGATAAGAATACAAGTTATGTGTCAGTTGTTGGCTGGGATATATATCTCCATGTCTGGAGCTATTTGATTCTAACTGAAGTATGTCAAAATCTCTCTTTAATTTTTCAAGGAAACAACTAAAAATCTCTCTTTAAACTTTCAAAACTAATAATTAACATTGTTAACAAAGAAAAGAAGAAAAAGATAGCTTGCAATCATCCATATCACAAGAACAAAGGATTGTTGACAGGAAAATGATGAGTGATATAGAAATTTAACCAATACGAAAACAAAACAAAGCAGAAAAATAATAACTTACCTCTGCTGCTACGGTCCTTGCCTCGACCAGATTTGCTTTATTCCCAGCTAGTGCCATAACCATGTTTGTAATTCCTACAAGAGAAGAAATAAATTTTAAATTTCTGTTTTAAGATGGATTTGACTAAACCTATCTAGCAAAAAAATGAAACACAAAAACGATTCAGACAGAATCAAATCTGAACACAGAAAGGCTAAATATCCTTTAATTTTAGTGATCTGACGGTTTGGAATCTGATTCCAAATATACAAGAATTGAACCCAGATGTACAAGATCTACAAGATAAATTCATATGGAAGAAGAAAGAAGAAAAAGGGATTTGAAAAAAAAAATAGAACCAGAAATAACGTAGGGAGAAGAAGAGAGGGATAGGGAAAAAAAAAAGAGGTAGAAGAAAAGAGAGAGAGAGAGTGTCGGCACCGCACAGGGAAGAGAGAAAACAAGAAAAAAGAGAAAGAGAAAGAGAAGAAAGAAAAAGAGAAAGAAAGAGAGAGACTGTCGGTGGCACAGGGAGAAGAGAAAAGAAGAAGAAAAAAGAGAGAATATAACAACCCACTATTTTCCGCCAATTTTTTATTTATTTAATAAATTAATATAATTTTGACAACACGCTTCGTGCGTTGTAGAACTTAAAACTACTACAACATGCAAGGCCGCGTTGTGAAAATAGCTCTATTCTATATTTTGACAACACGCTATACACGCACGTTGTTATAAATTGTATAATACAACATGCTGCTTCTGCGGGTTGTTAAAAATATTGTTCCACAACGCATATGAATGCACGTTGTTGATTACATGTTGTCATAAGTTATTTTTCTTGTAGTGCTTGATGGCTGAAGAACGACTGTGATGGCTGTTGGAATGCTTGCAATAGCTGAAGAAAGGTGAGTTCTCATGGTTGTTGGGTGGCTTGCAGCAACCAAGAGATGTTTATTTTGCTTGGGCAATGCCTCCCAATTTATAGAAGGTGAAGGCTCTCTTTGGTTCCCAATAGGTAAAAGGAAGTGTTGGAGCTAGTCTATTTCCAACGGGTAAAAGGGAGCATTGGGACATTCTTATTTCCAACAAGTAAAGCTAGGCATTGGAAAATGACTATTTTCTATGGGTAAAAGGAAGTGTCGGAATTGACTTGTTTACGGTGGGTAACAGGGAGTGCTGGAAAAGGCTTGTTTCCAACGGGTAAAGTTAGGCATTTGGAAAATGACTATTTCCTATGGGTAAAAGGAAGTGCTGGAAAAATATCTCATTTGCTCACCCACATTGGAGAACTCTAAGTAATGGGCTTGGACTTTGGTGCTCTCAAGTAGCTAGCCTAAAGTCTCCATTATCCAAGAGCTTCCGTTGGCCTTGTGGACCTTCGTAACCTTCCACACCACAATCTCTCGTGCAAGCCCCGTAAACCACATGACTTGGGATCATGTGAGCTTGGTAGGTGATTGACATATGAAAAATGTATTATTTGCTTGGCATGGCATGCACACTATTTCTATATTTATTTAATGAATTAATTCCCAAAATACAGCTTGGATTAACACATGACCAACATTATATGTTATATTGTGCTTTAAATGTCTTTGGGCTTCTCATGACTTTTTTTGGCCTCAACACTAGTCTACTTCTTGATTGGACCAATTTTTGGTTTATGGAAGATGAGATACAAAGATGATCACTCATCAACCAAAGTAGGAAAACCAAAAACCCTAACTAGGTTTTCTCCAACACTTAGCTTATATAGGACAACACAAAAGGAAATTGGGTGGGTATTTGGGGCTCCATTTGGTCCATGGGTCAGGTCATCTTATGCCACTTATCCCTTGGGCCCAATAGCCTTTTGGGTTATGTTGTCCCTTTCCTTTTGAATCATATTTAAAAGCCCAATCCAATATTTCTATATGTCAATATTAATTCCATAATTAATCTTTTAATTATAATTTAACTATTAAATTATAATTATAGTCTTACTTAATTGACCCGGTCAAACTATTTGACTTTGGTCAATTGCTCCAGTCAACATGTTGACTTTTGACTGTTGACTTTGACATTCGATTATCAACCATTGACTTGTGTCTCCTCATTTGTACCTCTAATCACATTCTTTGGGTGTGCAGATCCGTAGGTTTCCTTTAGCAATGTAGTGGGTTGACTTAACTCCTCAGAAATTATATACGAATTAAATTCCACAATTTAATTCTTCCTATTAATAAAGGTTAATTGAAACCTTTTAGGACATCCACAAACCATTGTTGTCGTGTAGCAGCAAGTCACGGTTATCCAAGCTAAATGAGACGTTGTGAAAGAACCTATTCAAATTGGAATGACCGTGCAATTGAATCCTTCT
>NW_018921734.1:295113-335581 GCF_002207925.1 Prunus avium | reverse complement strand
CTAATTCAGCATGACCGTATAGTGCCCTCAAAGATTAACAACATAGCCATAAAACATCTATGATGCCTCAGGTCTAAGGATTAGTTTGCACCATTGCAATTTATGAGTTCTAGCTTGACATGTGAGTAAAGACTTCCATGTTGTAACTCATGTGTTGGATCGCGTTCAGTTTACTTGTTCTTCTACAAGCACCTACACACATATTGATGTGTCTCCACACTTAATGACTTGAGACCTTGCCATTCCTTACATATAGAGACGATATTGTGTATACTAGTTTTTGCGGAATATTGACGACCAATCAATATTCCTATGACCAGGAACATATTCAGGATTTAGGGATGATGAGAAGTCTCCATATATGTAATCTTATTACATAGCCCTCATATCCACTTGTGTATTCCTTGGACTATGGTTGTTCTACATATTGAAAGATAATATAGGATGATTTAATGTATAAAATAACCTTTCTTGCCCATTGATAACATAATATGTCTTTTATCAAAGATGTCATTAACTCTAACTATTACATAATTAGTTGGCTTTAAGGGCATATTTCTAACAAATGGGTGGAGTTACCCATGTGTCTGAGTTCTAGAATCAGGCCCCAAGAGTGTTTCGAAAGGTTCGTGGAGCCTTAGGAAGTACCTTGGTTTCCTTCACTAACAAAACCAACAGTTGCTTATAGATAAATATTATGGCTTAGCATGAGAAGCTTGTGGCATGAGAGCTGAGCATTTATGAGTTTAGCATAAGAGAGAGAAGGCTTGGATTTCCTATGAGAAACAGAGGTTCAAAGCAAGGGGAGTGGGAATTTTGGGAGGATTTGTTGAGGGAAGAAAGGGAAAGATTAAGGTTTAAGAATGGGTGGCTTTAGAAAATTTCCAGCAGCTTGACGAAAGCTTCGTCAAGCTCTTGGGTGGCTTGCCAGAAGAAAAAATGGGAAGAAATGGAAGAACATAGCTTGAAATTGAAGGATTCCAAAGGTGAGAGGTGATGCTTGCTCTCTCTGGATGTGTTTATGGGAGAGAGAGAGGAAGAAGATGGAAGAACACATCTTAAAATTGAAGGGTTCCAGAGGTGAGAGGTGATGCTTGCTCTCTCTGGATATGTTTATGAGAGAGAGAGGAAGAAGATGGAAGATCATAGATTGAAATTGAAGCTTCCAATAATGAGCAAGGATGTTGCTCGCCCTGGAAGAGTTATGTTGCTGGGTAGAAGGTGCCTCTTTTTATAGGCGCTGGAAGCCCCAATTTTATCAAGTCTTCTTCTCTATTTTCCTTCACTTTCTTCCATTCAATCCTCTTTGGTGAAATCTCCCCAACCCAAGCACATAGGAGCAGAGCTTTTTAGGGTTCCAAGACTTTCCTTCGGGCTGGACTCCTCTATCTGGGTGAGGCGCCTCTTGCTTTTCCTTTTTGTTTTCTCACCAGAGCTTGCAGAGGAAAGAATGAGTAAGGGTGCTGGTCAAAAGGTGATTTACTTCCAGCAACCTGTGCATATGGGTTTGCCTTGATTGATGTGGAAGGATGGTCATCTCTCCCCACCTCTTTCTCTTTCTGATCTTCTAGGTTTGATTGATTTTTCATGTTTGGGAAGATGATGACCTTGTTAGTTGGGGAAGATGATGCCTGGTCGGGGATGAGGATGGATGTTGATGAGGATGTAGGGTTTTACTCTTACATTTGAAGGCAACATTGGTGGAACCAAATGGCCGAATAATAAAGAGTATGTGGACCATTTAAACGGATAATTTAGTTGAGAGACTAAAATGCAAATTGTGTATAAATTTGGAGACCATTTGAGTTAAAAACCCTAATGTTTGATTTTAATTTTTTATTTATTAGGAAATCTAATGTTTGATATTTGAGTCTTTAGAACACAAATAAATAGAAGGGGCACCCAAAAACCGTGGGCTTTTTTTTGTTTTTCAATTTTTGGTCTACAAAAACCGTGGGCTTTCGTGGGCGCCTGGTTATTAAATGTGATAACAGGAGCACAAGAAGAACAGAAAAAAAAAAAAAAAAAACAAGGGGACTTTTTGTTGTTGTGTGATTGGAAGATTTCATCTTGGACTTTATATGAGTAGCTGGAGTTTGTTGTTGTAGATAAGGATATTGCTTGCTTGGTGTCTTGTGACAAATAATGGATTGAATAACCTTATCCTATGCCTACCGTAGGACGTACCAATGATACCCTACCAGAAACAAAGAAAGAAAAAAGGAAAGCTGTATTTTATTGGGGTATTTAGGTAAATCCGTCAAGGGCCCACGTATTTGAGCAGAGCACTCAGGTATAATTAAATAGCCCCACAGCCATTGTCATTGTTTGTTTGTTTGGTTGCTGTAGGTAGGAGGACGCATAGAAGAAGTGAAGATTGAAGGATCAATCAGTTCAGCAGATCAGCAGATGGCTTGTTTATCAGGAGGATCGGGTGGGATGTGTTTGTCTGAAACTTATTTGAAGAAGAAGATTAATGATTTATCATCGCCTTCTTCTTCCTCTTTGTGCCTGAGATCGGACAATAATAATAAGAATAGGATGATAAAATGCGGGACGAGTAGTGGTGGGGTGCAGGGGAAGTTCAAAGGGACGCAGAAGAGGGAGAAGCAACTGGCGGAGATGATAGAGAAGAAAGTGATGGAAGCAAAGCAAGTGTGCGAGGGAGATCCCATCGCCGACGAGTGCAAAGTCGCCTGGGACGAGGTGGAGGAGGTCAGCCAAGCCAAGGCCGATCTCAGGCTCAAATTGGAGGCCAACAAAGATCCTCTCGAGTCTTTCTGTCAAGACAACCCTGAAACCGACGAGTGCCGCATCTACGAAGATTAAAATTGTTTAATTAATTAGCATGTTGAATTCCCGATCATCATCCACCTCTGTATTGTATTAATTTCTATGCCGTCTAGCTAGTATGTGTTTATGTAAGCGTTTTCCTTTGTATGCGTAATGCCCAAATATCCTAATTAGAAATTTGTATGCTATGTTTGGTTTACGATGCCCATCATTGTGTACATGGATGGATAATGGATTGGTGTTACATTAATACATGGTTTCAGTTTACTAACAACTACTGCTCATCCTTTGTTTTACTCATTAATCTAATTTACTTACGGCATCGGTGGCGGATCTAGGAATATTTCTTGGCGGGTGAAATTCGATTAAGCTTTCAAACTATTTTTAAACTATTTTTTACATGAGCTACTGATAAAAGCTTTTATACAACCAAATTGCATAACGCAACATGTTAATAGTGGAACATGTGGCGTGGGCAGCAATATGCCAATAAAAGGGACTTAAATTTGAGTGTAAGGGACGGGCACACTTCTTTTGCAAAAAATTTGATGGATTTAAATAGGCATATATGAGGGAGGGGTTGAAATCTGTCCAACGACTAGAATAAAACATAACTTATAAACTTAACTCCAACGACTAGAATGACAGCATGGCGCTGCTTCAGCCACGAGCTTCGCCTTGTTCAGTTTCCTCTTTCATTCATCATCCTCACTCTCTGGCTCTAAAATCCCCCACCAACCTCACATTTACTAAGCCTCGTTCTTCTGTTTGCAAAGCTTCATGGCAAGAGGTCCGCTCCGCTCTCCCTTTCTGTTTTCAGTACCAATTTTTTGTTATAATTCTTTTTCTTAATTAACGTTGCATATATTTATTGGTGTGAAGCTTGTGGGAGTTGTGGTGTTCTCGGCGATTCCATTCACGGCTGTGAAAGCCATAGCCAACAGCGCAGTCGGAGAGTCGCTGCAGAGGCGATTGGAGGAAAGGAAGAAAGTTGCAGTTGAGAATTCTTCCAGGTTTAGGGGCTTGGCCGAAAAGGCTCGAAAACAGAGGTAATTTTCGGGTAAGCCATTCTCTATTTCTCTACTGTAATTATAGATAAAATTATCATCACCGTAGACAGTTGTTGGATCCCAATTTGCACTTGTAATAGTAGGACATGCCCATCCATCCATCCATCCTTCTGTGTAGTGTAGTGTAGTGTAGGTCTAGCCAATGCCATATAAAAGAGTGTTTACACTTGGAAAGATGAAATCTTTCGTTGCATAAGTAGATATTGAGCCTATTTTTGGTGGATATTTCTATCTAAGAATTGGTCATAACCACCACTACCTAATCATTTTCTGTACGTCATTTGCTCAGGTCTCATAAAAATATGTCATCATATGGAAAACTAACCATTTGCTGTTTTCATTGAGGACCTTGTTTTGGGGACTAACTAGTAACAACTATGCTAATTACTAACCGTATATTGACCAAAACAAAAACATAGTGGTTTTAGAAATCAAATTTTTTTTTATTTATTAATATAATTCGCGAGCTTATGTCAAATTAGAAGATCAGTGTAGAATTCGTAACTTATTGTAAACACTGATTCACTATATGGTATATTTTCTGTTTCACAGCTTGTGGTATGGCGAAGAGCGTCCCCGCTGGCTTGGTCCAATTCCTTATGATTATCCTGCATATCTGACTGGAGAACTACCTGGGGATTATGGTTTTGATGTTGTAGGTCTGAGCAGGGATCCTGTGGCTTTCCAAAAATATTTTAAGTAAGTCAGAGTTACTTGGGTCCCTTTATGACACAGGAAATCATCTTGAATATAATCTTCTCACTGAGTATCTGTTTCAATTTTACTCCAGAATCCCATATGATTTTAACTGTTATGCTAATTTTCACAATTTTGAACTTTGGAATAGAATTAGGGTGACAAATCTTGTACGTTGATTTAGGCTTTGGTAACCATAGTGTTATAAGATATATCCTTTCAACTTTCCCGAATCACAATATTGTATAGATCTTGTCTAAGTGCTTTCGTATTACTCTGGAGGGTTAAGTGTCCAGTTCTGCAATGATTCATCTAAAGGAAGACTATTTTCAAAGTGTTTTACTATGCTAACTATGACATTGGTTGTAAATGGCTTTAAATAAATATGTAATTTACCCTGCAGCTTCGAAATACTCCATGCTCGTTGGGCCATGCTAGCAGCCCTTGGTGCCTTGATTCCTGAAATTTTGGACCTCTTAGGAGCCTTTCACTTTGTTGAACCTGTATGGTGGCGAGTTGGCTATTCAAAACTTAAGGTTATTATTTTCTGGATAATCAAATAGAGAGTCATTTATGGTGGAGATAGTTTACAAATCATTTTCAACTGCTAATACATTGGTAGCTTAGTCACAATATGTTTTAGGTTATCAGTTTTCCGGTTTCTGTTTCATCCTACCATGGCGTAGACATAATGTCACAAGTTTGTTAGGTTTGTGAGTTCCTGCCTATTTCAGAGATTTATGGTTTAAATAGTGTTTCCTTTGTCTCCAAGCCATGATTTTGTCTTTTGCAAACTGTTTGTAACTTATTTTTCAGTGTAAGATCCTTACAACATATGGTCAAATGTTTGTGGTAAGGCTCACATGCAGGTATTGTTAAAAGTTGGCATAGAAATGATAGGGTAGGTCCTTACCAGGCTTGTGATATATCTTGGCATAATTTGCAAGTAGATTGCGGTGGGTTAAGTTTCTCCCTGAAGTGAATAACAGCTGAAAATTCTCAACTATTTCCGATCCATTATTGCTAGGGGATAATTGTTCCTGTATACCCCTGATTTGACTGTCATCTGTCGTACGAGTTTAAATAAACCTCTTATTTAATTTGGTATGAACATATGCGAGGTGAACTGTTTTTATTAACTTTATTTTCCTTTTGGCTTATCAATGTTCACCAGGGAGATACACTGGACTACCTAGGCATCCCGGGATTGCACGTAGCTGGAAGCCAAGGAGTGATTGTTATAGCCATATGCCAAGCCCTCCTGATGGTAATGAAATTTTAAAGCCCCCATCGTGTCTTACATATTCATGGACTGTACCATATGCCCCTAGAAAGATTTTCAGATTCCATCATTTTAACCAGGTGTTTCCAAGTATGCTTAGTTGATGTTAGTTTGTCTGGAATGCGGCTCTTGAGGCTCATTCAAGAGCCTGAAAAAACTTATTCTTAAGGATATTGTTCATTCATTTCTGTGATAGAATTTAGCACGCATAATGTTGGAAATGGAAATTGTTTCCTTGCAATGTCCAGAAAAATTCATTGTCCCGCAGGGGAGATTGTCTTTACAGCATAGTCCGGAAGAGTTCATTTTCATACTTTGTTGATCACATTTACATGCAAAGATTGTGTGTGCATGCATCTCTGCATTTATGACAACCACACCATTCCAAAATTGAACCATTCATGGTGTTAAATGGGTAATCTGATAAAAAGGATGAAATATTAACTAGCTTAATTATCTGAGGTTTTAGGTTCTAAAACCTTTTTCTACTGGCCAAAAGATATAGCTCTGATTTACAGATTTGCTTCTCATATTTCTGATTGAAGCATGTCTTTCGCAACTCGAAATGTGGACGTGTTTTTCATTTATTTCAAACATTTGATGGTGACTAGGTTGGACCAGAATATGCAAGATATTGTGGGATTGAAGCATTAGAGCCTCTGGGAATTTACCTTCCAGGTGATGTTAATTACCCAGGAGGAGAGCTTTTTGATCCCTTGAACCTCTCCCGAGACCCCGTAGCTTTTGAAGAGCTGAAGGTGAAAGAGATCAAAAATGGGCGGCTAGCGATGGTAGCCTGGTTAGGCTTCTACAGTCAAGCAGCATTGACAGGTAAAGGTCCTGTACAGAACCTCCTTGAACACATTTCTGATCCCCTACACAACAACGTGCTTTCAGTACTCAAATTTATGTAATCCTCTTTGGCTTGTATTATTATGTAAATGCTATAAGCAACTTTGCAAGTCCAAACGACTGTAGAAAACACAGCAATAGTTTCTGTTGTATAGTCAATAATTAGTAAATTCCTCCCATATCACTGGCATTATTAGATGGTATGAAGTTAATTATCGAAAAGCTTATAGTTTCCCAGCATCCTTATCTTAGAAGAAGATGCAACAGGATTATTACTGGTGGAGTGAGGTTTTGCAGGCCCACCATAATATGTCCTGAGCCAAGGCCCATGGAGTTGTAGACAAGCACTTTGTTCAGATTTTTTATACGAAGCCCGAACCAACTTCTATTGGGCCCAATAATTTTAAGATCCAATGTTCTGTACAGCAGGGAGGAACAGCTTGAGCTTGGCCAAGTTGAGGGAAAAGGAAGGCAAGCTTATTGTTTTAGGGTTACTTGTAGCTCAAGTATTTAAGAGCATTTACTCATGCACCGAGATTCTAAGTTCGGTTCCTCATTCTCCAATAATAGCAAAGTTGGGCTATTTACAACAAAAGCAAAATACTCTATGCAAGTCTTTTGTATACACTAGTCATCTCCTTTTCAGTCTTCATAATTTTCAGTTATTAGAGCAAGTCCACCGCAGCCCTTTTTGCCAGGGCAACAGGCCCCCCCTGACGTCAGCGAAGCAAATCAAATTTTTTTTTACCGTTGGCGCGTGAAATACACGCGCCAACGGTAAAAAAATTGATTTCACCGCGCTGACGTCAGCGACTGACAGCCCCCAACGGGCAGACGCCACGTGGCGCTTCCCGGATGCTTCGATCGTTTTTTGTCCAGAAATCCAACGGACTCGATTTTTTTGGGTTAAAAAAATTCAAAAAAATACCAAAAAATTCTGGATTTTTTCTCTATAAATACCTATCAATTTCATTCACTTTCCACACCAATCTTCATATAAACTCTTCTCCTTCCAATTTATTTTCCATTCTACTCACATTTTTCTACTAGTTTCCATTTGTATCAAAAGATCAATGGCATCTTCTGTTGAAGCCGGAGGCGCTTGGACAACTGCGGAAGATATTGCGTTGTGTGAGTCTTGGGTGAAAGTTAGTCATTGCCCTATATCAGGCAATGAAATGAAGTTTTCTCAAATGTGGAGAAAAATTCATGAAGAATTTTCTGAAAAATCCGGTTCGGCTCGGACGGAAATGGCCTTATCCTCCAGGTGGAAAATTTTGAATAGAGAGTTTGGGAAATGGAGGGATGCTTTGACAAAAGCGAGGGAGAACCTTCGAAGCGGTCAAAATCTTACGGATGAGGTAAAATATTTATAATTATTGTTTTATTTAATTTAATGTAACTTTTTTTTCTTACATATTAATTTATTTATATTTTGTTGCATAATCATTTTTTTATTTTGCAATTTTAAATTGTTAATATTTTCTTCCGTATTTATTGTTTTCTTGCATAATCATTTTATTTCTTGCATTTCTAATGTATTTATATTTTGTTGCATAATTATTATTTTTTCTTGCATTTCCAAATTATTTATATTTTCTCCCTTACTCATTTTTTGGTTGCATTTCCATTTTTTTTTAATAGATCATACAAGCACAAATGTGGTTCGGTGCCACGGGGCAAGGCAAAAAAAGTTTCCAAAATCACCAATGTTGGGAACTTGTGAAGAATTGTTCGAGATTCAAAATAATTTGCACTACTCCGCCGGTTGTGTTGAATGAGACGCCGCTCCACGATTCGCCGGCAACCGATTCGCCAGTGGACTCCCCAATGGATCAAGACTCACCACTCCCACGTGCGCCGAGACCTATTGGGAGAAAAGCGGCAAAGGCGAAGAAAGGGAGCACTTCGAAGAATGAATGTGCACAATTTTTGGAGCAAATTGCTAAAAATGGTGCACTGAGACTTGAGAGAGACTTGAAAAGAGAAGAAGCAGACAAGGCACGAGCTGAAGCATTTGCAATTGAAAGGCAGCAGGCACAAGAACAAGACATGGAGGATAGAGAGATGAAAATCATGGCCATGGATACCACCCATATGTCTCCTGAAACAAAGTCCTATTGGAAGATGAAACGAAGGGATGTGATGAGAAGAAAACTTTTCCACGACGACGGACCTAGCAATACGGATTGGTTAAATTATCAAAACAATTAGGTTGGATTGAAAGATTTGTCGTATGTATGAAGAATTGTTGTATTGTTTCCCTTTTATTCAATAAAGAAAGCATTAAATAATATGAATATTTATTATAAATATTTGCAAATGAAAACAAAGTTTAATTAAAAACAAGACACGTGGCAACCAAAATTAATGGTTTAAAGTATAAAAAAAATAGGAAATAAAGTACAATGAATAGTATTTGCCCTTGCCCTAGTCTTTTGGGGTGGAATCAAAAAAGGCAAGGCTGCCACTATTCACATGAATAGTGGCAGCCCTTGCCTTGCCTTAGCCCTTGCCTTAGCCCTTTGGGTGGACTTGCTCTTAGACATTACATTACATTACGTGTGGTTCCATGTGGGAAGCAAGCTTTTGTCGGTGGGTTGCTTGCTTCTGCTATTTTCCTTCTGAAACCTAATTTTGTATTTCCAGCTGTTAATATCATGCAAATGGGTTTGCGTGCCAGCGTCTATATTTTTTGTTTTGTTTTTATATTGGTATTAGTGAAGATATAGAATAGACTACGCTATATATAGTCTGAGTAAGTAATAGAGTATTACCTGACTGACGCGGTTACCTATCTTTCACTCTACGATTCCCAATTTCTGTTTCTTATTGTTTGCTGTCCTTCTCTCGCATTTGAAATTGCATGCTACGCATACGCATTCATTTCCCCATCAATTATTTTTCTTCTTTTTTGGTTTTATAGAAACATTCTCATCAATTAATTAGCAATCAGCATTGTCAATGGGATCTAACCCAATGAAAAAATGTCTTCAAATTTAATTCCGACACCTTGGCAATGTGTGTTTGAGAAAACACCCCTACCCCTACCTAATTTTGACAACCAAAAAAGCAAAAGACGATAGAGTCTTTATGCATTAAGCAAGGGATAGAAGGGATTGAGATTGAGATTTGATTGCAAATAGAATTCCCCCCTCACCCAAATAATTTGATTTTGATGTTGATTTTTATTTTTTTATTTTTTTTTGTAGAACCTGTGAGTTTGTATTTATCCTTTTAGATAATGGCTTTTTATCACAAATGATCCCTTAGGTTTGTCAAATTATCACCTTGGTCATTTATTTATTTATTTATTGACATTATTGGTCTCTTATGTTACACCTCACACATCAATTTGGTCTCGCTGTCACGTTCCGTCAAAATTTTCCATTAGATTGCCGACATGGATCAAACAATGTTTTAAATATTTTGGGTTTTATCACAAATGATTCTTGAGGTTTGCGAAATTATCACCTTTGGTCATTTATATTTTTTTTTTTGACATTATTGGTCCTTATGTTACACCTCACACATCAATTTGATCCCATTGTGAGATTTCATTAAATTTTTTTGTTAAATTGCTAACATGACACATATGTGGTGCGCACATAGCCAATGAGAAAATGTCAAGTGGATCTAAATGAAGAAATATTTTTTTTTTAAATAGTTTAACATTTAAAATATTTTAAAAAGAGAGAAAATTTTCAAAACATTAATTTTTTTTTATTCAAATCCACTTGGCATGTTATTATTGGACATGTAGACTCCACATACATATCACGTCAAATCTGTCAGGTTCTGCTGAAATTTTCATCAATTAAACAAAAATTTCAACAAAATATAATGAATTTGACGTGACATGTATACGGAGCCTACATGTCCAATAATAACATGTCAAGTGGATTTGAATATAAAAAAAATTATGTTTTGAAAATTTTCTCTTTTTTTGATTAAATTTTTTTCTAAAAGATTTTAAATGTTAAACTATTTAAAAATATATATAAATGACCAATAATGTCAAAAGAAAGCATAAATGACTAAAGGTAATAATTTGGCAAACCTCGAGGACCATTTGTGATTTTTTTTTTAAACTCTTAGATAATTAAATAGTTGATTTGTTTGTTTGTTTGTAAAAGGTAATAAATGAGTCAAGATTAAAGTTACGTGCTGAATGAGTCAATGTCTATATTAAAAGGAGCTACATTAAGACCCCACATATCGTGAACGTCGGATCGGCCGAAGCCAGATGCCAAATGCCAAATGCGAATATAAAATATCTTAGCAAAAGATTCCCTAAGCCCCTCCCATGGATTGGAATTTTTGGATGGATCATGGGCGTTGGATATATAACTTACAAGGATGAGCACGCTTGCTTAAGAATGGACGATTAAGCAACCCCTTCTTTTAAAAAGAACAAAATTCTGCCTCATCTGTACTGTACTATGTCGCATCCATTGGCTCCTTCCTTGAGTTGAAATTATACCCTTTTCGTTTCTTTTCTTTTCTTTTTTTCTCTTGCGACCGATGTTCTAGGTTTGATTCCTCCACTTTTAATATCGCTTTATCAAAAAATTAAATACATCTATATTTCTTCCCTTTAAGCTCCTCATGTGTGGAAAGGAAATTAGGTGTGTGTGAACACCACGGCATGCATTTCCCTTCAGAAAAAACCCTCACGTTATAAAGTGGTCTCCCATCAAAAAAGCATGAAGTTGGCCTGACGTATGTGCAACAAATAATATAAATGAATGAAATAGTGACAGATGGCAGGGTGTTACACTGACACCTACGTTTTAGGTCAAAAATCAAATGGTCCATATCCAATCATAATGCTTTTTTGAAAAGTCAGCCTCTTAAAGTGATCACTATATAACTATAGGACATGCTTGCATTTGGGTCCATTTTCTTGAATCAATAATGCGCTACCTGTGCCTGTGCCCATCATCAGACAAATAAGTTTTCAAGCCAAAAAAACATCGAGTCATTCCGATGATGACCACAAGGCACAAGTGCTTTCTCATGCTTCAAAAATTACCTTTTCTTCTAGGTTTTTTCAGAGCCTTAGAAGGTGTGTGTTGTTTACTGTCTCTAAACCTGTGCATTTGAAAATTTCGTTTATCTTTTTTTTCAATACCAAAAAAGAAAAAGAAAAACGCCCTTAAGACAAATAGTATGATTTACAACCAAAACAAATCGTATACAAAAATAAAGAAGAGGTCGGCCCTGGCATGATGCAAGTGGTTCTACTGCACAGGGTCTCAAATTTTTTAAGGCTCCCGAAATATTTTTTTAGTATTTTTATATTAGGTTATATGAGGGCTCTATTTTAAATTTTGTACAAGATCATCCAAATCACAAGATCAGCCCTAACCAGGGTGACGCGTGAATAACAAATAGTTCATAGATGAATATTCAAAGATGCCTGTCTATGTTGCCTTTTAACACATGATTGAATGTTGTACCCGGCATGATTAGGGCATGGTATTGAGAATGAGGTGGTCTCATATAGAAACATAAGAAAAGAAAAGAGTATATGTGAGTTTTGGTTGGGGGTGGTTTTTCTCACAAATACATTGTTATGGTGTCATAGAAATTCGAACTTAAGATCACTAGTTTACAAGTTAAAGTCATTTTCCATTGAATTTGACCCGTTGCCCAGTAACATACCTGAATGAGGTCAATCAAAACGCTTGTCGCGCTGTCAAATGTTAGTCCGCATATCTACCATATTTTTCCTGTATGTTAGGCGGCATTCGCAACAATTAGCTGGCTGGCAACTTGGCCAGGCAGATATGTGGCTAAGAGCAGTATTAGACTAATTCAACCCTTGTCTTTCTATATATATATATATAGTCCAAGAGATTGTGGTCACTCACCGTTGGATATTAATCAAATGGTTCAAAAAAGTTTCTTAAAAGAAGTGCAAGAATGAGTGAACCGTTGAATTTACATCCAACGGTAAGTGACCACAAATCTCTTGGACCCCTGTAGTCCAAGAGATCGGGACTGTATATATATATATATATATAACTTTTTGCCAAAACTAGACTTGGTTTTTTCTTCTTTCTGGGTAAATATAAAACGCACTTGATCGATCAACTTGGTCTTAATTAATGAAAATATCAGAAATGGAATATCAGAAACCATCGTATCATGCCAGTTTAATTATGAGTACTACTGGCTAATCATCCTGGTCTTCCATCCCTGCTGTCTGTTAAACAGTAAGCCACATGCATGCATGCTCTAATTCAAACTTAAATATTTTTTAATTATGTATATATATTCTCATATCATCATTTTTGTTTGTATGCATATGCAATATTACAATACGCGAACACCGACAACGTAGAAAGAAATAATATATATGTTTCTTTTTTTATAAAATGGTATTTTGCTTACACTAGTACTATACAGTAAACTGACTCTACATCAATTGCACTCTGGCTCTACCATTGACTTGAATCTCGATGGCTTTTTCACCACCATCATACACATCGGAGAGCACATGGATTTTTGTAGGTCGTTTTTGTAGAGAGACGATAACATACTAATTAAATTCACACACATTATACATATGTTAGGATTCGAACTTATAACCTTTACTGAGGAAGTAATTGCTCCAAATCATTACAATAGTGAGTACTTTGCACATTTTTGTACAACAACATTTTTTTGGGTAAATACCATGAGGTGATTAATCCCCACTCAAAGTGCTTCTAACGAGTTTTGAACATCTGCTATTGAGACACCAGGTAACTCGCTAGCTGGAGGTAACAGTTTACCAACCAAATCACACATTGCAACATTTTAAATATAACATAATGTGCCAAGTGTACTTATTGTATATATTCAATTGGCATGGCAAGACCTGAATTTAAAATTTAAAAAATTATAAATAAATAAATAAAAAACATAGAGACTTGTGGAGACATGAATTGGCAAGACCTGAAACTGTCAAAAGATTAACTACGCAGGAACACACACAGCACAGAACCGCTCCAGCCTCATGAGGTTTCTCTGTGCTGCATGTATGTTGCCACATGACTTATAACTGGTGACGAAGAGACTTTAATGGTAAATTATAAAAAGAAACAACGGTCCCTTATCCTTTCCGAAAAACAAAAAAAAGTTATATCTTTTTGGGAACAAAAATATGATCCTTATCCACATGTCAAACCAGAAAAAAAAAACAGAGAAGTCCCCGGTGCCTCCTCTTTTGACATTTCATATCTGAGTTGGGCCCGGACTTTTTCCTCTTTTATGTTTTCACGCGTTTGTGCCTTTGATCTTAGGTCCCACCATATCGCTTGGATTTTGGGGTCTCATTAAATTAAAATTAAAAACTTATTTCAGCTGGCTATAACTATTGGTGAGATTTTGGGGTCTCTTTGTTTCTAGAATCAAGTCTTTCATGTACAATGAATGAATGAATGAATGACAATTGACAACCGACGAAGAAAATCTTATCTTATTCATATCATGAATCATGATTGACGAGCTATTTACTATCTTCTTTTTATTTTTTATGTACAAAGGAAATTACAAAAGACCATTCTCTTCCAACTTTATGTCGGAAAAAAAAAACAAAATTTAAGCTATAAACAGCCGAATGATTGCTATTTTGTACTATTTGGTATACTATTGTGCGACTAAGTGCCCGTTTGGCATTGCTTATTTGGGGTGATAAGTGATTTTTAAAAAATTTTGAGAAGTCCAGCCCGTTTGGTAAACTGTGAGAAAATCACTTATTGTTAAAAATTGCTGTGAGAGAAAGCTATAAGGGAAAGCAGCTAATGAGGTGCTTTCATTTTCTGATTATGCAGGAATCAGTTTTGAAGATGCGCTGAGTATAATGATTATGCCACAGTCATTTTCTGATTATGAGGAAATCAATACCAACAACACTTTTAACAAAAAATTTACCAAACGCCAAACTGCTTTCTCTCACAGCAAATCTGACAGTGATTATTTTCACAGCATAGCAATGCCAAACTGGCCCTAAGTATTCAACCCTAGGAATTTAGGAAACTCAAACCTAACCCCTCGCAAAATACAATTATTCATGCATACAACAATCTCAAACCTAACTTCTCCCCAAAAATCGTATTTTCTTTTTTAGTTGACATTAGATAATGAAAAATTATATTCAATTGATTTTGCACTGAATAAAAGCCCACCCTTTGAATTTTCGAATCTCCTCAATCTACAAATAGAAAGCATAATTTAGATTGGGATAGAAGAAGAGGAATAAGAAAGATTTATAACATGTAGGAGAAGAAGAGGCTTTAGTGCAGTGAATCAAGGACTTGTTTATCATGTTCCAATCCAATATTATCCAAATATTTGTTTTTATGAAAATCTATATATATAAAGCAAAAGGCAGAGAATTGTGAAACATTCAAAATACCAAAAAATGTCATTGGTTAATGCAAACATTAAGAATTGAAATTATTAATTAAATGAGGATAATATGGTAAATTCATACTTTTTCATATTAAAAAATTTTAAAATTAAAAGAAAAATAAGATAATAGATCCTCTTTCTATGGAACACAACTACCCATTATCTTTTTTAATTCTAAAATAAATTTTAATTTTTTTTAAAAAAAAGCCTCTCGCAGGCGCGGAAGTGTTGCATTCCTAAGAGGACACAAATTAATGTGCAAACAACCAATTAAAAATACCCGCAAGTGCACGAATCTATCGAAGTATAGATTATGTAAGTACGGGGTCGATCCCACGAAGAACTTGTCGGCTTCCTATAAGTTCTAATTTGAGTACATAAAGAACACTTATTTAACACACCACAAATGCACAAATGAAAGAGGGAAACTAGAAATGAGTAAAGAAGTGAAAAAGAAATGGAACAACACAAGAAAACTAGAGAAAAACACAAACAGCACTTTCTATCGCTATTTTATCACCTGTTTATCACCTGTGAACAGTGCCGTGAACAGTGAACAGTGCCGTGAACAGTGAACAGTGACGACCGGTCGCGTGAACAGTGACGACCGGTCGTTTTTCGGCAGAGTCGAAATTTCAATAAACGTGTGATGAGCGACCGGTCGTGAACAGTAACGACCGGTCGTTTTTGGGCAGATTCGTTTCTCTGTTTTTCAATTTCGACATCTGTCCAGTGTTTTGCCTATAACTTTCCAACCGTACGTCGAAAATTCACCCTTGTTGATGAAGATGTTCGCAATCAAGACCATGGGTCGTGGCTCAAGACGCATTGATTCTCTCTAATATACGTAAGGTGCATGGTTCGTGCTACAATACTTGTGCCCTCTTCATAACCGAACCTAGGTATGGTTCGTACTTTGATTCAATTACAAGGAGAACCCATTAAGTTCAAAGAGAATATGAACATCACAAGAATCCTAATAGCATGGTGTTTACATTAGGTATTCAAGAAACCAATTCACATGGATGATTCTTACTTCATCCATTTATTGCTTAGGATAACATGAAGATACACATAATCCCAACAATCTCAAGAAGCATGCTTTCAAAGATGATCAATCAAAGAAGAACATACATCAAGGATAGATTAATTTGGTGAATTGGAATTCATCAATTGTTGTCAAGAAACCAATTCACATGATGCTCACTTAAACAAGTTCAATCATTTGTTGCTAATTAGAAATTGTGTTCTTGGTTATCTTACACAACTTCTCAACTTTAGCTACATGCATACAACCTAAGGTGATTAAGCAAAGGAAGCAAACACATATCATAAAATTCAATTAGTGAATGGGGTTCATCAACAACATCTAGAAATTCATACACTCAAGCATCAGAACAATAAGGTAATCATGTTTAGGGCTTCAACTAGGCCCTAGCTATGGAGTTTAGTTGCTCATACTTATTCCAAATACAAATTCAAAATAAAATTAGAAAGAGTTTACAGATTTTGAGAAAATGGTGAAAGCTTCAAGCTCATCAATGGTGGAAGCTTTCTTCTCCACTTAGCTTGGCTGCACCTTGGCCTTCTCCAAGCTCCAAGCTCTCCAAAATCTGCTCTCCTCTGTGTAATCCCTTCAATGACTTTCTTTTCCACGTTCAAAAGGCTCCCCCAACTTCAGATTGCAATTCCTTTCCTTCCCTCTCTCCTCCTTTCCAGCTTTTACCTTTTAATATAAAACTACCACCTTTGATAAAGCCTTAGCCCATTGTCCCCTTGCCATGATGGAGCTTTGACTTCACAAAGATGCCAAAAGCTCAGAAAATATCTATTTTACAAATGTAATTCCTTGTTACCAAGAGTTATGGTAACAAGAAGTTAAGATGACACAAGGGAGGTAAAAGCTGGCCAAATCCGGATTTCCAGAACTGTGGTAACATGATGGATTGGTTGGATAGGCAATACTTGTCCAATGGAGCTCAAATTTGGATATGTTGTAGTTAACATCCATTGGAACAAGTCTCATGAAGATCATGACCTCATCCGAGCACCAGAGCATGTTGATCCCAGGCCAAGAAGTTGACCTACGAAAATGAACAAAAACAGAATTTATAACTAATAATGCACTTTTAGCTCATTTTCATCCCAACCAAGGCAAAATCTAAGAAAACACAAAAAGGAAGTAAAAAGCTATAAAATGTCAAGAACTAACTCAAAATAGTGGGTGAATAACATGAAAAATCATGTGTAAAAATGAACCGAACAGGAAGCGCATGCAAAAAGGCTAGTATTAAATAATATATAATATAATTTAATACTATGCTCAACCAAAACTCCCTACATAATGCAATACTATTTACTTTACATTATACTAGCCTCTCAGCATGCGCTTCCGCACCTGCGAGAGGGTTTTTTTATTTATTTATTTATAAATTGCAATTTATTTTAGAATTAAAAAAGATATTGGGTAGTTGTGTTCCATAAAAATAGGTCATTATCTGATTTTTCTTTTAATTTTAATTTTTTTAAATATGAAAAAGTGTGAATTTACCATATTATCCTCATTTAATTAATAATTTCAATTATTAATATTTGCATTAACCAAAGGCATTTTTTGGTATTTTGAATGTTTCACCATTCTCTGCCTTTTGCTTTATATATATAGATTTAGGAATTAATTAATTATATTTATTTATTAATTATATTTATTAAAAATATTAAGGTATCCTACTCAAAAAATAAAACTCAAAAACTATGATTCTTTTTTAAAAGATAATTTTTCAAATAGTTATTTTAAGATCTAAAAGCTTGTTTGGTATTAACTCCAAACTATTTTTAAAATCTAAAAAATGAAAAAGAAATTAAAATCAGTTAGATTCTCAAATTAAAATTAACAAAAGAAAATGAAAAATCTGTGTGGTTTCAATGAAAATCATAGAAACCTAAAATATGAAAAAAGATTTTGGGTGGGGTCGGGTCGGACCAGGGAGGTAGTAGACGAAGGAGACCTTCATGGAGTTGCAAATGACGTCCACCCAGAACTAGGGGTGGGCATCTAAAACCGAAATACCGAAACCATACCCTAACCGAACCGTACCATACCGATTTCATACCGTTTCATTCGGTACCGATCAATATTCGGTACCGTACCAATAGAGTATGGTATGGTAGCGGTATCAAGTATTTGGTACCGATCAATACCGTACCATACCGAATACTATTCAGATATATAATTTTCTATTGAATATGTTGATGGATATTGCATATGTTGATTAGG
This sequence comes from Prunus avium, assembly GCF_002207925.1. The sequence continues at coordinate 317,208 of NW_018921734.1, read as the reverse complement.
ATTTGGTTGATTTGGATATTGAATATGTTGATGGATATTGAATATGTTATATTCAATGGATATTGAATATGTTGATTAGGATTTGGTTGATTTGGATATTGAATATGTTGATGGATATTGAATATGTTATAATTGAATATGTTGAATCTTTGAATTTGTAACTTAGGCATCACTTATTTTGGTAAATGAATATGTTGAATATTGAATTGGTTCATTTTTTAGTTGTGTCATTTTTGTACCGAAATGGTACCGATACCGACACGGTACGATATGGTACGGTACCAATTTTGACAAACGATAATCCCATACCGTACCATACCGATTTAAATTTCCGGTATCGGTAGCGGTACGGGCTCAATACCGTACCATACCGTACCGTGCCCACCCCTACCCAGAACCACCAATCGACGAGAGAGAAAGAGAGAGACATATGAGAGGGGGAGGAGAAAGAGAGAGACATTTGAGAGAGAGAGAGAAAATAAAAACTCTAACTTTTTGGGTTTTCAATAATGGGTTGTTTTTTTAGGTATTTTTTGGATTTGGATTTTTAAAAATGGGTCTACCAAACGGATTTTCTAAGCTTTGAACTTACAAGATTCATTTGGGAGTGATTTTAGATAGGCCGAAATAATGAGTTGCATTAATGATTCAATTCGATTCTCTTCAATATAACAGGAAAAAAAACTTCAAATAGTGTTAAATTGAAGTGAATCGGATGAACTGAATTAGTAGTATACAGATTTCATGAAAAAAGAAATACTAGTAGTATACAGATTTCATGAAAACTAGCATACATAATGAAATAGTTCTTTTTAACGGGTGAAGTAATTGAATACATATTGAAAAGGGAAATGGACAGTGAATATTCAATATTGATAGGGAGGGACAAACGGTGGGCGATGGCTGAGGTGAAAAAAAAAACATGCGAGAAAAAAAGGAAAAACGTGTGGACGTATCTTCGATTTTTGAATCCAAATTAATTACTAACACAAGGAGCCGCATTAGGATTAAAGTAGAAAAAGAAAGGTAGAATACAAATGGATTTGCTATTTAGTGAGTCTCTAGTGACCAAAAGTTGTAACACAAACACAAACATAAACACAATCACAAGTTCACAACAAAAACTCTCTCTCTCTCTCTCTACTGCTCTTCTTCCCTCGCCAGCTGTCTCTCTTGTTCCAAATCCAATCTACAATTTTACATCTCTCTCTCTCTCTCTCTCTAGGCTGTAGCTTATTTTCCCAAGTCCCAAACACCCCCTTATACATTACACAATACAATACAAAGATTCATCCAGTCTTTAAAATCTACCACATTGATGTCGGTTGGCTGATCTAGCTCTCGATCTGCTCGGCTCGATTGCATTCACACCCGTTGCTTCGATCTGCACCGGTAAGTCCATCTGATCTCCTTACATTTAGATCTTGCACTGCTTTGACGCTTTCTTCAATTTTCATTCACTCTAAATTCTCAATTCAGTTGCTTTTAATGGAATTATAAATAAATAAATGAAAATTAACTTTGAAATTTTGTAACTTTGTCTGTGAATTAGATACATATCGTTGTGGTTGTGGTTGGATTTTGATTTAGATCACAATGACGGCAGAGGTGGATGCGCACCGCGATGCCTGTGAATCTGAGGTGTCTAAAGGTGAGGTTTTGAATGTGAATGTGAATGTGAACGGGAACGAGAATGAGAATGGGAATGGGAATGGTAGTGTTAATGGGAATGGGATTTCCAAGGACGACGCCGACTCCTCATATGTGTTTGTGACCGGAGGCGATGCCATCATATCTGAGGATCCTGTTGAGTCATCTGATCTCAATGGCAGGGTTCAAAAAAATGGCAGCCTTCACATGGAGGTCAAGGTGGGAGAGAGTGTTTCTTCTCAGGAGGATACTCCCCAACCTCATTCACTAAACAAGGCTGCCGACGGGGAGATGACGATTGACGTTGCAGAGTCCATTCCACAGAATTCTCTTACAAATTGTGATATTCAAAGTGGCGAAGATCCGAAACTGGCCAAGGAGGTGCCCGTGGAAGATGCTTCAAGGGATCTCGGCCCAGAGTCGAAGCATGATTCAATTCCAACTCCGCTTGATAAGCAAGTTGTGAGTGATCCTGTGTCCAAGGTAATTGTGGACGGCTTGCCTGCTTGTCCTGCTCATGATAGCACTCCAGGAAATCCAGCTGAACAAAATGTATCTTCTGAAAATGGCCGAGCCTTGCCTGCCCCACTCATTTGTGAAAACGCCTCCTTCCAAGTTGAGAACAAGTTGGCAGCAGAAGTTGGCAATGGCACTGTCCCTGATCAAAGTACTGAAGATGGCTTGCTTATTGTTCATGCTCAAGAGGGCATTTCAGAGCCCGTAGTTACAGATGACTTGGTTGATGCACCTGATGAGAACGGGTCATGTGAAAATGCTGAGAGTTGTGAGAAAGTGCCTACTGAAAATGGTGAAAGCTTTTCAACTGTTGCTGATAATGATACAACAGGAAATCCAGATGTTGAAAACGAGGTTTCTCTACCTACTGAAGATGTTTCAACTTGCACTGTTGATGATGGGATGGCAGGGACTGATGTTGTAAACCTAAATGAGAAGAGTAGTGAAAGCCCTAGTCCTTGCCTTCTTGAGCATTCAAAATCAGAAATTGAAGCTGAGGGTGGGCCTGGTATAGAGGATACCTTGTCAAGTTTCCCAGTTAATGATGCAATATCAGAACTGAATTCCAAATTGGAAATTGAACCTGAGATTGTGCCCATCGGGGATGATACTCTGTCAACTTGCCCAGAAAGAGATGCAATCTCCCAACCCAATTTAAAATCAGAAGTTGAACCTGAGACTGCGTCCATTGTGGATGATACTCTGTCAAGTTGCCCAGCTAATACTGCAATATCAGAACCCAAATCAAAATCTGAAGTAGACTTTGAGACTGCGCCCATTGTGGATGATACTCTGTCAAGTTGCCCAGCTAATACTGCAATATCAGAACCCAAATCAAAATCTGAAGTAGACTTTGAGACTGCGCCCATTGTGGATGATACTCTGTCAAGTTGCCCAGCTAATACTGCAATATCAGAACCCAAATCAAAATCTGAAGTAGACTTTGAGAGTGTGCCAATTGTGGATGATACTCTGTCAAGTTGCCCAGCTAATACTGCAATATCAGAACCCAAATCAAATTCTGAAGTAGACTTTGAGAGTGTGCCAATTGTGGATGAAGCTCTGTCAAGTTGCCCAGCTAATGATGCAATGCCAGAACCCAATTCAAAATCAGAAGTTGAATTTGAGAGTGCACCCATTGTGAGTGATACTCTGTCAAGTTGTCCAGCTAATGATGTGATATCAGAACCCAAGACCAGCCAGGATTCTATTGGTTGTGAAGAAAAGATATCTAATGATGCCGTGGATGTAGATTCTGGGTTGTCAAATTTGGAGGTTGAATGTGTTGCTAGCCCCCCTTTATCACTTGCTGAAAACAATTCAAATGAAGCTAGCTTGCCTGCTAAATCAGATGCTGATGACAAACCAGGGTCTGAAGTTCACAGTTCATCTGCTCTGAGAAGCAGAGATGTTCCTGAAGATGGTGGTACCACATCTGAATCCAGGATTCTGAATGACTCTTCTGAGGAGAGTGGCAGGCCACTAAATTGCAACTTGGATGATGTACAAATTGATAGTGACGTTAAACCGACATGTGAGGTAGCGGAGTCCACTGACGGAATTCATAGATCTGAAGCCTCAACATCTTCCCAGGAAGTTTCCACTACTGATGTTTTGGAAGGACAGAATAAAGGTGCTGAGGTAGAAAAGAGGCCGTTCTACTTCTTGATTAGGGTTCCAAGATATGATGACGAAAATTTGAAAGAACAGATTAAACAAGCTCAGTTACACGTTGAAGAAAAAACTAAAAGCCGGGATGCTATTCGTTCCAAAATCCAAATGGAAAGGGTGAGGAATCTTTTGGAAATGGCTTCAACTGTATTTTATAGTTAGATTTTAGTATCTTCTCACATTAACTGTTGGGGTTCTTTCATGGCCAGGCCACTTGTAAGGAGTATTTTGACAATTTTGAAGCTGCTAGATCTGAAGAGAGAGCTGCACGAGACCTGTTTAAGGCCAAACGCCATGAAATGGATACTGTTCAATTAATGATTAACAAAGTGAAGAATGCCATGTCTGTTGAGGATATGGATAGCAAAGTAAGCGATCGATCGTCTACCCCTCAACACTATTGATTGCTGCCATAGATTTATATAGCATATTTGAATATGTTTGTAAGTATTGAATGTCTGTATTTTTTTATCTTTGTTTCATGAATAGATACGCAATATGGAACATACTATGCAGCATGAGACCCTGCCTTTGAAGGAAGAAAAGCAATATATTCGCGAAATCAAGCAAGTGAAGCAACTTCGTGAACAGCTCTCTTCTAGCCTGGGTAAGCAGGATGAAGTTCAACAAGCTTTAGACCAGAAAGACCATATTGAAGAGCGCTCAAAGGTAGTGTTTTCTAATTGTTTGTTATTTTCTATTTCTTATGTAGCCAGTATGGGGGATTGTTGTGTTAAATTGTTCATTTGGTGGTCATCATGAGATCTAATTCACTTAGAAACAACTAATCACCTTCGAATTTTAGTATACATTTTCTAGTAACCAAAAATAGAGATAAGACTGTTTGATACTGTAAGAGTTAGACAAAGTCTTGTCAGTGCCGCAGATGAGCTGTTCAGTTATTTATCTGATTTTCCATTATTACAGGTTCTGAGGAAGGAGATGGATCTACTCAGAAACAATCTTCTGAAAGCAGAGACAGTCACTCAAGCTGCTAAAAAGAAATTTAATGAAGAAAACAATATGCTGAATGAATTACTTTCTCAGTTTAGAGCTGCAGATGACATTCGTCAAGAAGCATACGCACATTTACAGAGTTTGAGGAAACAACAATATGACAAGGTGTTTGTATTCCCTAATTGCTTATTAGGATTATACTCTCACTCGCTCTCTCTCTCTACACATGCGCACACAGACAGACTGTGAAACATGTTTTACTGTTCCTTTGTATAATGTCACGTGTAAGGGGACATGTTTAAGGTTGCTTATACATGTTTTTCCAGTTGATAAATCATGTTTTTAATTGTACAATGCCTTTATCTCTTTGTTAACTTCACCCTTGAAATAAATAGATGCAAATTTAGAAAAGAAATACTAACCCCTTATTCCTTGAATCTGCAGAACAAATATTTTTGGAGGTATAAGGATGATGCAAAGGCTGCTAATAATTTAGCATTGAGTGGAAATAGGGAACAACTGCAGGATTTTTGTATCAAACAGGTTAGTTCATGGAGTCCTGTTTTGTGTGTGCGTGTGTGTGTTTCCCCAACCTATTTTGTTGAAGAATCTGGAAAAACAGCTTAAATGTGCATTGGCTGAAACTCAATTGTTTAGGTGGAAACGATTATGGAACTCTGGAATAAAAATGATGATTTCCGTAAAGAATATGTCAGATGCAACAACAGGAGCACACTGAGGAGATTGAGAACCTCAGATGGGCGCTCACTTGGTCCTGATGAGGAGCCCCCTATAATACCTGATATTGTTAGAGCAACCAAGGATAATTTGGCAACAGTGCTTTCTACTCCTGAACAAGCAAAACGAGTTCCCCCTGTGGAATCTGAAAAGCCAGATGACAAATCTGCAAAGAAGGTTGGTCAGCCAAAAATTGAGATAGCTAAAACCAAGAAGCCTGAGAAACCTGCTTCATCTGAAATTAGCCCAGCAACTGCTTCTGGAAGAAATGAGATTGAAGATGAAAAAGTAGAAGAACCTAAAGTAACAAAGGAGGAAGAAGAGTTGGCCAGAAAGGCAGAGGCATTGAGAAAGGAAGAAGCAGCAGCTAGGTTGAGAGAGCAGCGTAGGCTGGAGGAGAAGGCCAAAGCCAAGGAAGCACAAGAGAGGAAGAAAAGAATAACGGAGAAGGCCCAAGCCAGAGCTGCCATAAGAGCACAGAAGGAAGCTGAGGAGAAAGAGAAGGTAAAATTTCATCACTTTCTTTTCAGCTATATAAACTTCTCATAGGCATTGTAGATTTAGACATGTGGATCTCTGTTCCACCAGATGCAATATTCTAGCCTTCTAAGTATTGGCCCTGCACGACTTGTATCTTTTGCAGGAAAGGGAGAAGAGGGTGAAGAAGAAGGAAAGAAAGAAGGCAACTACAACAAAGGCCACAAATGGTATTAGTGAAGGAGATTCTGCTCCAGATCCAAGCTCAGACACCCCAACTGAAACTCCAGAGCAGTCTGAAACTAAAGAGAAACCTATCACCGTAACAAAGAGGTCTCAGAAATCATCGCAGTTCACAAAGCAAACCAAGGTAAAATCCATACCTCTGCCTCTTCGCAACCGCAGTAAGAGAAGGATGCAGCCTTGGATGTGGGTCCTCCTTACAGTTCTGGTTGTCTTGGCCTTGTTTTTCTTGGGCAATGGCGGCAGCTCCCATTTTAAATCTCTGCTTGATAAGTTTTTCTGAATACATGCACGTATTTAAATAGGTATTTAACAGAGTTTGTTGGGACATTCCCATAATATATAGGCAAATTCTTTTGTGCCCATCTGGGGATTTGTTTTCCTCTTGGTTTGCATTTAAGTGGCTTTTTCTTTCACACACTGATATAGATTGGTTTTCTTTATATGTGCGTGAAGAACAAAATGTCAAAAAAGAAAAAAAGGAACATTCAGTATGATAATAAATATTAATTATTTTTAGTTTGTTTCTATCTGTGTTCTCTCCATGTACGCTGCTCAAATTACATGAATGCTGTGAGTTCTTTTGCATTCTTTGCATGAATATTGATTTTATTGGCGTGGAACACAACGATTAAAGAGCAGAGCCCTTGTGAATATCTCATAAAGGAAGACTAAAAAGTTCCAAAGTTACTCCTTTTAACTTGCACTTTCTCATGTTATGACCCCAATAACAAAATTGAACTTCCATAAAAATTCAAACTCTCCAAACATTTTTAATAATACACAATTTCATCAATAATAAATAAATAAATATATATATATATAATTTAATTGCCTTTGGCATAGCCCAAGTGGTGGGTGGGAAATTAAATTAGAATTAGGCTATGCCAGGAATTTGATTTCCTCCGTTGTAATAAAAAAGAATCAAGATATATCAACAAAAATCATCTAATTATCTTATTAGGCCATCTCCAGTCATATGGCTAAATGTAGTCCAAGGCTAAAAATTTAGCCCTCCAAAATATTAATTTTTTAAAGAACAGTGTATGGCTAAATTTTTCCATCTTCAGCCATGCAGAGCTATATTTTTAGGGTCCTTCATATTTTATTATTTTGAAAAAAACTATGGTACAACACTCATACATTTCACAACTATGTATTATTTAATTTAATTAAACTATTATTTAGAGATAATATTCCATGACCAAGAATTTTTTATAATTTTTTTACGAACTGAAAATATTTAAAAAGGCTTTTATATATATATATATATATAGTTGACGTCATTAATGACGTCAGCACTTTTTAATGTTGGTTGTTGGATATGCATTTGCATGAGATGATTCGTGCTCTTGCCCACACTTGATAATTTATTTTCTTCAAAAGCACATGTATAGGTCCACAAAAAATTTGGCCTAGGACAAAGCTGGGCTACATGTGGACCTGTTGGAGGGCTAAAAGGCCAAAGTTGGCCAAAATTTTGTTTAGCCCATGGCTGGAGATGGCCTTAACTCCTAGAAAATTTCAGGGGCTAATTAATAAAAACGTGTTAAACTTAAAAAGACTATTTCCAAAGTATGAATTTATTTTATTTTAACCACAAGATGTGGTGCAGTTGGCAAACTACCACCTCCAGTTGGCGAGCTACCTGGTGCCTCAATGGCAAGGGTTCGAAATCCGTTGGAAGCATTTTGTGGTTAGGGCAAACCAAACCCTAAGCGGGGATTAATCCCACCCTTCAGGTTCAGGGACACCTTGTGGTATTTACCAAAAAAAGAATTTATTTTGGAATTTTTTAATAATAAAAAGTATGAATTGATTTTATGGTTTTTTAGGTTTGAATTAAAAAAATATATATTTTTGAAAAATGCATTCAAATACCACTATTAATGTACCAAAATTCTCAAATAGCATTATTATTGTAACAAATATTCCTACTATATCGACATGATCTCGATATGATGATGATATTATCCCATTATTTTAATAGCAAACAATCTCATTAGAGTTTCACATTTCAGTTTCATAAAGTTATTCCTAATAATCCTACTAATTATGGAGAAATTCATAATGTCATTTGGAGCTATAAAAAGGAATGGTTTTTATTTTTTATTTTTAAATAATCAGAAAGATACTTCGTTCACTAAAAATTAGCACAGAATACAACCCATCTATGAGTAAAAAAAAAAACTGGAAAAACATGATAATGACCTCATTAAAATCTTGACTTAAAAAACCCTCAAAGAAAGGAATAATAATATATAGATACACGCGTTAGATACATTGGGATGTTACCGACCAGATGCATAGTAGTAGTTAGTGCTGTATGAGTAGAGTAGAGCTGGTCTGACTGATTCCCATCCCTACACGTCGCTGAATGAGTCCGGACCGGACGCTGAGACTTTTCTCTTCTTTTTTTTATTTTATTTTATTTATTTTAAAGTTTCATTTTTATGAAAGAAAAAAGGAGAATTGAATCGTTTAATTCTTCAATTCGAAGACACGGGCCCATCAGGCAATACGCCAGGCATGCCATATAGGACGGGAGGAGACAAAACTGTACTTGTCCATCTTTATCATCTCATGACACACATTTCATTCATGGAATCGAACTGATGAGGTTGCTAATTTCTTAATTAGTTATTAGATGATTAATTTGTTAGTTAATTAGATGGTTGATGTGTGAATTCAGCCAGATCATTCGGAGCAGGACTTGGGTTGGGGGCCACTTACGGAGTTCAACTTTCCTGTTTTCCTTTTCCCCGTGCCCACCTTGTTTCCCTCTTATTTTTCTAACACGTGTCCTGTTAACTAACGGAAGGTTAACTCTGTTTAATATGTCAATTTTATTAAAATTTTATCAAATAATTTGTTCATCTTCATCTTCCCTTTTATTAAAAAAAAATAAAAATTCTTCACTGCCCCAAGCCTCCCTATCTCTCTCTTTGAATTTCTGCACCATATCAAGATAGTCTGAACTCAACCCGACCTCTTCTCCCACTTGGAATGCATCATCAACCACTGCCATAGCTCTCTCTGTTCCTTTTGAATTTTTTAATGTCTTTAAACTTGTTACTTTGATCGGTCGATCATCAACGAGACAAAGCCTGAGAACAATCGCGCCTCGAGATCACTATGGAGAAAACGAAATTTATAGTTTTTTATACCAAAAATTAAAAAATTAAAATAGTTCTAAGTTCTCACAACGTTTTGGGGTTTTTGTTTTGGGATTTAGTAGTGAGAGAGTCGAGAGTGTGATGACGAAAGGTGCGCGCTTCTTGTTCCAAATTTGTTTCCTCTCAAAACCTTCATATTCAGATCTTCACCAAGAGAGAGAGAGAGAGAGAGAGAGAGAGAGAGAGAGAGAGAGTGTGTGTGTGTGTGTGTGTGGATTGGGGGGGAGGGGGCTATGGTCGGCTATTGCGTTTTTGCTTGGGTCGCTACTGGGTTTCTGTTTTTTTATATATTTCTTTTCATTTTATTGTCATTTTATTTTTCATTTTATTCAAAGTTAACAACGCTGTGTTTCATGTTAAGAGAGAGGATATGTGTCAAAAGAATAAGGGGGAAACAAGGCGGGCACAAGAAAAAGGGAAACAGGAAAATTGGACTCCCACTTACGTGCCAGAGACACCAAGGGATGTGGATGTGGCTTCTTCTTGTTCTCTCTCTCTGTCTCTCTGTCTCTCTGTCTCTGTCTCTGTCTCTCTCTCTCTCTCTCTGTCTCTCTCTCTCTCTCTCTGTCTCTCTGTCTCTGTCTCTGTCTCTCTCTCTCTCTCTCTGTCTCTCTCTCTCTCTCTCTATATATATATATCCCTTCTATTGATATATTCTTTAAATAATTTTATTTGAGGAACATCCTTTAAGAAGGTATCCTATGGATTTTTTTTCAACGATCCAAACCTTCTATTTTTAGGTTTTCATTCATAGATCATACTTGCAAAAAATTAGACAAATCGGAAACCGTTTCAATATCCAATTGTGTCCTACAAAATCAATGAACACAATATTTCAAGAAAGTACTAAAATTTCAATAATTCAATTGAGTGGTCAAATGATATTAGATTCAAGTTTTTTTTTTGTTTTTTTAGAGGTGATCTTTGAATGATTATCTAAAACATAGATGGTTTGGATTAGTGAAATACAATGCGAAGTGGGCCCTACAAGGGTGTCTATCAAATAAGCTTATTTGAGAGATCTTTCAATGGAAGCTCAATCATTTAAACAAGCATATTAACTTATAAGCATAATGAATAAGAACAAGAACCATAATTGAAATTTGAAAACTAATTAAACTTGAAAACTTAAAATAAGCAATTTTATGACAATGAAAAATAAATTACAATTAAGAAAAACATAAAGGAAAATTTAGCAAAACGGTTTTGTTACAACAATTGAGAATTGAAAAGAAAAACTAAGAGAATTTGAGGGAGAATAGGTAGAGGAGTTCTAGAGAGATGTTTGAGAGCTCCCCCCTTGGGGTGTGTTTGTAAGCTTGGAGAACCCACTATTTATAGGCCTAAGGGAAGTAAAAATATGATTTGAGTATTGCCTCTACCTACAACACTCACTTCACCAATTTTACCTAACTTCCCCATAAAAAACAATAGCTCATTATGCATATGTCATGCATGACAATGCACTGCAGTCTTCTTGTAGGCTCGTTTTGGGCTTGTTCCTCTATTCTGAAAATTCTGGAAAAATATGGATCTTGAAGCATTTTGTCTTATCTTTTCAACAATATGTAGAATCACAAATTTAACTATAAAAAAAAAACAAAATCATAAGCTACAAGGGTACAAAATGATACGTAATTATGCACTGATCAATTTACTTGGCCTTGATTATTTTATTCTAGATAATCCACATATCAGATCGAAACAATCTCAAAATCAACAATAACTTTTTTACACAAAATAGTGTTATCCACATTTCACAAGTTTTTCAGCTCCTCGCGTAGGAAAAATAAATCAATCCAACAATGCATGCCCACACCACTTAGAGCATCCACAGTGGGGGGTGTAAATTCGGGGGTGTAAAGCCACTTTTACATCCCCTTTACACCTCCGGGGGGTGTAAATATGTTTTTTGCTCCAGTGGGGGGATGTAAATTCGGGGGTGTAGCCGTGGGTCCCAGCCTTTTATATTGACTTTTCTTCATTTTTCTTCTCTTTTCTCGGGTGGGTCTTGCCTGCAAGAGATGTAAAAATGGATGTAAATATACATTTTATTTTACATCCCCATGGTGGTGATGTATATTTACATCCATTTACATCTCACCATTTGAGACCATTCCGGTGACTCGGGGTGTATATTTAACATACACCCCTATATACACCCCCCACTGTGGATGCTCTTATTCACACACTGAATTAAGACCCGAAGAAACAGTTTGCATTTTGTTTGCATGGAATGGAATGGACTGGAATGAATGAATCAGTTTCGTATTTTTTGAAATGACCAGTAAGTACTTGTGTATGCATGCCAGCTGGAACGTGGCAGACATACAAGTACAATTACAACACATACATGCATGAAGGATCCAAAGCAACATCCCTATTTTGCATATATATATATATATATATCATATTTGCCATTTCCAAGCACATATAAGATCTTCTTAAGTAATTATCTCTTTATTTATCAAAATCTCGACATTGAAAACCCAAAATGTAAAATTAAAAACAGAAAAAATATCTTTAATAAACAAAAGTACTCATCACCCCAACTTGCGCGAGTAGAGTAGGTGATATATTTTCTAGGATCTAGAAGGCCAAGCCAAGTCAAAATTCAACTGCACAGAAATCAAGGAGAAATGTTCATCCTTGTGTTGGTGATCAAAATTGAAAAACAAAACAACTTTTATTATATCTTTTGTGGGAGGAGAGGTGTGTTTGAATTCATGCCCCTCCCCTCCTATTATCAGAAAACTATATATCTATGCATTAGCCTCTTTTTTCTTGAACTCTAAAATTCCGTTTCGCTTATCTGCAAAAGAAAAAAGAAAAAGAAGAAGAAGAAGAAAAATAGGTCTTTGTGTGGGTTGTGATTCATGAGTTAGAAGGAGAGTTGAACCCTTCTTCTCTCTTCACTAGTATTGCTAATGATGTGTGAGTTGTTACAAGAGTCAAGCAGATCTTAATAGACAAAATTTCAATACCCGACTTTGAGTGTAGACTTAGGAGGTTAAATCGGCTGCATTTGTCCTTTGTTGGAAAAAATTGTTGAATTTAACTTTTCATTTTTGTCAACCAGGTGAATGACATTAACTTAGTTTTCAACAAAGAAATAAGACATCAAATTAGTTTACTATTCTATACGTAACTAGTTTGGCAATGAAGTTAAGAATATTAATTATTGTCATCACATTCACATTCACATTCACACAATTTCATTCACATCATGTATACTGTATACAGTAACAGTAGTTAGTAGGGAATTAGGAAAGTGGACTGGGAATGGAATGATCTGGTCTGCCTGCCGCATGCAAACCATGGCCCCCAAGTAGTCCCCTCTACAGCACAAGGCTAGTTTCGTAAATTGTTACTTATATGGAATTCGTATGAACCCCCTCCTTCTCAATCCTCATCTCAATCTCAATCTCAATCCTCATCTCATCCCTCATCTGATGTCATCTCATTTACAAGAGACATTACAGAAAAGTACGGTGGTACAAAAACGTAGCGTTCACATGTTAAAATAAAAATGAATATCTATTGATATTATTTTATATCATTTACTCCTATTATAATACATGACCGTAATATTGTACAATTCTATAATTTCTTTATCTATAAAGTCGAAGAGGAAGAGAGTAAAAGAGGATGATAAATAATTTTTTTGGTCGAAAGATAAATAAAAATTGGTAGTGTTGTATTATTTATGGTTCACCCTACAACACGCAGCGCGAGTGAGCGTCAAAAAATCTTCATTGCTCTTTACGCCTTTGGACCTTCCTTCCATCCACATAAAAAAAAATAAAAATGTTGGGAAAAATAATAATAAAAATAAAATAGAAAAATGAAAAAGGTAGTTCATCAGAAGACGATAAAAATAATGGTTAATAGTACATTAGTACATTTGAGAAATACTAATAATATAGGTGGTGTGGTGGAAGCAATCAAGGAAAGGTCTTGGATTCTTCGTTTGGTCCTTGGGCGGCCCTCAATTCCACCCCAAGGTTGCTCGAATTTACGCTTTGCTGCCATTCACCGAAAGAAAAAGTTTGTAGCAAGCAAGGACAGGGAGAAGAAGAAGAAAAAAGTTAGGGACTTGGAGTCTGGAGAGAGAAAAGTAAAAGAAAAGTTTGCCCAATACACGGAGAGAGAGAGAGAGAGAGAGAAGAAAAGAGAAGAGATTTGAGTTTGTTCTCATCAGCCGGATCTTCAGATTTGCAGCTGTTAACGGTTTCAGATTTGGTTTGTTATCGGACGAAGACGCAGACACAGAATCAGTCTTTTGATTTCTTCTGTTATTGTTTCTGCGATTTACAAGAGAAGAGGCAGCTAGCTACCTAGCTTTGTTGGTGTTGCTGTTTTTGTGCTGAGATGACTAGTCAAAAGAAGAAGACTCAGAACTTGGATGACATTTAGATCGGACGTCGATCGGAGTTAATCTAAAACGAAGAGGGTTTGGTTTTGATTGTTCATTTCTCAGTGACAGTTTTTCAGTTTATTTCTCTGGAGACGCAAAGTGAAGATTTTTGGGTAGAAAGATGTGGATAGATTGTAGATTTCTGTGAAGGTATGCAATTTATTTCGCTAAATTTTTTCCGATTTGGTACGCAGCAAGCTTTGCTTTTTATTCGCCGACTCACACACCTATTTCTTTGAACTAAGCTAAAAACAGAAAATAAAAATAAAAATAAAAATAAAATGGTTGCCGTCAGATAAAAAAAATAAAAATTTAGGAACTACTCAATCTTTGCGTGAAACTTGCGTACATGACTTGAAATGATTTGTTGTGTAGGATGAAGGTTGATATTTTATGGTTTGTAGCTTTTGAGTTGTGAATGATTTGTTCAAAGCAGTTATTGACTTTGTCCAATTTTTGTGCTGCCTAGAATTTTCTGTGTTTTGGGTTGTCTTGAATCTGGGATGGAAGACGTTGGTGGCCAAGTTGCTGCCCCAATTTTCATTCATCAAACGCTCTCGGGCCGGTTCTGCGATGTGCCGGCCATGGCGAGGAAGCGCGATCTCCCTTACCAGGGCTCCAATTATCAACACCCTCACTCGCAGCAGCCGCGCTTCACAACCGCAGGGAACAACTGGAATCCTAACGTTTGGGACTGGGACAACGTGAGATTCGTTGCCAAGCCACTGGACACCGAGATGCTGCATCTGGGTAGTTCCAGAACAGAGCAGGGGAAGAAAGAGGAAGCTTCCGGGGCTGTGAAGAACACTGCGGAAGATGAAGATGATGAGAGCCTTCAATTAAATCTCGCCGGGGGCTTGACCTCTGTGGAGGAGCCCATGCCCCGGCCCAACAAAAGGGTCCGCTCTGGATCTCCAGGGAATGGCAGCTATCCTATGTGCCAAGTTGATAACTGTAAGGAAGATCTGTCGAATGCCAAGGACTACCATCGCCGGCATAAAGTTTGTGAGATTCACAGTAAAGCCACTAAAGCCCCTGTTGCCAAGCAGATGCAGAGGTTCTGCCAGCAGTGCAGCAGGTTAAATATCCATTCCTTTTGCCCTAAATTTCTTAATGATTGTATTTGTCTCTACTGATTTCCTGATTTGATTTCGCCCTTACCAAAAGATCTCTCAATTTGTAGATCTTTTTAGAAGTTCTCTTTATCTATTATTTTGCAAGAAGTTTGGTTTACATAAATGGCAAATGTTTTTTTTTTTTTGTTTTGGTTTCTTTCTATTTCCTTTTCCTTTTTATGGGGCGATTTTGCTTGCTCTAAAGTTGTAATCTTTGTTTGTTGTTGCAGGTTTCACCCCCTTTCAGAGTTTGATGAGGGGAAGAGAAGTTGTAGACGGAGACTTGCTGGGCATAACCGGCGAAGAAGGAAAACCCAACCAGAGGATGTTACCTCACGGCTCACTCTCCCAGGAGACAGGGATAACAAAAGCATTGGAAATTTGGATATCGTCAACTTGCTAGCTGCTATAGCTCGTCCACAAGGTAACAAGACTATGGTTGAGTTCATTGATACTATGGTTGAGTTCATTGATGTTATCTCTCCAGTGGTCCAATGCTAAATTTATGTACTCAAATTTATAGGGAAAAATGATGTCAGAAATATCAACTGCTCATCAGTACTGGACAGAGAGCAGCTCCAGATTCTTAGTAAGATAAATTCATTACCTTTGCCAGCAGACCTTGCTGCAAAGTTGCCTAATCTCGGAAGTTTAAATAGGAAAGCTGTGGAACTACTTGCTTTAGATCTTCAAAACAAATTGAATGGAAGAACATCTGCATCAACTGTTGACTTGCTTACTGTACTATCAGCTACTCTTGCAGCTTCTTCTCCTGAAGCTCTAGCAATGTTATCTCAAAAGAGCAGCCAGAGCAGTGACAGTGAGAAAACTAAGTTGACCTGCTCTGACCAGGCAGCTGGTCCCAATTTGCACAAGATACCTACACAGGAGTTTAATTCCGCGGGGGGAGAGAGAAGTAGTACTAGTTACCAGTCTCCCATGGAGGATTCAGACTGCCAGGTTCAAGAAACTCGCGTTAATTTACCTTTGCAGCTATTTAGCTCTTCACCTGAGAATGATAGCCCGCCAAAACTGGCTTCTTCTAGAAAGTATTTCTCTTCTGACAGTAGTAATCCGACTGAGGATAGGTCTCCTTCATCTTCCCCTCCTGTTGTGCAAACTCTGTTTCCAATGAAGAGTATGGCTGAAACTGTGAAGTCTGAGAAATTGTCAATAAGCAAAGAGATTAATGCAAACCCCGACTCTGGCAGGACTCGTGGCTGTAACATGCCTTTTGATCTTTTTAGAGGGTCAAATAGAGGCGCTGATGCTAGCTCCATTCAAAGTTTTCCGCATCAAGCTGGTTATACTTCTTCTGGTTCGGATCATTCACCTTCTAGCTTGAATTCTGATCCTCAGGTACTGATGAATTACAACCGTTTGCTTTATATATGTACTTTGGTTTACCTCAGGTCTGTATGTGAACCTATTGGATGTTGATCTACCAGTTATTGTGGGATTGAATTGATTGTATTGTCCCTTGACAGGATCGCACTGGAAGAATATTATTTAAACTATTTGATAAGGATCCAAGCCATTTACCAGGGTCATTGCGGACACAGGTGAAGAGTTTATGGTTCATTTTGACTCACATCATAAACTTGTAAAATTTATTTTTCTAGGAGTATCTTACATTGTTAGTTTCTCTATTCTCTTACTCTTAGATATACAATTGGCTTTCCAACAGTCCATCTGAAATGGAGAGCTACATAAGGCCTGGTTGTGTGGTTCTATCAGTTTATGTGTCAATGTCGTCTGCTGCCTGGGAGCAAGTGAGTGAATTGTTGTAATGCTGATCAGCAATTTTTTTGTTAGTTCTTTTGCTGACAACTTGTAGGGCATGTTTATTATTTCAGTTTGAAGGAAACCTGGTTCAGCGTGTCAGTTCTTTGGTTCAAAGTTCAGATTCTGATTTTTGGAGAAGTGGGAGGTTTTTAGTTCATACAGGCAGGCAATTAGCATCACACAAAGATGGTAAGCACTATTCGGTAGTGGTGGTTTTTGATTACTTTGTTTCATGCTGCTTTTGGGATTGTTTTCAACAAGGTGCTTGCACTTTTTGTTTCTAAAGAGCACCTAACTGAGTGATTCTACTTATTTTCAGTAGCTCTTATATACAGTTGGAGAAAACACTTCTTTAATAACTTTTTCTTCAGCAGCTTCTTAAAAGCCATAGCAATCCTAAGATGGTCTATTATTCTATTCACCTTTATTTGTTTATGTTTTCCAAAGTGGTTTAGGATGATATATACTGCATATGAATTGTAGGAGATAGTGGTTATATGCAGTCACATATAAAAGTATGACTTGTGTGTCATTGCCTTGTAATTTTCTCCTGAGTTTTGTTCATGTGGAATCAATTTTCAGGAAAGATTCGTATATGCAAAGCCTGGAGATCATGTAGTTCCCCAGAGTTGATCTCTGTGTCCCCTTTGGCTGTTGTGGGTGGGCAAGAAACCTCTCTTGTATTAAGGGGCAGAAATCTGACTAATCTTGGAACCAGGTAAGTACAATTTTCTTTCTGTTTGAGATTCTTCTGTTAATTTCTTCTCTGTTTCTGAAAGTGTTAGATTCCAATCATGCAGGATTCATTGCACATATCTGGGTGGTTACACATCAAAGGAAGCTACAAGATCAACATATCATGGAACAATGTATGATGAGATAAACTTGGGCAGTTTCCAAGTTCATGATGCATCTCCTGGTGTTCTAGGTCGCTGTTTCATAGAGGTAACACTACAATTGGTTTGTTTGTAATTGTTGTTTTGGAAATCTGAAGTAGAATGCTTAATAAGTTTGTGTTGTACTGACCTTTGCTAATATAAACAGGTGGAAAATGGTTTTAAGGGCAACGGCTTTCCGGTGATAATAGCTGATGCTACAATCTGTAGAGAATTGAGACTCCTTGAGTCGGTGTTTGATGCAGAAGCAAAAGCATGTGATGTAATTTCAGAAGATGAAAATCATGATTATGGACGGCCCACGTCAAGGGAGGAAGTCCTTCACTTCTTGAATGAGCTTGGGTGGCTCTTCCAACGCAAAAGGATCTGTTCAATGCTTCAAGAGCCCCGTTATTCACTTGGCCGTTTCAAATTCTTACTGACATTCACCGTTGAGAAAGATTGTTGTGTGTTGGTCAAAACTCTTCTAGACATACTGTTTGAAAGAAATTTAGATGGTGAAGGGCTGTCGGGAGAGTCATTGGGGATGCTGTTAGACATCCAGCTTTTGAACCGGGCAGTAAAAAGGAGGTGTAGGAAGATGGTTGACTTGCTTGTTAATTATTCTGTAATTAGCAGTGACAAGAGATATATTTTTCCACCCAATCTTGCTGGACCTGGTGGCATGACACCTCTTCATTTGGCTGCCTGTATGTCGAATACGGATGACATGATTGATGCTTTGACAAATGACCCGCAGGAGGTAATAAAAAATAACTGTTGGCTCTTTCTGTGGGTTGCTCATCTAAAGTTGTTTGAACATAATGCCTGATTCCATTTTATAGATTTTGATTGTATGCTTTACTGATGGATGCTATAAAACTTATTATCAGTTTTACAGATACGCTGACATAGATTATGATGTTTCCTTTTGTTTCACCTTTTCCCTCTAGATCGGATTGAACTGCTGGAATTCCCTTTTGGATGCTAATGGGCAGTCTCCATACGCTTATTCTCTGATGAGGAATAACTACTCGTATAACAAGTTGGTGGCTCGTAAACTTGCTGACAGAAGAAATAGTCAGGTTACTGTGACAATTGGAAATGAGATAGAGCAACCTCAGATGACTATGGAGCTGGAGCATAGGACAAGTACACGATTCAGACAAGGTAGTGGATCATGTGCCAAGTGTGCAATGGCAGCATCAAAATACAGCAGGAGGGTTCCAGGTGCTCAAGGCTTGCTTCAGCGCCCCTTCATTCATTCTATGCTTGCCATAGCTGCTGTTTGTGTATGTGTCTGCCTGTTCTTGAGAGGCTCCCCAGACATTGGTTTAGTTGCTCCTTTCAAGTGGGAGAATTTGGATTTCGGCACAATTTAATCTTTATAGGATAAGAATTACGGATTAAGATAAGAGCAGTGAACTTTGGGTTGATGGGCACCTTCCAGATTAGTTTGCATGTCATGATGCAAATCTGGAGAAAAGAAAGGATTTGTGCTAACAACCCATTAAAGAGGGAACCTAGGGGTTGGGCTGGGGCTGGGGCTGGGGCTTTGATGGCAAGTCTGATAAGCAACACAATTCTGGGTCAGCAGAGGTATTTGGTGATTTCGATGCTGCATGTTTATTTCTAACAGATCTGAGATTTGGGCAATCTTGGGTTATGCTCTTCCTTTTGCTCATTTGGGTTGGAAAATAGGTGAATTTCTTTGTCTTTCTCCCCTTCAAACGTAGAAACTCTTCTGCTCTCAGAGACCCCCGCTCGCATGTAATGCATGTTTCATGTTGGATGAGATGAAACAATGGAGATAGGGCAGATGGTAAAAATTTTCATGGTTAGCATGGAAACGTTGATGAAGGAAAACTAGTGGAGACCCGAAGAGAGAAAAAGTGAAGGTGGATAAAAACTAAGCAGTTATACCGTAATTAGAGGTTTGACATGTGGTTAATGTATATGGGTTTTCCCTTCTAGATTTCGCTGCTATTTAATTTATGGACATAAGTCTTAAGTTATTTGTGTATTGATTTTGTCACTGTAGAGTTGATCTATGGAGGATCAGTCACAGAGAGGACAATTTCATCAAATGACGGACGCAAGAAATTTGATTATAGTTTATCTAAGATAAGAGGCAGGTGCTGGGTGGTGTATTTTTTTTGCATTCTAGATTTTATTTTCATTTTTTGGGTGTAAATTTCAAGAGATTGATATTATTTAACAAGCGGTGAAGGCGTTGTCTCTTTCTTCTTGGACTTTGCTTTTTGGATAGGGACGATTAGTTGGTTGCAAAATCATATGCTAATTGCCAAATTTTGACTGACTTTTAAGAGGTAAAAAAACTATAGGATCTGTATTAGGAATGGGTATCAATCTGGCCGAATTGATTAAATTAACTGCTATAAATCGGAATTGATTAAATTAACTGCTATAAATCGTAATTACAGGTTTGGTATGGTTTTGACTAAGAAAAAGTCAAATAGTTTAAAAATCAAATTGGACTGTATATGATTTGGTTTGGTTTGGATTTGAGTTTTTGTCAATCCACCTAAATTAAATTGGACCGTACTTGTATATTTGTTTATTTATATTTTATTTTGTAAGTGTAGTCCTCTAATTAGATAATAACTAGATATAGATATTGAATTTGAAGTTTGATGAACTTTTGGGGTAATTGATATTTGACTGTAGCTTTATGGTCATTTATGGTATGTTGAATTTTATGATGGTTTGATACGGCATAAAATGAAGAAAAAAAAAAGTAGCAAGTTGTGAATTTTTGGGGTTGTAATTGGGCTAATAATGTTGAAAAATGCAAAAGGAAAAAGAATTAAGCTTAGGCCCAAATCGGCCGAACCAAACCGAATCAAATCGAACTAGACCATCTTAAATTGATTTGGTTTAGTTCGATTTCCTCAGTGATTATTGTAAAAAAAAAAAAGGGTTAATTACAATTTTGGTTATTGGAATTTGGCTCAAAATCTATTTTAGTCACTGTGATTTCAATTTTCCTGATATCGTCAGTGTACTTGCAGTCATTAACAAATCAGGTCACATCTCTTAATTTCGTCAGTTTAATTGCACGTGCTAAATGCGTGCAAGGGTAAAATTGTATTTCCACCATTTAAATAATTAATAAATAAAATGAATAAAAAAACAACCACCAAGCCATTTCTCCCAACCCCATCCACCATCCCTATCCCCAAATCCTTCATCATTTCTCCTCTCTCTGCAACCAACCACCCCACACAAACCCACCACCAGCCATGCCCACCCACACCCACCATCCACCATCCAAATCTGAAGCCATCATGGCGCAGTTGGGTGGGTAATGGCTCTCTCTCTCTCATCGCCCCAAGCCCAAATCTATGTCTGTAACTGATCTTGAATCTTTAATTGTAGTACTGGCTCCAACGCCTTTGTGGAAGCAAAATATCTCAGATTCTAGGTCAAATAATTAAGCCAATCAATTTGGGAATTATTTGACCTAATTGGGAGTTACATGATTTAATTGGGATTTATTTGATTCTTGCCTTAATTAGGGATTTGATTTAAATCAAATCCCTAATTACACCAACATCACCAAATTAGGGAAGAATAATTCCTTTCCATAAGTGGAATTATTCTTCTGAAACCCTAGCCTCCGAGGCTCCTATAAATAGATGGCTATGCACAAGGGTTGAGGTACGTCTAAAATCCTATCTGAAACTCTGCAGAAATTCCCCCTCACAAACCCTAGCCACCATAACTTGTTTTCTCTCACACAAGGCTTCGGCCACCACACCCGGCTCCGGCCACCCGGTTCTCCCCACGAGAGCTCCGTACCCTTTTGAGCTATTATTTCTCTACGAATCAATCGAACTAACTTAGGCATCGGAGGGCCTTTGGCCAACACCCCCCGGGTGTAGTCCTTTTACTTCGATTTGTTTTGCAGGGAGAAAGAGAAGCAAAGAGGAAGAAGGAATCTTAGGCGAATATTCTTGTGGGACGAAAATTGCTCCCACAACCTTCTTCTTTCAAATCCAATCACAGCCACACATCTCTGATGAAGACCCCACAATCCAAGCAGCGTCTCCAGTTCTTGAAAGCACACCCATCTTCAAACCTTAACTCTGCCGCAAAAGAACCATCTAGTTGAAGTCCTAGCCAGAATTCGAGATTACCCAAATTGAAAAGAACCACAAACAACATTGGTTCTACAAATCAATCCTCAAAAGCAGAGCATTCGTGTCCATGGTGATTTCGGGTATCGAGATTTCACTCTCGACAAGGTTTCTTTATAGGAAGAAGACAATTTGGGGTCGTTTTACAACAAGTTTGTTCAGTCCAGGATTGACAGTGTGAAATTGGGTGAGAAATGTACAATAATGATGTACGGTCCTACTGGTTTAAGCAAGAGTCGCACCGTGTTTGGTATTGTGTATAGGTCGCTAAAAGACATTCTGGGTGATGGTTGAGAAGATTTTTTTGGGGGGGGG